>JAJIBD010002564.1:0-338742 GCA_021461705.1 Cryptotis parvus | reverse complement strand
AGGTAACAGTAAAAAGATCATAACTTTAGCAATACCATTCTGAGATATATTTGTTAATAAGCAATATAATTAGTGCCTGCTAAGGGAACAGGCATGGGGATGGGGATGTGAAACAAGGAGTTTTTTTAAAAATTGTTTTGGTATCGAATGATTGAAACAGCTGTACTGTGAACAACTTTGTAAATCATGGTGTTTAAATAAAAATTAATAAAAATTAAAAAAGAACTGTTACTCATTCATTTCACCAAGGCTAATTTAACTACAGGAATTGAAGCTAATTCAGCTAAAACATAATGATGTTAAAATACAACTCAGTTGGAGAAAGCTTCAGCAAAATTTACAAGTAACTATTAACACTTATATATTAGTTACTATGCAACGCAACAGAGCCAAGAAGTTTTAAGATTGCTATCGGTAAGCCTCCCAATAACCTTATGTAGTAGTTACTGTTAAATTGTCAGCTTATAAAGCCTAACAGTCAATCTTATTGCCAAAGACTGGAAGTGATGAAAATGGAGGGAGAATGGTTAGAATATAAACTATGAGTTACAAGATGAATAAGTTCTGGGGATCTGTAGGTCAGCATGATAATTATAGTTAATAAATTAATATTTATTATCTAATTGAACTTAGCTGAGAGTAGATCTTAATAAAGTTTCCCACAAAAGTGTGTGAGAGCATATGAGATGATGAAAGTTTAATTAACTTGTTCTGTCTTATGTGTGGCAACCATTTAACAGTTTAAGTGTATCAAATAATTCCATTTGAGGTTAATTAACTTGTTTTGTCTTATGTGTGGCAACCATTTAACAGTTTAAGTGTATTAAATAATTCCATTGTATATCTTAAAAGTCATGTTGGGGGGCCAGAGTGATATTCCAGCAGGTAGGGTGTTTGCCTTGCATGCAGCCAACCTGGGTTCGATCCCTGGCATTCCATATGGTCCCCAAGCACCGCCAGGAGTAGTTCCTGAGTACAGAGCCAGGACTTACCCCTGAGCATCGCTGAATGGACCCAAAAAAAAAAAAAAAGTCACATTGGACAACCTAAACAATTTTTATTTTTCAGTCACATTCCAAAAAACTGGAGGGAAGGAGGAAGAACTTAAATCCGAGGAAAAGAAGCTTAGGGAAGTTAAGCAGGTGACTTAAGCTTACAGTGATCCGTGGTGGAGACCTCATTTCCAGAATCCATGCATCTTCAATTTGCTGTTTTTCCTTTACATATTACACACAGCAATTGAAATTGAAACTAGGTTCAAAAGGTGTGATTTTCTTAAGAGAGGAGAGGAAGTGAGTGCTCTACTCTGACTGAAGGAAGCTCTGATCCCTACCCACACTAGTGGGAAGGTTTTTGCTTAAAGAAGAGCAGGTATGGGGTCCAACACAGAGATCTCGAATATGATCCGTCAGGCCCACATCACTAAGTGCAATTCCGGTGTGCGGCGGAGCTCCACAAACAAGTGTGCAACCCCGAAGCCCAACAGCAGCCGTTACAGCAGGGGGAAGGGGAATAAGAAAAGCAAGTATGGCAAGTAGATTGTCCCGTCTGAAAAATGAGACTGTTTTAGGTCACATTTATTTTGGATTTTTTGTTTTTCTTTTTGAGTTTTTGGTCCATACCTAGCAGTAGCCACACTGTGGCCACACAGTTCATCAATAAATGCACGAGATGAGAGGCTACTACAAGAGTATCCCACCTGCACAGCAGAGCCTGGCAAGCTACCTGTGTCATATGTGATATGCCAAAAACCAGTAACAATTATAGACTCATTGCCATGACCTGAAGGAGGTGGTTTGAGGCTCTTCATGTTCCTGGAGCAAGCAGATGCCCTTGGGCTACACTAGCATGTGACAGGGCGTATGGAGATGTTACTGGTGCCCTCTTGAGCAAATCGATGAACAATGGGAAGACAAGTGACAAGTGACAAGTGACCTAGCAGAGCTCAGGGCTTACTCCTGGCTCTGTGCTCAGGGATCACTCCTGTCAGACTCAGGGGATCATATATGATGCTATGGATCAAACTCAGGTTGCCACATGCAAGGCAAGTTCCCTACTGTCTGGGAGCCACTGGGGTTCCCAACAATATCAGGAAGTGAGTTCCCTGCTACCTCTGAGGCTGGCGGGAATGGATGAAAACTCAGGAGTCCAGCGTAGTTCCAAAAAGGCTTTTACTAAAACAAGCTCCACCACTACAATCCGAGATAATGGGATTCCCCAGACCCCTAGTTCTTGGTCAGAACTCCGACCCTGCACTCCAGCCCAAGTGACCCACCAAAGTGAATCTTGTACCTCAAGTCAGTTCAGTCCCCTTATATATCCAAAAGTAATCCTCTCTACAGGGAGGGTAGTGTCAACAAAGATCAAGGAATCAGCTCCTAGGTGTAGATGTAAGGTGGTGCCACACTAGGGTGTTGCCACACTTGTTTTAGATCTAACCAAATGATTATGCCAGGGACTAGTCCCTTTCTCAAAGATTATCTCTTATGTCAAAACACTGGAGAGAGAGGGAGAGCTGGTATAAAGAAACACATCTTAACAGATATATATTAATGGGAAGAATCACTGTATGACTGTCTTCCCATAGATCATCGATTTGCTCAAGCAGGCACCAGTAATATCTCCATACGTCCTGTCACATGAGAGATAGCCCAAGGGCATCTGCCCCCTCAGAAGCATAAAGAGCCTCAAACCATTCCATCAAGTCATGGGAATGAGGTCCATAATTATGGGTCCAATGGGGAGAAATAATGAGGGTCCATAATGGGGAGAAACACATAATAATTTCATGGGCTTCATGCAATCTAGATGGTACCCACAAGGTCCTTTTTATTTATCATCTGCACGGGGTGATTCTGAGGATTTTGTCCTCTGTTTACTGACAGGGTCATGTTTGCTTGCTTGAGGGCAAACTAGCATAATCCCTACTTTAATCTTAAAGGTAGTCTCAACAAAGCCAGGATGGTAATCTCCAAGTAAATTCTAACTGTACCACACTAGGACCAATGAACATTAAGAGGAATTGTGCCCCAATCTAGAGAGCATTGAAATCATACTAGAGATTATAATATTTCAGAAGTTATTAATTCAGAGTCAAAATGACTCCTGTAACTGCCACACCTCGGCAGAGCCTCACAACAAGCCAGACCACCGCTCCTCACTCCACGGGCGCCGCCATTTTCCACTTCTGGACTTCCCTCTTGTCAGAACTCCACCCAGCAGACCAGCCCATCACAGCCCGGATCACCGACACCCACCCTGCAGCAGCTTTTTCCTCAATCCGGCCCAGGTATGCTGGTCCAGAGACTCTCAGACATGGGGCAGAGCTGTTCCTTGCTCTCCCTGTGCAAAGCCGTTCATGAGGCAGTCGGGAGGCACGGCGGGTTCTAGCCCTGGCCCACCACCTCGGCAGAGCCTCACAACAAGCCAGACCACCGCTCCTCACTCCACGGGTGCCGCCATTTTCCACTTCTGGACTTCCCTCTCATCAGAACTCCACCCAGCAGACCAGCCCATCACAGCCCGGCTAAGCGGCCGCTATGCGGCACAGTTCATCAATAAATGCTTTATTTGGAGGTGTTTAAAAGAGTTTGCCTCCTGCTCCGACAAGCCTGTCAAGCTTCTCGTGTTGTATATGATATGCCAAATTCCAGTAACAATTATATTAGGTCATTCCCATGACCTAATATAATGGTTTGAGGCTCTTTATGTTCCTGTAGCAAGCTGATGCCCCTGGCTCTACTGGCATGAGACAGGACATATGGAGATATTACTGGTGCCCGCTCTAGCAAGTAGATGATCAACGGGAAGATCGTGATCGTGATCGAACTGCCACACCCTCCATCAGTGTTTACACAGAAGAGAGATCTCATTAGCATGAGACCCTGGCTTAAGGACATGTAAACAGCTTAAACTGTTAAGTAGATTAAACAGTACCTGAATAAAAGAGAAAGTGAACCTGAATTGGGTAAACAACAATGGAAAAATAGGAAGACCTGGATGTGAAGAAGGTAGAATCCACAGTAGGGAGTGGATGGGGAGAGTGAGAAAGCACAGTTGACTCTTAGTGACTTGGCTTGGGTGCATGGGTGAATCTCACAATCACTGAGGCGGAATACATGATGAGATGGGGATCTTTTAAAAAATATTCATGCTGAACAACTACTGAGCACACAAATAGGACCAGGGAGACATTAGAATAAGATCTCGGGTCAAGGGAAAACTGTGAACAGAGCCTTGTGCACTAGTCTAAAGAAATGAATTCACCTGGCAATTTCTCTGTTCCTGGCCTCATCATCACTTTTGAATCACTAAAACAGACTCATTATCTCCACTACCCACCATTTCATCTTCATAATTTATATTCCCATCAGAGTGATATTTCTAAAGCACAGTGATGTCAGTTCTGTCACGTAAAACTTCTGGGAGGCCCTTGTAACTCTACAAAAGAAAATATGTTCTTGTGCTGAATGTTTTGGCAATAAGAATCAAACAGACTGGGGCCGGCCCTAGTCTAGCGGGTAGGGCATTTGCCTTGCATGCAGCCAACCCGGGTTCGATCCCCGGCATCCCATATGCTCCCCTGAGCACCGCCAGGAGTAATTCATGAGTGCAGAACCAGGAGTAACCCCTGAGCATTGCCAGGTGTGACCCAAAAAAAGAAAAAGAAAGAAAAAAAATCAAGCAGACTTACCGAAGTAAGTACAGCATAATGTACAATCTAATGTACATAAAGTAAGTTACTTTATGTGCATTATAAAATATTGCATACAAGTATATCTTGGAAGAGTGTTTCTTAACCCCCATAGCTGCAGGTTATTTTGTGGGATCTTTGGTTCCAAAAAGTGGTCTCCTATGGCTACTATAAGGTCTCAGGCACATCACGAAAATTGTTATCTTTTACTACTCCATATGACTTTGGTCTCCATCCACAATGTAATATCTCAGAGATCCTGAGTGGACCAGGAGAGCCACTGAGATCAAGCTGTCTCAACACTAAGCTGAAACACAGGTGGAAGTGCTGTCTATGCCCCTACCTCTAGACCTTTTCCCTAGTCATTACCCTCACAAATTAGTCCTCCTAAAGACAATGAAACCCAAAGAAAAGAAGCCCACATATAAATAAAGTTTTACCTTCATTCTAATCCTTTCTCTGCCTGACCTCTCTCATTTCTGAATATCTGCCCTCAGACCCGGAATTCACTGAAAAGCATCAAACAGCGACAGGGTTTACTTTGGTGGGCCCAGCCTGACCATTAGCAAAAGGCATGAAGTGGGCCACAGCCAGCAACCGGAAGAGACACTCCAGACCCACAGCTGTGCGCTCGGCCCCACATGGAGCAGCCCATGGAGTTCCAGAGGGCGGTAAAAGGCCTGGCCAGCCCCTGATCGAATCCTACATAGCTCCTAGGGCTCACTCACACATGGGGGGGGCACGCTGTCCGACTTGGAGCGGGATTTGGGCTCCTTCACCCATTCCTTCACCTCCATGTCAGCGGGCGTGGCTGACACCAGAGCCAGCAACCAGAAGAGAGACACTCCAGACCCACAGCTGTGCTGGTGCGCAGCCACAGAGCAACCATGTGACAGTCTTAGACAATAATGGAAGTTAGGATCAGTTTCTTCCAGGATCTTTCACATTTATATACTGTAATGATCATTCTAGTTGCAACAAACTGGGGAGGTTAATGGGGAATGAGGAATTATAATGTCACGCTAGAACTCACTATTGAGTACACACATAGAGACGTCATAAACCATTAATATCTTAGGGAAAGTCACAAAGTGTAAGAGAAGAGAGAGAAATACAGAGACAGAGAGATAGAAAGAGAAAGAAAAGGTACCTGCTATAGGGGCAGGCTGGGTTGGAGTGGGAGGAGGTGTTTGGATGTTGGTGGTGGGAATGGTGGAGGGATGGGTGCTGGAACACTGTATGAAAGAGGCCCAATTATGAACACCCTTTTAATTGTATATCTCATGGTGGTATAATAAAAGTTAAGGGGGAAAAAGATATGAATGTAGTCCCAGCTCACCCAAACATTTGTGGTTGTGGGGAGTGTGATTTGATAGGTATAAGAAGGGCCCCCGCGCAGGAAGCTCATCAGAACGTCATGCCGGCCCTGCTCAAACGGCACGACGCTGGGAAAACCATACTGGAACAGCCAGGTACTCAGTCAGCTGATCCCAGGCTCCTGGAAAGAGAGTGACATCATCAAGGTGGTCCACACACCAAGAAGCAGCAGATCTTTCTTCTCCACAGAGATTCAAGCGAACGTTACACCTGTGAGCATACCTCTGTGAGAGCCCTGGAGACAGGTCAGGAAGTTAAACTCAGGCCCTCATGAAGCCAAGGAGGGATTCAACGAAGAAAGGTGTGAAAATCTGCAGCGTTGGGCACGCCCAACCCTCCCCTGCCCCACCAAGCCACACAACGCTAAGCAACTGGAAAGAAATCCTCATATAAGGGCTCCTTCTCAGGATGAAAACGAGAGTCAGACCTCTGCCCAATGTTCTAGCTTGTCTGAGAAATACCTTAGGGATTGTTTTTCATCTCCCCTAAATTAGATACTTTGAAAGCGGCTGAAAATAGCAGCAAGCTGCATGTTAGGCTGCAGAATTACAGATAAACACCAGAGGGAGCCAGAGATCAGAATATGTTTGCACTGTCCTTCCCTCCCGTAGAGCTATGGCGAAGACTTCCCCTGCGCGACGTGATCACACAAACACGGGCAGAAAGGGCTGTTTTTCGAAAATGCGAATCCCAGCAACAGATTGCAAGGTAAACAAAGAATCGTGGAAACACGAACCAAAATAGAACTTTAAACAATGACTAAAGAGACAGCTTTAAAGAAACAGCTGTCTGGCCCGCCTGCGCCGGCCTAGCTGACCATGGAACCCCGAGGAGGGCAGATGGGTTTTGGGAGTGGGCCCGTCGCCTCTGAGGGGTCCCGGAAGCAGCCGGATGAGACTCGCCCACCACACTAGCCACCATTTTTGCTGTCCGGACGCTGCGAAACGGCCTCAGACCAGATCAACAGAGCAAAGCCAGTTCGAGCCCAGGTAGGCGGCTCCAAGAGGCGGGAATCACCGGAAGTCGCCAGTGGAGGCGTGGTCGTCCCTTTCCCCCTCCATCTTGTCGGGCCTGGTGGCCCTGCCGGCGAAGCTGCCCACGGGCCAGCACAGGGGCCTCACGGAAGGCTGGGGAGGCTGGCGCTCGGCCTCGCGCCGGGCCTAGCTGACCATGGAACCCCGAGGAGGGCAGATGGGTTTTGGGAGTGGGCCCATCGCCTCTGAGGGGTCCCGGAAGCAGCCGGATGAGACTCGCCCACCACACTAGCCACTAAAATAGTGAAACAGTAATGTCTTTTAATGCATTGCAGTCAACGAAGAGCAGGAAAGTTTGTTGGGAAGGAGATATAAAGAGGAAAGAAATGACATACAGAACTCGCCAAGTGGTTGAGGTGCGGGAGCGGGAGGGAGGTGGGGTCATTGGTGATGGGAGATGGGTTTGGGCGGAGGGTGCGTGTTGGAACACTGTAGAACCAAAGCTCTACATAGCATCTTTCAATAAAAAAAAAAGGTGGAATCTTCCACAAAAATAAATAAATAAATAAATAAATAAATAAACAGCTGTCTGATGACGAATTAAAAATAACTGTCATACGATAATGGTTGGAAATAGTAATGCACTAGTCTAGAACTGAGTGTTGAAAGTAGGTAAAGGAATATACATGTTGGTATTGCAAACCATAATGGCCAAAAAATAGGGGGCTGGAAGGAGGGATAGAGAGAGAAGGGGGGAGAGAGAGAAAAGAGAGAGAGAGAGAGAGAAAAAAAAGTGCTTGCCATAAAGGTATATTGTGGGGTGCATGGGAAAAAATGGGGCACATTGGTGTTGGGAAATGTGCTCTGGTGGAGGGATGGGTTTTGGAACACTGTATGACTGCATTAGACCATTTCAAAGTGTTCATGATTGGGTTTCAGTCATACAGCTATGTAATGGTCTATTGGTCTATCTCATGGTGATTCAATAATGAATAAATAAATAATGGCCATAAAGATATTCAATGAGCTAACAGGGAACACAAATAAATAAGCTCTTGCTTTGCATGCAGGAGGTCTAGGCCAGTCCTCAGCATAACTTTTAGCCTCAACACCACCAGGAATAACTTCTAGCACCAACCCAGCCCTTGAGCACTGCTGGGTGTGATCCCAAACCAAAAAGAACAGATAAACAAAATAAGTAAACCCGAGAAAATGATGCATGAGAAAAATGAGAATATTAACGAAGAGACACTATTAAAAAAGCCAAACACAGTAGCAGTATTAAAGGATAAGTGGGAGAGAAGAGCTCAGTGAGCTGTGGGTTTGCTCTCTAGCACTGCAGTCACCCCCAGTGCCTCCAGTGTTCTACCCCAAGCTCATGAGAGGAGTTCAACGTCAGACTTAAGGCAGAACACTCCTGAACTTCAAGACATATCACTTGAAATCACCAGGTAAGAGAAGCAGTTTGCTGCTGCCCCCTAGATAGATCTTGAGCGTTAAAAGGTATAGATCAGCTCCAAAGAGTTCATCTATTCTCTAGAAACTTTACCCCTTCATACAGTCAGCGCATCTGTAACATCAGCTCAACAGTCTGCTATGAGGGGATGAGACTGTGACTCAGAGATGCAGCACATGAGATCTTGGCTAAGTGCCTAGCACTGCAAAAAACGTTAATGTTTCTGAGAAGGTATGACAGAGAGAGAGAAGAGAGAGAGTGAGAGAACACAATCTTAGAAATAATTTTGTCCTTTTGTTTTACTGAGAATGGAGCAGGGTGTTTTTGGGGCCCACACCTTGTGGTTCTCAGGGGCTATTCCTTTTTTTTTTGCGTCATACCTGGCAATGTTCAAGAGTTACTCCTGGCTCTGCACTCAGGATTTACTCCTGGCGGTGCTCAGGGGACCATATGGGATGCTGGGGAATCGAATCTGGGTTGGTCGTGGTGCAAGGCAAATGCCCTGCCCACTGTGCTATCACTCTGGCCCCTTAGGTGCCTATTCCTGACTCTGTGCTCAGGAGTTACTCCCTTCAGTGCTCAGTGTGTGGTATGGTGCTAGGATTGAACCAGGATCAGCTGCATGCAAGGCAAGTAATCAATCCATGTAGTTTCCTCTAACACAAGGTTTTAAATCTTAAAATAGTACTCTTAAGAGGTTCATGTTAGAAAACTTTTTTTTTTCTGTGTCTGGGATCAAACCCAGAGCCTCATGTGTGCAAGCTAGGACTCCAGTACTGATATTCATGGCCAGGCAATAAATCTTAACACTCCTGGTTCACCTAAAGAGACATTTAACAATAACTATTTATGAAATGATAAGCATGATGATATAGGAACCAAAGGAGGATGTTGAGGCATCCAGAGATCAGTAGGAGGGCGACTATATTGGTAAAATGCATCAATTGTGTTACTAAGTCTCCTGACAGGCAGCCCCAAGAAGAAGAGGTGAGGGTACCCCAGTGTAAGTGTCATCTCAAAACCACAGCTCTGGGGCCGGAGCGATAGCCCAGCGGGTAGGGCGTTGCCTTGCACGCGGCCGCCCATGCCAGCTCGGGTTCGATCCCCGGCATCCCATATGGTTCCCCGAGCACCGCCAGGAGTAATTCCTGAGTGCAGAGCCAGGAGTAACCCCTGAGCATTGCCGGGTGTGACCCAAAAAAGCAAAAAAAAAAAAAAAAAAAAAAAAACCACAGCTCTGTACCAGGGAGGGGTGGAAACAGCAGTCTCTTCCCCCCTACACCCTCCGTACCACACTCTCAAGTTGGTGCTTTCCTTAAGGCAGAGAAGCCCAGTTACTCTGGGGTCAAGTTCTCCAGGGCAAAAGTCAAACAGAAAAGGGCAGAGAATGGATGGTGGAGGGTGGCATGTGTCAATGGTTTTCCCAGGTTTCTAAAGAAACTTAAAGCTCTTGGTCAATCCAGTGTGTATCAATCTTACCGTCATCCCTAGCAGTAGGAGCCCTAATGCAAATGATCGTCCGAAACATGGCCCTTGCATTCAGAGAGACCTGCTCCCTGATTTTAAACTGTAAGAACTTGGGCAAATATGATCTCTGAACACCTCACGCTCTTATGTGTAAAGTGGGCATCAAACAAGCCTAATGCAATGAAATAATAACACCCAGGTAGGAAGAGAGGTCTCCTTGTGATGGTGAGCTGTTGCCTAAGTTACACATGACAGATGTGATTGCCAGAGGCACAGTGTAACTTGGTTCCCACCAGCTGAATGCTTCAAGAAAATGCCTTTGTTACTACTGGAGTGCTCAGCAGCTGAAGACTAGCAAAGGCACATCTCAGACTTCTTATACTAACAAATATGATAAATTGATATTGTGATATACAGCAGTTTTGTATATACAAAATTATAGGATTTCCAAATAATATGTGTAATTAAAGGTGGCAAAAGAGAGAGGGGAGAGAAAAAGAGAAAAGAGAGGAGGAGAGAATGACAAACAGAAAGAGAATCTCTGAGTGATGTATAAGAAACTAGTAATAGTGGATGATTTTGAGATGGATTTTGGAAGACTGTTCCAAGAATAAGAGGAAATTTAAATTTTTATTATATATGCTTTAATAGTTTAACTTTTTAAATGTATATGTGCTGTCTTTTGGGGGGGGGAGTGGGAGGCAGGGATACACCCGTAATCCTTCGTAAGTAAGCCTGGGGTTTACTCCTGGCTCTGCATTCAGAATCCCTCTTGGAGATGCTCAGAGATATGACATATGGGATGCCAGGGATGGAATCCAAGTTCACTACCCTCAGGTCAAGCATCCTACCCACACCCACTGAAATATCTCTCCAGCCCCTGAACTATCATTTTGGTTTTTGTTTTTTGGATCATACCTGGAGATACTCTTCCTGCCCCCAGGTGTTGGAGGTGTGGCCGCAGTGCCCAGTTGCATCAGCAGGTGGCAGACAGGAGACAGGCTTGTCTATACCCGGGGCTTTGCCCCGTGGGCCCTGGATGGTTGAAGGTCTGACATAGAAAAATGACTGGGCCCCCTGGGATGAACCCGGAGCCACGCAGAGCCTGGCAAGCTACCTGTGGTGTATTCAATATGCCAAAAACAATAACAATAATGGACCTCATTCCCAATGAATGGAGACATTACTGGTGCCCGCTTAAGCACATTGATGAATAATGGGAAGACAAGTGACAAGAGACCCGGAGATACTCAGAGGTTACTCCTGACTTTGCACTCAAGGCATTATTCCTGGGCAGGGTGATACCATTTCGCCAAAACTTCAGAGCCACCCTCGAGAACATCATGCGACAATTAGAATGGGAAGGAATGGGAATGAAGATAGACGGTTGGCAACTACAGCATCTCCGCTTCACTGATGACATCGCTCTAATAGCACCAAACATTAGCCAAGTGGCACAAAAGCTGGTTGGCTTTGACCAAGAATGTGGAAAGATAGGTCTATAGCTGAATCTCAACAAAACTATGTTCATGGAAAGTGAACTAGTTCCTGAGGCCCCATTCACTCTCAATGGAACAAACATCTCTGAATGCAGCAGTTATGTGTATCTAGGCCAAGAGGTCAACATGATGAATGACCTAAAACCTGAGCTGTGCAGGAGGGAGAGAGCGGCATGGACTGCCTTCAAAAGCATCGAAGAAATAGCGAAAAAGACAAAGAACCTCCGGCTCCGGGTACATCTCTTCGACTCCACTGTTCTCCCTGCATTGACATATGCCTCAGAGACCTGGGCCCTACGAAAGCAGGATGAGAACGTTTGGGTCTCCCAAAGAGGAATCAAAAGAGCTATGCTTGGAATATCATGCCTCATTCAAGTGAGAGAAGGAATCCGGAGTTCTGACCTCCATTGCTGTTCCAGAGTCAGGGATGCTGTCCTCATTTGCCAAGGCATTGAAAATCAGATGGACTGGACATATAATGCAATTTAGAGATGACCGCTGAACTAGAGCTATTACCGACTGGATCCCACGGGACATCAAAAGATCACGTGGACACCCACCTACAAGATGGTCAGACTTCTTCGTTAAGACCATGAATGAACAGTTTGAGGCTCTTCGTATTCCTGAAACAACCAGATGCCATTGGGCTACACTGGCACGTGATAGGGTCAAATGGAAATGTTACTGGTGCCCGCTTGAGGAAATCAATGAACAACGGGATATGTCTAGTGATCTAGTGATCTAGTCTTTGTTCTATCTTCTTAAAAAAATTCCTTGAGACCAAAGTCTTTTGAATTGGAATCTTGTAATTTTTTGTTTTTCCATTTATTCCACAGTTGTTATTCCCAGGGAACTGAGTTCACAAGCATGAGATATGGAATGGGAGCTCTAGCTCAACAGCTGAGAAAGAACCTGCCTTGCCAAACCACAGAACTATAGAAGACTACGCCATATAGGGAAAACCAAACACATGGCAATGAAAATCCATTGTTGCTCAGGGATAGTTTCCTGTGGATGTGTTGTATAGTTATTTTTTGTGTATGTAAAATGTCCTGTAACAGACCTGAAAGAAAGCTCAGTGGGCAGCTTTGTGAGCAGAAGGTCTGGGTTCCAGCCCAAGCACCATATAGTTAACTCAAGGCCCCCTGGGAGCAGCTCCCAAGAAGAGGTGGGAGCAACCTCCAAGCTACCCGTGGTGTATTCAATATGCCAAAAAGGCCACACACACTGCCAGGTGTGGCCTAAAAACAAAAGAAAAAGAACAAACATTTCCATAATAAAAGATAGGTAAATGATTAAGTATACTATTTTTAATGGATATAAATAAAATCTTTTTTGATTCTGGGCTATATATGTCAACGTTCAGAGGCTCTGCAATCAGGCATTACCCCTGGTGACACTCAGAGGACCCTATGGGATGGCAGGGATTAAACCCAGGTCAGCTTCATGCAAGGCAAATGCTCTCCCAAATGTACTATTGCTTTGGCTTCTCAAATAGAAACTTTTATCACTTGTATCACTTGTCTTCCCATTGTTCACCGATTTGCTCAAACGGGTGCCAGTAACATCACCATTTGTTGGGAATGAGGTCCTTATTGTGACTGTTTTTGGCATATCGAGTACACCACAGGTAGGTTGCCAGGCTCTGCTGTGGCTCTGGATTTATCCCAGGGGGCCCAGTCTGCTATTAGGCTAGAATTCTTTTATCACCCAAGGGATGACTCAGTGACTGAAAGCACATGCTGTTTGATTGTGAGGTCATGTCCCAGGTCATGCTGTCTGGGACCCTGGCCTAGCAATCCCTGGTACAGAGCCAGGTATAACAGCTCTGTACAGGGATGAACAGATTTTTGCACCGTAACAGATGTGTATCCTCCAGTCAGTATGGCAGCTAAAGTGGTGTGAGCACCGTACCAAGGAGCGCAACCCCTGGAAAGCATGTGTGTGAGCACCATGCTCTGCCCTGCCTGTGAACACTAGGACCAGAATATGCAAGAGCACTCACTAAATATCGTGACCACTGGCTGGTGTGTGTGCAAGCACTAACCAGCCACGCTACCCACAGCAAGTGCCATAAGCCAGGTTGAACGAGCTCCCTCATCCCAACAACAGAAACAAAGGGAAGGGAAGAGGAAGTTGTGTTAAAGAGAACACCGTTATAGTTACCAGCTACATGTCACAGCTGGTCAAACAGGGGAGCTGTAGGTGGATGAGGAAAGTAAATATCCAAGAAGAAACATACGTCAATGGTTTTCCAATTCTAGATAGTAACTCAAACTATTTTAAGTAGGAAAGGGAATTAATTTACTTACTATGAAGTCCAAGGATTCATCTGGCATTAAAAACTACAGGATTTAAGAGCTTAATTCCACCAGAGCTATCTCCTTTCATATTCATTTTGTATCTTCAAATACGTTTTCTCCAGGTGGTGAGCAAGGCAGTCAGAGAGATCCCCCACCTAAACCTTTCCAGCTTAAAGAATCTTTCTCTCCCAGCTGTATGAAATTTTCTTTGTTAGGGAAGGGGTTTGGGCTACACTTAGCTGTGCTCAAGGATCATGCCTGGTGGGTTCAGTGTGTTGCAGGACAGGCGGGTCCGGGCGAAATCCAGCGGGTAGACAAAGCAGAGCGAGGTGGCGCTGGCCGCCCCGCCCCAGGCCAGGTTCCAGTAGCGCCAAAACTGCGTGTGCTTTTCCACGCCGCCCAGGAACACCTGCTTGTACTTGTCCTTGAAGGCGAAGTTGAGGGCTTGCGTGGGGAAGTAGTGGATGACGTTGGTCAGGTTGCCGCCAGAAAGACAGCATGCCCTGCTCCTTTGGGATGTGGACGATGCAGTCCACAGCTGTATGAAATTTTCTTTGTTAGGGAAGTGGTTTGGGCTACACTTAGCTGTGCTCAAGGATCATGCCTGGTGGTTTCAGTGGAGCATATGGGTTGCCAGGTATCAAACCCAGGTTGGATGCATGCAAGGCAGACACCCTGTACTATCAGGCCCTTGCATGAAACTCTCATGGGAATTCAGGCTGCCTCTATTTGGGTCAAGGGCCCCCAACTGAACTACCACTCTAGGATAGAAGATGGAGTAATGTCACGACTATCCTGCTCCAAGGACAAGCCTGGAGCAGGTGCTAGCAAGGGAGAGGGGGAGAGAGGTGCCATAGGACACCGTGACTGACAGTTCCACCAGAACCCTAAGCAATAGGAGAAGGAAGAAGCCTGGAAGGAAGAAGAGTGAGAAGGTCCAAAGAACCTCAGCATGGTCTACAGGGGAGGTTCGAAGATGAGAAGTTTTGGGACATGTAATGGTTTGAGTAGTAGGAGACATAATCTGCAGAGAGAGGCCTTTCTGTATAAGGCCATACTGAGCTGGGCTCTAGAATCAGGAAAATTTGTCTAGGGCAACAGATGAGGGGTAAAGCTCATTATTATGTGACGATTGCTACACATGGGTATGAAATAGTTTTTTCCTTTTTTTTTTTTTTTTTTTTGCAAAAGTAACATGTTTATTACTGAACGGCCAAGAGAAGAAAATTACAATCATTTCGATCTATACCACAGAGAGATAATCATTGGAACATTTGGATGCAAACCTTCCAATCTTCTCTCCTGTGAATAACTATTAAGAGATATTATATATTTATGTACCCTGTAGAAGTCCATTTGTACATAATTATATGTTTATAGGTTTTATTTTACCAATATGGGCCTATAATGATTATAAACAGATTATTTTTAAAAAATAGCGACTTTTTAAATTTATTTTATTTTTTTCCACCTTCTTCTCTCCCCCCCAAATTTTATTATACCATTTTAGACATACAATTGAAAGATGCTCATGTAGAGTTTTGGTTCTACAGTGTTCCAACACCCATCCCTCCACCAGAACCCATCTCCCATCACCAATGTTCCCACTTCCCTCCCCTCTCCCACACCTCAACTACTTGGCGGGTTCTGTATGTCATTTCTCTTCTCTTTATCTCTCCCTCCCGCCAAACTTTCCTGCACATCGTGGAATGCAGTGCATTAAAGGACATTACTGTTTCCACTATTTTAATGGACCGTGTGGCTGCAAGTGGCCGCGTGACTTAGGGGCCTCATGGTCAGCATCCGGACAGCAAAGGTGGCGGCTAGTGTGGTGGGCGAAGTCTCATCCGGCTGCTTCTGGGACCCCCCAGAGGTGATGGCCCCATTCCCAAAACCCATCTGTCCTCCCCGGGCCCCCATAGTCAGCTGGGCCCGGGCGAGCGAGTTCCAGCTTCCCCAGCTGCTTGTGAGGCTCTTCATGCTATGGCTGGTGGCCCCAGGGCAGCTCCTGGGCGGGCCACCAGACTCGACCAAATGGAGGGGGAATGGCCAACCCCTGACTCCATCTGACTAATTCCCAGTGATTCCCGCTTCTGGGAGCCCCCTACCTGGGCTCGAACTGGTTTTGCTCTGTTAATCTGGTTGTGAGGCAGTTTCCCAGCATCCGACAGCGAAGGTGGTGGCTAGTGTGGTGGGCGCGAGTCTCATCCGGCTGCTTCCGGGACCCCCAGAGGTGATGGGCCCACTCCCAAAATCCGTCTGTCCTCCCGGGGCCCCATAGTCAGCTGAGCCCGGGCGAGCCAAGTTCCAGCTTCCCCAGCTGCTTGTCTTTTTTTTTTTTTTTGAAAATCTCTTGTTTTCCCATAGAGGAGCGATTAAAGATTGAATATGCATAAAAAGGGACAAAAAAAAGATGCCCTGTTCTCAGGTACATTGTGAAGTTGAATGCAACTAAGTAAAAGTCCTTAAAGTAGCTTTGGCTTGGTCGGCGCATAGCCAAACCTGAATAGCTTAGATGATTAGGACCAAAAAAATTACAAATATATATATGTATATATATATATATACATATATATACATATATATATCCCATATACTTAAGAAACTGAGCTGAAGGAAGAGAAAAAGTGGCCCATGCCATCTGTTAAGGAGGCAAGCACAGTCCAGTGAGTTGAAAGGTGGGCAGAGCCTGAGAAGAGAAAGCCAAGTAAAGACCAGCGCAGAGAGCGAGGTCCAAGCCAGCAGGAGCCCAGAACCTTCTGCTATGTATCATGCCAAGCTCTTTCTATCAAAATAGTTCCACATACGTCTTCTGCGAGAAAGCTTCCCTCCTATCTCAGCAGAAACGGGTTCTTCCATTAGCGGCCAGGTCGTCCACAGGATCCACAGCTCTGGCCTGTGGCCAGGGCTTGTCTGTAGAGAAGGGAGCGGTTCTTATGACAATGGACTCATAGCTCACGAGCCCTAAAAACTACTATGGCTCAAGCATTTTTCAAAGTGACACATTGTAGCCTCATTGATATATAAAATCATTAAAAATATTTTTGGGGCCGTGATAGTACAGAGGTTAGAACACAGGCCAGGTGCAGCCCTGACCCAGCACGGCAGGGTAGATTAGGTATCCCCAGGACTACAGAGAAGCCCGGCAATATGGCATGTTCAGGCCCTTTAAGTGATTGGGCAGCTCTAATGGCTGAGACTCATGGGGAGGGGGCACTCCTGAGAGTCTTCCCCACCCTCCACCCCATTATTTTTATTTTTACATCAACAAATGTCCAATTTTTTTAGTGCAGACATTTCCTCCAAATAAGGTTGTTACAGCAACCTACAGTGAATATCCAAACAAGTTCTGTCCCTCCCCACCACACACCAAAATCTTCCCATTTCTAGTCCTGCCGCACTGGGCAGCAGGAACAGAAGAGTAAAGAGTACCGTATTTCACTGCATAATCACGGCCACCATGTTGACTGTCACCCTAGGGGTTTGTGTGTGAGTGTGTGTTTCTTTTCCTTTTGATTTTTTCTTTCAGAAATACCAGCACGCACCAGAGTTTCTCAAACGCCACACACTGTGTAGGAGTGCATACGTTCAGGCCCTTAGGGAATTCCCTGAAATGGCAACTCAAGACCACACCTGAGTCTGGCAAGTGATGAAGGAAGATGAGGAAGACCCACTGGACCAGCTGGTGTCCTGCTCTGGTGGTGCGGTGTCCACCCAGCAGTGCTGGAGCCCCTAGCCCAGCCCCCTGGCGCTGGCCTTCAGAGCTGCATGAAGCCACTGCAGAGAAGGAAAGAGCAAATCCGTACCTCAGACAGGCATTAGGACAACTCTCTGCAGAGGGCAGCCCTGAATAAACTAGCACCCATGACCGTAGGACAAGAAATCCTGAACAGTGGCAGGGTAACCAAGGAGTAGAAAACGTAGGGAGAGCCTTAAGTCTACTGCTGAATAAAGCAGCGCTGGGTGTGGAAATATGTGGTTTAAAAGGGCTGACCTATACTCCTGGCAAGACCTCACAATCCTGCCCATCTTTCCCCCACCCCAATTCTAAATATTAGGTAATCTAAGCCAAGTTAAACTAGGGGTCCAGGGAACGCCATCCTCCCTAGGATCAGAGTACCAAGTATTCAGCCGATTACTTAGATGTCTAATTTTAAAAGTAAATCCATGCTTTAAAGGTTAAAAAAATAAAACAATAACAAATAAATAAGCCTCATATAATAGTCGCACGCCAGTCTTTGGCAAACGAATGTGACATTAAATCTGCACTGTTACACAGTTAAATGGTGTGTGTGGCTCTTTGTAGAAGGCAAGAGGGGCCTCAGCTGTGATGTGCCTACTTTCTTCTACAGAAAGAAGAGAAAGTTTGGGGCCAGAGAGGTAGTACAGTGAGTAGGACATTTGCCTTGCATGTGTCTGACTCGGGTTTCGTTCCCGGCATCCCATGTGGTCCCCTGAGCACCACTAGGAGTAATTCATGAGTGCAGAGCCAGGAGTAACTCCTGAGCATTGCTAGGTGTGGCCTCCAAATCCCCAACCCCAAAAAAGAGAAAGTACACAGAGGTGAGAGTGAATTCTTCGCCTTGTTAAATGTGACCCAGCTCATTTAAGTTCCTCTAATTAAAAGAAATAGCTCTAGGAGAAAGCAAAGTCCACAAGAAAGTGGGGAGAGATTCTTCGTCTCCTTCTCCTTCTCCTTCTCCTTCTCCTTCTCCTTCTCCTTCTCCTCCTCCTCCTCTTTCTCTTCCTTCTCCTCCTCCTACTTCTTCTTCTCCTTCTCCTCCTCCTTCTTCTCCTCCTCCTCCTTCTCTTCCTTCTTTTCCTTCTCCTCCTCCTCCTCCTTCTCCTCCTCCCTCCTTTTCCATCTTCTTCTCCTCCTCCCCCTCCTTTTTCTCCTCCTCCTCCTCTTTCTCTTTCTCCTCCTCCTCCTTCTCCTCCTCCTCCTTTTTCTCTTTCTCCCTCCTCCTCCTTCTCCTCCTCCTCCTTTTCCTCCTCCTTCTGCCCTCTCCTCTGAATGTGGACCACAAAGCAATAACATCAGCATTACCTGGTAGCTTGTTAGATATATATACAATCTTAGGCTGACTGTAGATGGACTCGGGAAATTGCCTTTTATTATTAATTTTTATTTTAACTTTTTTTGGGCTTTTTTTTTGTCACATCTGGCGATGCTCAAGGGTTATTCCTGACTCTGCACTCAGGACTCTGCACTCCTGGCAGTGCTTTGGGGACTATATGGGATGCTGGGGATAGGACCTAGGTCAGCAGAGTGAAAGGCAAACCCCTACCTGCTGTACTATTGCTCCGGCCCCAGAAAATTGCATTTTAATAAGCTCTACAGGGGTCACAGGTCAAGGCTTGAGAAGCTGAGGTTTTGAACCCCAGATCCATGCCCAAGTTGTCTGTTGTGTGTCTTTGCTCACTTCCTAAAATAACACACTGCATATGGTCAAGAGTTAATGAAAGGATGTTTGGGAAATTCTCGTTGGCACCTACTTAATTCTATTTGGAAGGAGGAGAAAATTTCTGGGAAATCAGCACACATTTATCTGAGTGGCTTAGACAGAGACAGGAGCATATTAAAAAAAATCAGCAAATAAAACATTTCTAGCTAGCTACACATGCAAAGCTCTGTGGAGTAGGCCAGATGGGCATAGTAAGTCTCATTTCTCTCCATCCCCACACCCAGAATGTTCCTTCCCTTCTTCACACTACTCTCCTTCCTCCCAACTAGAATAAAGCTCTTGCATGAAACTCTGGTTCCTACACAGGAGACTATCTCGTGTTTTACCTGTCTCTTTCAGCTCTCTCCTCAAACATCAAATCTAAAAATAAAAAACTGTACCATAAGTTCAGGACACAGCAGGAAAATGAAAAGAAATTTGGCAGCCCAACACTTCTCACCTTTACTTGAGTCTGTCACCACCCAGTCCTCATCTCAGTTTTGATAATGTTGCAAACCTGTGTCTGGTTTACCCGGTATTTCCTTCAGAACCCTTCAGACCCGGCAGGCAGTTAATGACAAAAACCAAACAAGCAAATAAACAGACAAAAATGCCTTAGTTCTCTTTGCTGTCCATGACACTAACCATTGGAGTCTAAGAGGGCCAAGGTTTGGGAAATATTCATGGATTAACTAAAGCTGGCCATAAAATTATTATAGAATCCAGCTGTTACAAGATTTCATGAGAAGCGGATGAGAATGGAAATCACAATCCCTGTGAAGCAAGTAGAAGCCCCAGTTCATGACTGAGGAAAATCGAAGTTTTCAGAGGTTGAATGATTTACCCAAGAAGCACACCTGTCAGGAACACTGCAAACTCAGCAAGTGAGTAGAAAATCATTTTCCTACTCCAGCTAACATATCGTTTGAGATAAAAGAGGGAAACTCACTTAGAACATTACATTCAGGTGCTCTAACATTTTTGACTTTGGGGTCACAACGGTGGTGCTCAGGGTTACTCCCAGTTCTGGGATTTCTCTGGTGTCTGTTAGGGATCAAATCTGAGTCTTTCGGATGCAAAGATTTAGCACCAACACTTTAAGTTTTCTCTCTGGCCCAACTCAACAGTTTTTTAAGTCAACTTAGGAAATACATATATTATTTTTATATGTATATATAATATTTATATATGTATATATACATGCAATCAGATTTTATTTGGCGGCTTTTAGGAAGGGGAAGCAGGGAGAGCAGAGAGGGAGAGAGTAATGCGCTCAAGTGAGAACTTGGGCTTTTCCAAGAGCAGAAGGAGCCCAGTACACACATCCCAGCAGTAGGTATGAAAGCATGAAAATACACGTCTCAAGATGGAGATGTGGGGAACACACGTGCTCTGCCACATGGACTCGAGCAGCACCTGGACCTGGGCAGCATATGCGGCAGAATAGATCTAGATACACACATATATATGGTATCTATTTTAATATATTTACTTATATATATATATCTAAATTTAACCTTCAATATTGGCAAAGATAAGGTAAAATTAAAGGTTTTTTAAGATACTCGGAGAAAGTGGTGTTATTTTCTTAAGAAACTCGGAGAAAGTGGTGTTATTTTCTTGATGAAATTTCAAACGTGGAGATTAGAAGTTTAAAGGTCTAAGATCTGTACTTCTCTGGAATCAGTAAGCCATGGCATCAAAGAAATTAGCTGTTAAATGGCCCGCCACCCCAGCAGAGCCTTGCAACAAGCTTGACGACCCACTACTCCAGGAGGGCCTCCATTTTCCACATCTGGACTTCCCTCTCGTCAGAACTTCACCCAGCAAACCAGCGTATCACAGCCCAGCTCGCGCGGCCACAAGCCGTGCGATTCATCAATAAACGCTGGATTTAGAGATGACTACAAGAGTATGCTACCCGCACGGCAGAGCCTGGCAAGCTACCCATGTCGTATTTGATATGCCAAATACCAGTAACAATTATAGACTTCATTCCCATGACCTGATGGAATGGTTTGAGGCTCTTTATGTTCCTGGAGCAAGCAGGTGCCCTTGGGCTCTACTAGCACGAGACAGGACATATGGAGATGCTACTGGTGCCTGCTCGAGCCAATCGATGATGAACGGGAAGACAGACAGTGACAGTGAAGGTAAAATTAGTGCATCCAACTACAGTCGGATGTCCAAGTAGGTATAACCTTCCTGAAAGGCAAAGTGACTGTCATTTTTGGACAGTTTTGAAGAAGGAAACATTAGTTGGGACAAAATATAAGCTGACATCCCCTCTCCCAAAACCCTCACTTTGGGTAAGGCTTGGAGCAGGGCTTCTCAGTCCTGAGTGTGCATCTAAACCAAGGGAGGGGCTTGTTGGAGTGCAGATCGCTACCACTTTTAGCTAAATCTGGAGCAAGATCCTAGGATTTGCACTACTAAGTTTCCCAGGTGTTGCTGTGATGCTACAGCACTGAAATAATCGCTTTGAAACCCATTGGCTCGGGAAAAAATGTTTTGCTTTTGGGTTCACACTTGGCATTTCTCCTGATTGCTGTTCAGGATCAAACCAGGGCCTCCTCCACGCTAAGGGCCCCAACCCTCGAGTCATCTCCTCACTCTAGAAAAATAGTGCACGTTTAATTGTATCAAAGGAGAAAAAAGGAAAAAATTAATTGGTCAGCGGACTCCATTGCTTACAAAAAATAAAAGCCAAACACCAAAACGTTCTCTAATCTCTTTGTTGGGGGAGGGGGTTGATCACACCCAGTAGGACTCAGGGGCTATTCTTGGTTCACGGTTCAGGACTGATCCCTCGAGGTACTGCGCGCCTAGCGGGAGGGGGAGGGCGGCTATCTGCATTCTGCATGCGCGGATCAAACCAGGGTTTTTCCCAAGCAGCCTCAGCTAGACCAGAGCCTGACCTCCTGGATTATCTCTCAGACACCAAATGCTGCCATAATCTTACCCATTCATTTCCCACCACTTCCGTTTAGGCCAGAAAACCCCAAATTTAACGCTCCAGAGAATCTGAATGTCGTGACCTCTGCTCTGTTTCCTTACTCCGCTTGACACTGCCTTATGCTCAAACCCTACCTGTCTCAAGACCTCAAATGCCATCAAATCCCCTCCCCATTAAGCCTCTCCATGAAAAGCCACTCCTTCTCCCTTCCGCCTGGCTCTCGGGCGCGATCTGTTCCTCTTCAGTGACACTTTCCAACCAACCCCTTCCAGGTAGCCCTTCCCGGCTGACTGCGAGTCAGGAGAGAGCCGCGCAGTCTCTGGCTAGCTCGGTCTGCACCCCTGTTGGGCTTTCGCAAATTCCGGTCCGACAACTGACACTCAGCACTTACTGCACGTCTCCAAGAAGGAATGGAACCTCCCGGGGCAGGGCAAGGGCCAGGCTTGTAAGTGGAAACTAGAATGCATGCACGCGCGGCCCGGAGAGCAGCAGTAACAGGTGTTTTTCGTGCCCTAGTCGTGATTCATGGCGCACAGCTGCCCACACGCCCAGGCGTCAGCGCGCGGCGGCTCCGGGACTCTCACGCGCCCGACACGCTCGCGTGCACGCGGTGTTCTAGGTGCCCCCTGCGGTCACACCAGGGGACCCACACCCAGCCACGAAGCACGGAAAGGGCGGCCGTGCCACCCTTACCTAGATGAACATCTCCAGGTAGAGAACAGCGAGGCTGGCCTTCGCCCCTCGCTCTCTGCCCAAAGGACCTTTCTGTCCGTTTTTGGTTTTTAAAAAACGGTCGAAGGCGAGTCTGCATGCATCCTCCGGAGGCACACACGCCGGCACACACACACACACGCACACGCATGCACACCCCCCCACCCGCCTTTTCTTAGTCGAGGCGCCTCTCCCAGGTCTCGATTGAATGGGGAAGAAGAATCAGGCCGTCTTTGTCATTAATCTTTCCCTCCTTCGAGCGAGCCAGCTTCTTCCGGGTCAGCGACGGTCACGGCCACCCGATCGGGCCCTGCGGCCCACCTCCCCTCGCCCCCCATCACCCCATCACCCGACCGCCCCAAACCGCTGGCCCCGGAGCGCGCTGCTGGGGTCGGTGTCTCGCCGCGGCCCGCAGGTTGCGGGAGGGGAGGCGGGCGGGCAGGAGGGCGGGCGGCGCGGCGCGGGGAGGGCGCGGAGGGGCAGGCCCGAGAGGAGGAGGAGGAGGGGAAGCGAGCAGTCTCCGCAGCTGGCGGGGAGAATGGGAGTGCGGGGCGACAGACCGCCGCGGGGTGTCACCGCGGCGGCGCAGCTTGCCAAGCGCGCGCCCGGCGCCCGCCGCTTTTAAACCCGCGAGGGCGCGGCGGCGGCGGCGGATCGCGGCGCGCGCGGGCGCCGGGCGGCGGCCGAATGGAGAGGAAGGGCTCGGCGGCCGCGGCCAAGGGGAACCTGAGCCCGCCGGCCGGCGGCGAGGCGCAGCGGCCGCCGCCTCCGCTGTGCGCCCCGGGCAGCGGCGCGGGGGACCCCGGCGCGGGGCCAGGCTGGGGCGGTGGCCGAGCCCGCCGAGTTCATCCGGCGCGCGCACGAGTTCAAGAGCCAAGGGGCGCAGTGCTACAAGGACAAGAAATTCCGCGAAGCCATCGGGAAATACCACCGGGCGCTGCTGGAGCTCAAGGGGCTGCTGCTGGCCCCCGGACGGAACGGGAGCAGGACTCGCGCTCGGCCTCCTCGGCCGGGCCCCCCAACCCCAGCAGCCGGCTCTCGGAGGAGCAGAGCAAGACGGTGGAAGCCATCGAGATCGACTGCTACAACAGCCTGGCAGGTGAGCCGCGCCCGCCGCTCCTCTCCCGGCCTCCCGCCTCCTGCCCGGCCCCGCGCGCGCCGCCGACCCTGCCCGGGCCCCAGGTCGCCGCCGGCCACTGCGGCGCGCCCGCCCTACGCACTGTGCCCCCGCCGGGAGTGGGCCGTGCTGGGAAAAGTGACTTTTAGGATGAAACCTTCGGAACTCGGTGTCATCTTGCGTCCCTTCCCGCCCCCACCCCCCGCTGCGCCCGCTTCCAGCGTAAATATCCCCGCCCCCATAACTGGACAGAGTTGGCCCCGCGGCGACTGTTACTACTACGGCTCCCCAAGTGGAGCCGCGTCCAATGTGCCCAGGCCCTCGCCATCCCGGCGACGCCGCCATACCCTGTGGGGGCTCTGTCCGGGGCCACCGCGGGGGCATCGGCTGGCCCTCACCTCCAACCCCGCCCCAGCTGACCCCAGCTCTGTGCGTAAGGATCGTTCCCAAGTTCCTGTGGCTTCTGAGGCCAAGGGCCAGGGACCACATTGCCTTCAGCATCTTGAGCAAAATGGATTCCTAAATGCCACTTTCTTCCCTCTCGACGAGCTCCGAGCTTCTCTCTGGGGCGCCCGTTGCCAGGTGAAGGGAGCCGCGGTTGGGGAGGGAAGCTTCTGGCGCGGTGGCTGCAGCCTTCCCGCCCTGGCCCTGCTCTCCCACCTCCCGCCTGCTAGGCTGAGGGTTCTCTTGGCCCCAGGTGAGATCTGTGTTCTAGATCTCACTCTGGGCATTCAGGTCAAAGTCGGAGTATGTTTAAAAAATTCCTTTGGCACTGGAAACTTTGTGAAAAGGGAAAACCTGGCTCTTTCCAGGGGCCTTCCCGGTGAAGGCGGAAGGTGTTGGCAGAGGCCTTTATTCGGATCCTTTCTTTCTCTTCTCCCTCCCCATTTGGTGGCATTTGGGCATGGCCCTACTCCTCTACCTAAATGAATGGCCACTACTCCTAGTCCCTCGCCTTGAAGCTCTGGAAACTAGTCGTTGGCAGTGGAAGAAGCAGAGGAAGATTGGGAGAGTGACTAGACGTGGCTGAGGGTGGTGGGTGTAGCTGGAGCCCAGGCATTTGGGAGGCAGGGGTGCGGCTGAAAAGATTCGCAATTCTGCTCCTTCCTAAGTGAAGCTTTGCGCTGTTCTCTTTGAGGCTTCTAGTGCAAGCCTGTATCTGCCTTCCCATAATGCCCTGTCCAGTATCATATTTAATAAAGATTAGCCCAGGCTAGGGAGGCACTTTGCAAATTGTGAAGTAGTTTGCAAACTTCAAAGATCAATAGTAATAGTAGTAGCCTCCATAGGAATGATAGAGCAGGACCAGTGACTTCGGCCGTTGCCAAGGTGGTAGTGGTAGAGCAAAAATGGAACATTTCAATCCATCACAAGATACAGCTTGGTTCGTCTTTATTTCCTGTAAGTCCCTGGCACTCTCTCTGCTGCCTGATGAATAGTTAAAGGGCAGAGAGGCCGTTGGTGGAGGGAGAGGCCCTCTGGGTCACTAATGCAGTGTTTTTCACCGTGCTAATGGAGTCTTCTATTTCGTGTTCTCCGTGGGCTTTCCAGGTTTGCCCCTCACCCCCTGCCTTTGGCTGCTGGCCCGAGGCTAGCACTGCCTATCCGCCATCCCTCAAGTGGTTACACTTCTAAGATGAAACCAAAGATGTGTCCTTGGTCCTGCCACGTCAGGGCTGGGCGAAGATCTGGACAGCTCCTCCTTTCGCACACCCCCTGACTCCACACACATTTTGATGCACTTCAGCAATGAGAAAAAGCCCTTCACATACAAGTGTCTCTTTAAATTCTTAAAGTGACTGGATGAAAGAAATGATCATCAGATTTTCAGAGGGGAAAAAGCGTCCAAATTCCAGAGCTGCTCAAATCTAAGGTTAATGTTCTTGAGTGCATCGTAATCCACGAGAGTCATCGTCCATTAGGCCTTGCTGTGCCCTGAGTTCCTTCTCAAGTGGGTTCCTGACTTCTGCACTTAGAAAATCCCATTGGGAGCACTTAGCGCTAGTAACCAGGAGAAGGAAACACACCTTGTGTCTAGGCTCTGGCAGAACTGTTCGCAATATTGTCATTTTCACATTCAAAGAGGAGACGACAAGAAAAGAGTAATTATAAACTGGGCAGCCTTGTCAACGCCAAATTCTGTATCATGGGTAGGAAATTCAGCTGGGTGGAGGGATTCATGTAAGACTTAGATAGGGAGAAATAGAGACCAGGTGTTGGTTTCCTTTCAGACAACGCATGAGACCGGCTACTGCTTATCTTGTAATTCTAGCTAATGGGCTCGTATCCTTTCTTGGTGGGTTATAAAAATAATGCATATCTATTAAAATGATTGCTTTCAGAAAATACCCACAACTTTAAAGAACATATAAAAGTCCTTTCCTCCTCCATGTAAAGGAAACTGTTGTGCTACATTTCCCGCCTGTATTTTGTTTCCGGTCCACAAACTGTTTACAAACCTAAGTTTCCCCTGTGTCCTGCTTCTTGTCTAACTATTAGATCAGACCATGTTTACATTTCATTAAAATATTTCCGGGAAGATAATTGTAAATGGCACCACATCATTTTTGAATGTATCTACAATTACTGTTGGGTAGAAAGGAACGAAAAGGCGATTACAGAACAGTGAGGTCTGACCTAGAAGAAACCCTTGCCCTGTACCTGCTGGAAGAGAGAGGCCAGGAATGCAGACTCTTTCTGGCAAAGGGGCAGCTTAGCTAACTGACCCCATCCGTCTGGCCAGCTATGCTCACAGAACAGCCGGAAGGCAGGTTCCCGGCTGGAGCAGTGTGAAGATGCTCTCTCGATCATGGGTGCTCCTCCTTCACAGAAGTGTGCAAAGTACTTAAGTTAGCTCAGAAGTCACTAGACTCTGTCACTAAGGGTATCAGCATCAGAGAGTAGCATGTCTGGAGAAAACCTAGGTTCACTGGATCCTTAAGCCTCTTGCAGAAAGGTTTCGAGAGAGTAGCCAGGGGAGTAGTGAAACAGCTAGGAGATGTTAATCTATCCACTTAAGGGGTGGAGGTCGCATACAGGAAAAGGGCAGTTTGCCATGTCTATGGGGGCAGTCCGTGGTAGCTTGGAGTTCTTCCCCGTAGCCATGATCTGGCCAGTGGTGCAAGATCCATGGGGTTTATTTTCCATGTCTTAGTCTCTTAAGAAATTGAAGGGAAGTGATGGGAAGAATCCTGTCCCTCCCAATTTCAGAGGACAGTGATATGATTCAGAAAGATATTCTGACCTTCTTGGGGAGAGGTAGTCGTTGGATTCTCCAAGGCGGCAAAGAAAACGGGTATTGGGCTGTTTGTCAACTACTGTTGACCTTGAACAAGACAAACATTCCCCTAGAGCCTGGGAATTTTCTGTTTGGAACCTTTGAAGGTGAGTGCCTTCTGCTCTACATCTGTTCCTGGAGGACTGTGGAGGCACCAGCCGGGATGTGATCAAAAGGTTACAATACATAATGACTTTGTTGGTATTTTCAAACAATGTCAAGATTCAGATGTCGGCAGACTGTGCATGGCATTGGATCTGAAGACTCCATGAGCATCAGCTTATTGCCACGACGGCTGACTTTTTTGCCACGACGGCTAACTTTTCCTGTGACTCTCAATACGTCCCTATCACTTTAATTGGCCTTCACCCCCTATGCAGTTAGGGCAACATCTGGAAAATATTTTTGTTTCTTTTACCAGCAGTGGAGATAATATCCATTGATCCCTGTGGAATTCCCAGGACAGGGGCCTGACTGTGTCTAGAGAAGTCACACTGGGAACAGACCTGAGACGGGAACCTCCTCTGTTAGTTCTTCTGGATGTGTCTGGGCACTGTGGTGCCAGAGCCAGAGTCCCAGTAAAAAAATGAATATTTGGACTTCTTGCTTTTTTATGATTTATTTTTATTAAGACACTGACTTACCAAATTGTTCGTAATAGAGTTGTTTCAGGCATACTTTGTTCCAACACCAAGATGGACTTCTTGTTTAAAAAGCAGAGAAAGTCTTTGAATTATAGTTCTAATTACATGCCTTTCCTATTTATATGTTTGGGACTATCACCTAGTTTACTAATAAAATTATATCAAAAATAGAAAAAGAAATCCGGAGAAAGTGCCATTAACGACCTTGAGAGATAGTTTCTTTTCTTTTCATGATTTCTTTTTTGATCTGTATTATTTGCTATTTTTATGTCATTTCAAGAAAGTTCAAATTTTAGATTATTGGCATGGATTCATCTTTATTGTGCTATGCCACTTTTAAATGAAAATATGAGCACTTACATTTAAAATTGGTTTTATTTGACATCTTCACATTCATATTTTATACGTGGCTTTTCCCAAGGTTGGCTTTCTAATGACTAAGGAAAGGAAAAAAGAACTCTAAATTACTCAAGTGTTCCTATGGCACCATTTTATTTATAAGGGGTTGACTAGTCCAGGATAGTAACATGAGTGAGAAAGGATATGGTGGGCCTTTAGGGCATTTTTGCTTCTTTTGACTCCTTTCTTCCTGCACTTGAAGTAATTTCTCGGTTGAATAGAAAGTGCTGCTTCTTGGGGGCCATCAGAGATATGCTGCCTTAATTAGAGACCTAACTCTCTTATCTTGTTCTTCATACTGTGGATTCTCTGGAATTTTAGACTCCCAGGATGTTGAGAGTGCTGTATGCAAATAGGGATGCAAACAGTGAATGTACTGGTGTGAAAGTACAGTGGGTAACGCAATTGCCTTGAACATTTCCCACTCAGATTCCATGGACACAGATTCGATCCACTGTCCCATTTGGTCTCCTGAATGGTGCCAGGAGTAATCTCTGTGCACAGAGTTATGAGTAAGCCCCAAGTACTGCCAGATGTGGCCCCCAAACCAATGGGTAAATAAATAAAGAAATAATTGGTACTCCCTGTCTCCTCTGTTCAGGCTCCATTGTTTTAATGGACTTCATTTACTAAAGAAATAAATGAAGATAAGATTATTAAGAGTTTTAGGAAGGCAACAGCAGACTTAACCTAGGCCCTTTCTGAGCATGGATTCTATCATGTTTTACTGTTCTCCCACCTATGAAGCCATTCCTCACCGGTCCTGAAGATGACTATGTGGGTATAATTGAGGTGACAAAATTAGTTGTAGAATCTGAGACAGATTCTAAGACAAAGAAGTAGCCAGTATAACTTGGTGTTGAACCAGAGGAAATAATAAGTATGTAGATGAACTACAAATGCAAGAACTACTGTAGATGGTAAAAATGTTTTGGAACCCTTTCTCAACCTACTGGTGCCAGTAGAAAAGCCGTGATGGGGCCCCACACCTGCAACATAACCCTGTGTGCCACGTGTGTGACCTGGCAGGACCAGCAACTCCACTCACTATTCAGTGGCAGAACTGGGCCAACGGCCCCACCCACATATGTTAGCAGACAGGTTATGCTGACACCCCACCCTCCATCAGACTGCACCTACATCATGTTTGTGCACTACAGCTGGACTAGATATCCACTGATAGGCTCGCCCACCATTTCATAGCAGGCAGCTGTGCATCAGCCCACACTGGTGACATATCTTAAGTGCATAGCTTTAGTGGCAAGTGGGGACAGCACTCTTGGACACTACTGTATATCACCTGCACAAGACCAATTCTACCAATTCTTCAAGACTAGAAGAGTTATGAGGTTTGCTTAATGCATATAAACACATGGAGTTGGGAAAAATGGGGAGACAGAGGAAAATGCCCAAAATAAGAAAGAAAAGACAAAACTAGGGAAAAGTAACTTAAAAAACAGGTAGATTACATGTTGAAGAGTTCTGCGTAATCATGATAAGAATGACCACAGGATTGTGGTGAGAGCGCCATTGAAGAAACTAAACATTTAAAGAAAATCCAAAGAAATGTATAGAGCTGAAGAATGTAATGATAGAACTAAAAAAACCCCCTAGATTTAACAATAGACTAGATGAAAGGCCAGATAAGTAAACAGGAGACCAAGCAACAAAGCTTATGTGAATGGAGCAGGTGAACAAACAAGTGAGGAGACCAAAGATCTCTGATGCTGGAGAAATGGGTTGGTGGCTTAGAATACCTGCCTTGCACGTATACGGGTTTGAGCTCAATCCCTAGTGCCTCCTCCACCTACCAAGCATGATCCTGTGGTGCCTAGTGCTGCAAGTGATTTCCAGTTTCACATACAGCCAGGGATGTGCAATTACCACAATAAAGGACTCGTTCCTCGCGCACTGCAACTGAAGATGTGTGAGTACCATAGCCAAAAAGTGCAACCCTCAGAGCTCATATTTGTCAGTATCACTGTGACCACCAGCAAGTATGTGTGAGCACCACAATTGAAAATTTGAACCCTAAGGACACCTGTAAGCACCACAGCTTTGGTGAACACCTAGACTGTATGAGCACCACAACCAGATGGACAACACCCAGTGAGCATCAGAGCTAGGCCTGTGTGCAAAACCTGGTCACTATAGCAACATCAACAGCAATGAGGGGAGGAGATGAGTAAAATGTTCCCTGGTCTACATCAAGATTATTATTCACAGTGAAAGGGTCCCAGAAGAAGAAAGGATCAACAAATTATGAGGAAGTAATGTCTTAAAACTTTCCTATCCAGGGTCTGGGAGATCATTGAAAGCATGCTTTACAAGCTGAAGGCCCAGATTCAGTCCCTAACACTGCATGGGTCCCCTGAATACTTCTAGGACTGACTTCCCTACTCTACAAGGAGTGGTCTCAGGACCCTCTCAAAGAAAAGCCTTCCTTAATCTGAAAAAGTAATAAACATTCAGGTTCAGGAACTCTAAAGAGTTTCTCATAAGAGGAATCCAAAGATCCATTCTAAGACACTAATTATAATTAAAATGGTAAAATTTAAGATATCGGGAGAATCATTAAAAACTGTAGGAACATAATAGGTTATTACATACAAGGAAAACCCATTAGGTCATCAGTTGATTTTTTTCCATAGAAAAGTACAGAGGAGAGAAGCATGATGTGCTTAGAGTGTTGAAAGGAGAATTCTCTCAGCCAAGAATCTGTCCTTGCAAGTGTCTCATTCTGAATCGAATGTGAGATTGAGGGTATCTCAGATAAGCAAAAGCTAAAGAAATTTATCACCACTACTCAGCATTGCAAGAAAGAGTAAAAAGACTTCTCTAATTATAAAAGAAATGTTACTCACAACAAGAAAAGATGCAAAGGGAAAAGAGGCAAAAGAAAATCCTGATAGAAAAGGTAAATACAGTAGTATTTTTAATCACTTTAATTTTAAGTAGTAGATTTAATTTTAAGTAGTAGATTAATTACTTTTATGGCAAAAAATAAAGAGTGAAAGACAAAGGTAGTAAAATTAGCACTATAATAATGATTCAAGAGATTTATAAAATATACAGTTGTAAGATGAAACATCAAAAATATAAAAAGGGGGAAGGTAAAAATGTGGGATCATAGTGTGGCACACCTGGTGATGTTCAGGATTTACTTTTGGCTTTGCACTCAAGAATCACTCCTGGCAGTGCTCAGGGAACCATGTGGGATGCTGGGAATTGAATCTAAGTTGGTCATATGCAAGGCAAATGCCCTTCCCACTCTACTATTGCTCCAGCCCTTGAAAGCACTTCTGACACTGTTATAAATTAGTAAAATGGCTTATCATTGGTAGTAATGATAAGTTGATAATTTTATAATAAGTCAGTTTCCCACACGGCAGAGCCTGGCAAGCTACCCGTGTTGTATTTGATATGCCAAATACCAGTAACAATTATCTACCTCATTCCTATGACCGCATGGAATGGTTTGAGGCTCTTTATGTTCCTGGAGCAAGCAGATGCCCTTGGGCTCTATTAGCATGAGACAGGTCATATGGAGATGCTACTGGTGCCCGCTCGAGCAAATCGATGATGAACGGGAAGACAGTGTGGTACATATGCAGATGTTGAATTATATTGATGGACACCTGAAGCTCACATTATATTTATTCCAAATCAGTGTTACTTCACAAATATATTCAAAATTTTAAAATGATGCCCTGCCAAGGACCTGGGTGAGAGAGCTTGAGTGACCAAGCCTGATTTTATTGCTAAGATTTATTGGCCAATAAATCTTAAGCCTGTCAATATGGCTTCTAATACCATCTTGTATGAAAGGATGTGAGAATTGTAACTTGTAGAGTGCTTTTGAGGAATGAGCATTCTGAAGGTAGTTGTTGAGTTTCCAAGGGGATTCTTAGATGACCTCCCAGGGAAATCATTCAGAGCGGATGAGTCAGAAAGTCTTTCAAACACATTGAAGTCAGCATCTGTACAGCTGGAATACATGGAAGTGGGGCTGGAGCCATAGTATCTTGGGTTGGGTGCTTGCCTTGCACACATCTGACCTGGGTTCAACCCCTGGCACTCCATATTATTTCCCAAGTCCCACCGGAATGATCCTTGAATGCAAAACCAGGAATACATTCTGCGTTTGAACTGGGTGTGAGCTCAGAACAAAAGCTAATATATAATATATGTATGTGGAAGTATCCCTGTCCAAAGCAGTGGAATTCTCCTCAGCATATACAGTACAGCCGAGTTATGGAGCAGCCATCTGGGTCTTGTAGGCTGTGAGTGATCTCTAAACAGCATGAATTCCCTTCTAGCTGTTTTACTACCAGGCTCTACCTACACTCAAGAGCTCGATGAAGTCCACATTCCAACGAATGAGCATGTTCCTAAATCCCAGGTGATTGGTCTTGGGAAGTCACAGATTTACATTGCACACCATTTTTTAGTTTTTCCTGGATGATAAATGGGTCCAATCCCACCATGTAATAGCAACCACAAGTCATAATGCAGACAATGGTACCAGATGTAAAGAAAACATAACAGTGTATATACATACATACATACATACATACATACATACATACATACATACATATATATGTATATATGTATATGGGGAGGGGTTCACATCCTCTGATGCTCAGGGGTTACTTCTGGTTCTGAGCTAAGGAGTCACTCCTGGCAGTACTCAGGGGACCATATTGGGTTGCTGGGAATTGAACCTGAGTGGGCCACGTGCAAGGAAAATGCCCTCCCTACTGTACTATTGCTCTGGCCCCATAACAGAAAATTAAAGGAGGAAACTTTCTTGGAAGTATTCCTAGAGCCTAAAAAAGTTTTCATGAGCAGCATGAAGCTCATTATCTTTCTTTTTATGCATATATAAACATTTTTCATGTCAGCAATGAAATGGTGCCTCTAGACTCAAAATCAATTCCCAATGTATTTTTTTAAAGAAGTAGTATGTGTCATGCCAAGAAGGTTGAGTTGAATTAGAAGAAGCTACGGTTGGAATGTGTCCAAATGGACTTCTTTTCTTTCAGCCAGAAAGACTTCAAAAGAGCAAATTATGGATAAGGCTTACACAGAGGAAGCTTATTTGGCAAATGTTTTTCTTCCACCATATTTCTATGTTTCTGTAGTATTTTCAGTATGAGGAATAAAAGTGATAATTAACCAGCCAGAGAGGGCTACAAATATCAAAACTATGATTTCAGTGTTATCTGTGACCCAAACCTCCCATATAAATATGAGTCTTCTTGTCAACATTTTTATTAGCATGAACTTAGATATGTTCAATAATAAGGATATTTTCTTTCCCTTCCTTCCTTCCTTCCTTCCTTCCTTCCTTCCTTCCTTCCTTCCTTCCTTCCTTCCTTCCTTCTTTCCTTCCTTCCTTCCTTCTTCCTTCCTTCCTTCCTTCCTTCCTTCCTTCCTTCCTTCCTTCCTTCCTTCCTTCCTTCCTTCCTTCCTTCCTTCCTTCCTTCCTTCTTCTTCTTCTTCTTCTTCTTCTTCTTTTTCTTCTTCTTCTTCTTCTTCCTTCCTTCCTTCCTCCCTCCCTCCCTCCCTCCCTCCTTCCCTCCCTCCCTCCCTCCCTTCCTTCTCTCATTGAATCGTGAGATACATAGAAAGCTGCTCGCAATTGCGTTTCTGTCATACAATGTTCCGACACCCATCCCTCTACCAGTATACATTTTCCACCACCAATGTTTCCCTTTCTTCACTCTCACACCCAGCTTGTCTTTATGGCAGGCAATCTCCTTTCTGTCTCACTCCCTCTCCTTTTGGGCATTAGGGTTTGCAATACAGGTACTGAGATGTTATTATGTTTGTTCCTTTATCTATTTTCAGCATACATTTCTTATCTAGAATGATCATTTCCAGCTATTTTTGTCATAGTAGTACCTTCTCCCAACTCCCTTCCCTCCAGCACTTGAGGCAGTTTTCCAACCATCGACCAATTCTCCTGGCCCTTGTTTCTACTGTCCTTGAGCAATAGTCTCATATTATGTGTTTTTTTAAATAAAGGATATTTTCTACCATGTAGAGAAATCCATTAAACAGCAATCCCCACTGGTCAGCAACAACAATGTTCTTGTTTTTCTCTATCATGATAAACCCTGATCCTGATACCCTATAAATGTTCTGTAAATGTTCAAAAGTGTTGAAAATTGGACTGGAGCAATAGTACAGTGGGAAGGGTGCTTGTTTTGCATGTTGCCATCTCCTGTTTGATCCCTAGCACTCTATATGATCCCCCAAGCCCCATCAGGAGTGATCCCTGGATGCAGAGCCAGAGGTAAACCCTGAGCATCACTGAGTGTGCCCAAAAACCAAAAAGAACAAAACCTTTAAAAATTGTTGAAAATGCTTTTTTTCAGCATCTGTTTCATGATAAGGATTAATAAGTGCTATTTTCCCATTACTGAAAAATATTAATTATTAATATATGCTATATCCCAGATATGGAGGCTAAGCATATAGAGATAAACATTCAGGGCAAGATCCCTGCCTTTAATAAATGTATATAAATAAAATATATTTCTCATTTCATTAATTTCCTTTTAATGATGTTTTAATTTAGCTTGTAACTTGGTTATAGTAGTAGTAATACGGTATTGATGTATAATACCATACACCACCAAAATACCCACGACTTTCCATTGCAGTCTTTACGTCCTTATATTGCCAGTGGCCCGTCTTCCCTTCCTCTCCACCATTCCAGCCCTGTCTGATGATCTGGGCTTTACAATTTAAAAATTTATAATTTAAGGTTAAGTGTTTGCATCATTTTGAGACTATCTATTCCCCCACTTTATTTCTTTATTATATACCATGTGAGTGAGGTCATCCCATATTCCTTCTCCCTCTGACTTACTTCACTTAATACCCTCCAGTTCTATCTATGTTGTAGCAAATGGCAAGATTTCTTCTTTTCTTATAGCAGAGTAGTATTCCATTGCGTACATATACCACACGTTTTTTATTCCTCCATCATTGGATATTTATGTTGTTTTCATATCCTGTCTGTTTTACTAAGCACTGAAATGAACATAGGCTTGCATATATCTTTTTTGACTACTTTTTCTCTGTGTTGGGGTAGATGGCAAGAAATGGAATGACTTGAACTTACTCCTCTTTGAGAAATCCCCATAGCTATTTTGTTGAAAAATCTCCATGCTGTTTTCCAGAGAGGCTGAACCAGTAGGTATTCCCACCAACAGTGAATGAGGGCTCCTTTTCATCGTGTTCCTACCCACATTACTTGCTTTATCTTTTTGATACATGCCTTTCTCTCTGTTGGAAAATCGCTCTTGGTTGTTTCCATTTTGCATTTCCCTGCTAATAAATGATGATAGACTTTTTTATGGGCATACTGACCAAATGTTTATGTATATGTGTGTATATATGTATAGAATGTTTTATATATAATATTTACATATATATGATATGATATGATATACATATGTTTTATATATAAAATTTATCTATTTATATTATATATATCTCTTTTTTAATGCATCTGGTGAGGACAATACAAAGGATGTTCTACAAAGGATAAAATTCCCCCCAGCTCCGCTTGGGTGTCTCCCACACTTGAGAGCAGGGCTGAGGCAGGACTTGGTGAAAAGTGCTTGGATGGCAAGTTCAGTTTCTAACTTGCCAGGTGTCTTGTGCCAAGGATTTTGCCTCTTGGACAGCAGTTTTCTAATTTATAAAAACCTAGGCTTGGTTTCCTAGATCTCTTGGTCCTTTACAGCTGTTAAAAAAAAACTAGCCCTTGTCTTCTTTTCTGACCTGTGTGACGTTATACTGAGTGGGTATTTCTGTGTGTGCTGATAAAGACCTGTATTCAGAATCTGTTATTACATGAAAAGGGAGAAAGCAGAAAGAGTCTAATGATTCACTTAGAACAAAGATAAACTATAGTATAAAGACATACGTTAGTAGTATACTTTCATTCAATTATCTGAAGTCATACAATAAAATTGTTAACTTGAAAAACAGAGGAATAGGAAAAGATTTGAACTATTATTATCATGACTATTATCATTATTTTGCCTGTTTTTAACTTTTTAAAAAGTGGTTTTGGGGGTCATACCTGACTATGCTCAGGGCTTACTCCTGGCTCTGCACTCGGGGATCACTTCTGGCAGGGCTTGGGGATTGAGCCCAGGTGGCCGTTTGCAAGGCGCCTCCCTACCCACAGTGCTGTCTCTCACCCCTCCCCTGCCCCATATAGTTCTAATGATTTAGTAGTTTTAGAGCCATTTTTCACGCAAAATGGAAGGAAATGTACAGAGAGTCCTGTGCACCTTTACCCTCTCATCCACATTCCCCACCAGAGTGGGACATTTGTGGCACCTGATGAACTGACAGTGACTTCTCACACTCCCTTGGACTCAGTTTACATGAGAATCCACCCTTGTGTGTACATTCTGTGGGCTTAGGCTGGTATTGAATTATGTCATGCATAAACGTCTCCTAAAGTCCTCTCTGCACTGTTTACCTTCACTTCCAAGCCTTGCAGCCACTCATCTTTTTACTAGGATCATAGTTTCACTTTTTCCAGTATGTCATGTACTTGGAATCATACTAATATAACCTTTTCAGATTGGCTTCTTTTACTTAGTAAAAATGCTTTTGATTCCCTTGACTCTCTCTCTCTCTCTCTCTCTCTCTCTCTCTCTCTCTCTCTCCCCCCCTAAAAACTTACTTCATTATGTTTGACTTTTCTAATTATATGCATTATGACTTTTATATTTTAAGAAAGAAAGTGATAGCAGGCTGCGTAAAGAGAAAGTATGGGTGGTGAGGTGAGGCTAGCATAGCTGGCAGGGCACTTGCCTGGCATGTAGCTGACCTGGGTTTGATCCCTGGCACTGCATATGGTCCCCTGAGCCCCTCTAGGAGTGATTCCAGAGCAGAGCCAGAAGAAAGCCCTGAGCAAGCTGGATGTGACCACAGAAAGAGACAGGGTGAAAGAGACAAAGGAAAATAAGGTTTTTTTTTTTATATTTTCGTGGAAAATAAAAGACTTCTTTGGCCATCCCTGGCAGTGCTCAGGGATGATGGTGCCGGGTCACCCCAGTTGCTGAGGAGTCATGCAGAGCGAAGGAGTGAATGTGGCCTCCCACAGGCAAAGTGTATTCCAGCTCTTTCAGCCCCAGAAAACATAGTTTTTACTTTTCAAAAAAAATCATTACCATTCCCACCTTACAAACCTTATCTTTTTATTTTTTTTACAAACCTTATCTATTTATTGCAGTTATAATTTAATAAGTGTATACATACAGGTAAATTCATCCAATTTTATTGGTGATATAAGGGAGCATTTTACGTGCCTATCAGTACTTTAATAAGGCTTTAAAAATAAGCAGAAATGGGGCTGGAGCAATAGCACAGCGAGTAGGGCATTTGCCTTACACGTGGCCAACCCAGGTTCGATCCCCTGCATTCCATATGGTCCCCCAAGCACTGTCAGGAGTAATTCCTGAGTGCAGAGCCAAGAGTAATTCCTGAGCATCACCAGGTGTGACCCAAAAAGCCAAAAAAAAAAAAAGATGGTATTAAGTAATCAGATACTAAAGTCACCTGATGCTTAAAAAGAACAATAAGGTCATTTCTTTTTTTCTTTTTTTTTTTTTTGCAAGAGCATGATAGTTTTTACACTATCACAAATCAGAAAAAAGGATCCTAAATTTTTATTTGGGAGACAGAATCAGAATTGTATCCTTTTACAATCAAATAAGATATATCTAGGATAATAATCTCAAGTCTCTAATTCCACTTTTTAATGGTAACACTTTATTTAAACTGTATTTTTTTATTGAATCACCTGAGATATGCAGTTACAAAGTGGTTTATGATTAGGTTTCAGTCTTACAATGTTACAACACCCATCCTTCCCTTGCTAGTGTACCAACAATGTCCCCAATTCCAAACCCCCAACCCCTTCCTCTGTGGCAGGCCCTTCTCTCTCTCTCTCTCTCTCTCTCTCTCTCTCTCTCTCTCTCTCTCTCTCTCTCTCTCTCTCGTATCTGTGTCTCCAGCCCTTAGTCACCTTACCTGTGTGCCACGAGCACTAAGGAGCCTCCATGTGCCCTGGACCAGACCTCATGGGGGGCGTGATCACATACTGTTTGTTTCTGATAACAAACCCCTCCCCAGCCACACCAAGGTCAACCTTACTCCACTTTGCTTAGGGAAGAAAGGGGTGGTCTCCTTTGTGTTGGGCTACTCTTGGGAACTCCTGGTTTCCTTTCTTTCCTCCTGGCCCCATGGCTCGCCCTGCCCAGGGTCGACTCATGGGCTTCTCTGCCTTCCCCCCCAACTGGCTTCTTCCATTTCCTGTCCCTTTGGGGCTCACACAATGGGTATAATTATAGCCAGAGCAGATTTGATGAAAGGTTACAGGGAAACAGGAGGTGTGTATATTTAATAATGAATATTCCAGTATTTTAGGGCTGGGGGCTGGGGAACCATCTAGCACTGAGGATTGAACCTGGGTGTCCACATGCAACGCATGTGCTCCAGCCCCTTGGGCCTGTTTGCTACCCCCAGAATTTTAGAAACTGTTTCCTAAAACTCAAGACCCCCAGTCAAAAGGGTCGTACCTGGTTGTACTTAGGGCTTAACTCCTGGCCCTGCACTTAAGGGACCATTCCTGGTGGGGCTCAGGGGACCATATGAGGTGTCAGGGATTGAAACAGAGTCAGTTTGTGCAATGATCCAACAGTTCTCCCGTTTCTTATTTTTCCCACTCTCAAATCCCTGTCATTTCTGATCCAGAGCAGTTTGGCTCTCTTTTCACCTCTATAATTGCCTCCTACTGATCTCTGAGCAGTTGATGAGGACATTCTAGAATATATATATATATATAGTAAATATATATTTATTTGTATATATTGGTATTTATAGTATATGTATACTATAAATATATATATTTCCTAACAAATATATATGTTCCCTAAAAATTTCAGATTTGTTGATTCAGATTTACTATTCAAACTTTAACAGTCATCACTTTTTCCCATCAGTATTTTCCGTTGGAAACTTTTGAGTGTTGTTATGCATTTTCCTCCATTGTGATTTGAATGTCTGTGTCATGTTTCATTGTCCTGGCCATTTGGCTGCTGGTTGGTTATTTCTAATGTGTGGCTGCTGTGGGAGACCCCCCCCCAAGAACTCTCCATGCTGTTCCTGGTAGCCTCCTAATGTCCACACATTTGGTGAAGTGATGCTCGCATTGGTGATGTGGAAGGAGGTGGGAGAGGTGGACAGAAGAAGGGCAGTGTATTTTTTAAGTCTGGAATGAGAGCAGGAGGGACACTTGGCCTTAGAGATTTCCCCTCATTCTGGCTCAGATGTCCTGCCAAAGGGCACAACAAACATCATTGGCCAGAAAAGGGAAGAGAGAGCTTTTCCGTACTCACCCTCACATTCCAGAGGTCCCAGCTGGCACCTTCAAAGTGGTTTGGGAAACCCTCCCTGCTCCCTTTCCTACTTCACTCTGTGGCTCTCCCTAGGAAGGTCAGGACTGGTGGTGGGTAGGATAATTTGCAAGGATGTTGCCTGCCCTCAGGCCCGTGCTTGTCCCCCTAAACGATAACACGGGCCAAAAGCTGGGTTTTAATGTTACAGCTCCTTAGAGCAGATACCTGTATCCCTGAAAGGGCTGTCGGCAGACACCTTCTGTTGGTAAGATTTTTAACTGACTTTCCGTATTAGGAATTTCACCTGCCTCTTTGACAGGTGCTTGTGCTTGTGAAAGAGGGTGAATGAGAATATAAATTCCTCGAAGTTATCATTATCTTTTTTTTGGGTGGGAGGGTACACCTGGCATTGCTCAGGGCCTTCTCCTGGCTCTGTGCTGAGGGATCACTCCTGTAGTGCTTAGAAAGTACAGTTAGTGCTAGGGATCTACCATCTGCAAGGCAAGCACCTTATCCCTGCTACCCTCTCTCACCTATGTGTTTCTTTGTTTCCCCCCAACCCCGGGTTTTTGAGCCATACTCAGCACTTTTCAGGGGCGACTCCTCTCTGTGCTCAGGAATCACTCCTAGTTGTGTTTGGGGAACTATATGAGGTTCTGGGGATCAAACCAGGGTCAACTGCATGGTTGGCCAAAACTAAAGCCCCTGTTTTATCTCTCTGGCCCTTGATGCCTTTGGAATGTTTTCCTTTTCTCTTACAAAGGCCCAGACACAGGCCCTGTTGGGTAAGGCCCCGTTGAACAGGTTTCCTAAGAGCACCTGCTTGGAACGGTGCAATGAGGCGAGACGGGCGCAGCTGTCTTAGTCAAGCTGCACCCATGCGGAGAACCCCAAAGGTGGGGAAAGAAAGAGCAGCTTGCTAAACGTGAAAATAAGGGGGTCTCCCAAGATAGTAGCACTGCAGAAAAAGAAAACAAAACACATACACGTGGCAGCATTGGTTTGAATCTAATGCAGGCACAGGCTAGATCAGAAATTAATGTAAATGGAATCAGAGAAGTTTTAGCCACCAGATAAAGCCAAAGGACTGCAGGTCTTTGTGGGGATGAGGGCACAAGCAGCAGGCCTGGGCAAATTCCCTGTGGGCCCCTCAAGTCAAACACTATGTAAGTAGAGCTCACTGCCACACATCGGACCTACTCCTTAGACCAGCCTCCTCCCTCAAGTGTAGCTTCTCTGTGTCTTAGACTTTGCAGAGATCCCTCAAGAGCAGAAGGAAAAGAAGTGGGACCATCATGGCCCTTGGGCATGGGCAGCCTGGCTCTATCCTTCACATTGAACAAACCACTCATTTTTCCAACCCTCAGCCTTTGGACGCAAGGGGCTAGTAATAGGCACTCCCATGAGTCACTGCAATCCATACTCTGTCAAATTCCAAACACAGTGTTAGACATTGCCAGTATGAAGTATGTGGGAGTGAACACACTTCTCTAGTTTGTGGTGCTGGGTGGGGATTTAGAGATGCCCTATGGATGCTTTCTGCAAGGGATTAAAGACATGTGATCAGGAGTGGCTGTGAGGGACAAGGTCTGAGTATGGAGCTGTGACAAACAGTTTTATTCTTTGTGGAACTAAAGGGTCCATTGGGGTTATTTTTATTTGCTTGTTTTGGGGCCTTCCAGGGGATGCTCAGGGGTTCCAGGACCACTGCTGGGATTGTCTTTGGGTTCATGTGGAAGCCGGTGATGCAGCAATGGGGATGCAGTGCTGCTCAGGTCACTACTGGGGATTGTCCAGACCACTCCAGTGGTGCTCCAGGGACCTCCAGGACTCTGCCAGACAGTGCTCAGCAGGCCATGTGGGCAGGGGCTTAAACCCTAAAGTGTCCGCTTGTTGATTGCACCCACAGATACAATCTTAGTTGAAGGCTGCCTACTCTGTTGTATGAAGGCATAAGCATTAGGTGGAGCATCTATAATGCACAGATACTGGAAAATCCATGCTTTCCCGATATATTCGCGGGAAATTAGCTTGTCTTATAAAGAGTGTCTACAGAACCCTAAAGCTAATCTCGTACTTACTGACACACAGACCGAGAGTGATGCTCTTGGACATTTATCCGGGAAGTAAAAGTTATATATAACGGTTCACATCAGCTTTATTCAGGGTGATCAAAAACTGGAAACAGCCCAGATGTCCTTCAACAGATGATAGTTAAACAGATCATGGTACATGCATACCAGGTTACAATTCAGCAATAAAAATTAGTGAACTATTGATACATGCAACAACTTGAATGTGTCTCAGGAGGATTATGCTGGGGTGGAGGAGCCAAATCCAAAAGACTTCCTGCTGTGTGATTCCAGTTATGCACACTTAGATGACAACGTTTTGGATATGGAGAATAGATCAGTAGTCGGGAGTTTAGGAGGAGGTGGGCATACAGGAGAAACCTGAGTGTAGTTTTTTTTTTTTATTTTTTAGGTCACACCCGGCAATGCTCAGGGGTTTCTCCTGGCTCTGCACTCAGGAATTACTCCTGGCATTGCTCAGGGGGCCATATGGGATGCCGGGATCGAACCCGGCCGGCAGGGGCTGGCTGCGTGCAAGGCAAACGCTCCGGCCCCCTGAGTGTAGTTTTAAAAAAGCTTTTTTATTTTTGGGTAGAAGTTTTCTTTGTGATGGAGCTGTTATGTAACTGAGTCATGGCATAGATAAGGAACCCACATATGCATTGAAATGATATTTAACAAACACACACATATGTGTATTCACAAATGAATATTAAATGCCAGGGCCGGGACTGGAGAGCTAGTACAGAAAGAGAGGTGCTTGCCTTGCATGCAGCCTACCCAGGCTCAAATCCCTGGCATCCCGTATCATCCCTCAAGCCCTCCAGGAGTAATCCCTGGGCACAGAACCAGAAGGAAGCACAGTTGGGTGTGCTTCCTCTCCCCAATGATCAGCAGAAAAGCTCTGTATCATCATTGTCAATATTATAGCAGGTATGTCAGAGATAGTACAGGTGGTAAGCTACTTGCCTTGCATGTTGCTAACCCCTGTTCAGTTCCTACCACTACATATGGACCACCAAGTTTGACCTCTGAGCACAGCACTAATTGTGCCCCCAAGCAGTGCTAGGTATGATCCACCCCCAAAAACGTGTTGCACTATGGGAGCCGGGTAGAGGGCTCAAAGGGTTGGAGTGCATGCTTTAACCCTGCCATGCCGCAGAGCTGTGGGAACCCTGAGATTGATCCCTGTCTCCAGAACGAGTCTTCTGAGCTAGAAATGGCCCCAAACCAACACACACACACACACACACACACACACACACGCACACACACATGCACACGCACACACACAGCATTATAGTTGTATAAGATGTTACTTTGGGCAAAATTGTAGGTAAAAAAGTTCAATTAAAAATAATATCTTATCAGAACTAAAGAAATAGTACAGTGGGTAGGGCACTTGCGCTGTACATAGCCAGCCCGGGTTTGGTGCCCAGCACTTCATATGGCCCACCGAGCCCTCCAGGACTGCAGAACCTGGACTAAGCCTTGAGTTTAGTGTGTGGCCCCAAACCAAAAACCATACTGAGATGAAATAGCATGTTTCCTAGTCCTGCGAGCACCAGCTCAGGGAGGAGTGATTCCAGGAGGGCTCGGAGATGTGCCAGCCCTGCCAGATCGGCAGGATCCGCTCAAGGAAACCGAGCTGCTGCTGGTGGCAAACTTTCGAAAAAGCTGCAGAGGTTTGCCTGCTCTGCTTTGTTTTCTCTCTATGCAGAGGAAGGAGAGGGACAGGAAGTTCTGGAGAGTTAGGTAGGAAGTTTCTAGATGAGCTGACGTATGCGTGTAGTGTGAGCACAGTCTGGCCCCAGCCAGTTCTCACAGTTAGGCCTAGCAAGAAGCAAACCCCATCCCTCAGTGCTGTCGGGAGGCTCTCTATTAATATTCTTTCTTTCTTTATTTACTTATTATTATTATTGTTATTATTATTATTATTTTTTTTTTTGCTTTTTTGGGCACACCTGATGTTCAGGGGTTACGCCTGTTTCTTGGTTTTTTTTTTTTTTTTGCTTTTTTGGGTCACACCTGGTGATGCTCAGGGTGACCCAGGTTACTCCTGGCTCTGTGCTCAGGAATTACTCCTGGCGGTGCTCAGGGGACCATATGGGATACCGGGATCGAACCCGGGTCGGCAGTATGCAAGGCAAATGCCCTACCCGCTGGGCTATCGCTCCGCCCAGTTACACCTGTTTCTGCACTCAGGAATCACTCCTGGTATTGCTCAGGGGACCATATGGGATGCCAGAGATCAAACCCGAGTTGGCCATGTACAAACAAGGCAAATATCCTACCTGCTGTACTATCGCCTCCGGCCCACTATTAACATTCTTTACAGGGGTCCGGAGAGTAAAGCACAGTGCTTTATGTCAGCTGTCTTGCAAACATGTGGTCACAGGTCCAAATTCCTGTGCCCCACATGCACAGAGCACAATCCTGGCACCTCTGCTGTCTGTGGTTCCCAGCACCACAGGCCTTTTCCAGCTGCACGGCAGCTGTGCGTGTAAGCTCTACACCAGAGGGGTCTCATTCCCCTGCCCCAGGGAGCAGCGCAAGCAAAATAATATCTGATCACCTCGGCCAGGAACTGTCTCCCCTGGCGGGCATGTGTCTGAGCACTGCAGCGTCTTCTGGCGAGCACCACAGCCAAAGCCTTTGTGACTCTGCATAGCGGGAACCTTGGGTGCAGCTAAAGAAGCCTAAACCCTGGTGAGCACCAGAGCTGTGTGTGCAAGCTCCTGATGCATGGCGGACACCAAAACTAAGAGTGTGAGCTCACCACAACCAGGCCTGTGTGCAGCCTCCCGTCTTCTCAGCAGCAGCATCATTGTCATCATCATCAACAATGGAAGGGGGTTAAATTGACTTATAACGGCCAGCGAGCTTCACTGGAGAATGGGGAGTGTCATGGTTATGAGCAGTGTCAGGACTCGAGCCAGAACCCAACAGGCCGGAGTCCGTGCTCGCGTGCAGGAACCCTGAGTTCTACCCTGACTCTACATGGTCCCTTGAGCACTGCTGGGAGCAACCCCCAGCACCAGCTAGTTTGACCTAAACCCCCAAATCCAGCAACAACCAAGAGCAGTCTCGGGACCTAGGAGATGCAAGTCTGAAGCACATACTTTGCATGTGGGAACCCCCAGATGCCATTCCTGGTATACTCCATGGAGCTGTGAGCACCATGGGAGGAACCATGGGGAGCCCCTGAGTACCACTGGACTTGCTACTCTCTCCTCCAAATTAAAAAGAACAGTTCCGGATCTGGATAATGCTCAGATCCTGGTCCTTAATCATTTTGTGAATTTGGGCAAGTAACCAAATTTGGTCCTCAGTTTCCTCACTGGAAAATGAGTGTGTGTGTGTGGGGGGGGGGACTGGCTCCACAGAGGTTGGGGCCATGATTAGAGGGTCTGGTGCTGAGAGCAGGGTACTCCCACCAAGTTTAATAAGACTGGCCTGTGCTCCCCCACTCTCTGACCCCTGCAGTCCCTAAGGGAGGAAGGTGAGTGCTGCTGCTGTGCTGGTCTAGAACCTGCCACCCTCACCCTGCAGCAGCTCAAGTACGATCTCCCCAGCTCTGAGGTGGTTTTCTGAGACCTCTTTACTCCCTCCCCGGCCGTAGGCTGACCTGCATGATCTTAGTTGAACCAACTGCAAAATAAGCCCAAATACCAGAAGGTGAAGCACCATCTCAGGAGGTGGGGAGGCCCATGTGTGGGCACTCACTGGGCGGTGGATTAGGGGATTTTAAATGTCCATTGGACTCTGCGTGGCTGGGCATGAGGGTCGAGAATCTCCATGTTAAATTCGCTCCCACAAATGCATTTTCAGGTAAACTCCTATGTGTGGAGATCTAATAAAATGTCAAATCCTCACAGAATTTTTTTTTAAATCTTACCTACAGGCCTTCAGGTAAAGGCAGAGAACAACTGAAATTACCTTCCCATTTACCCACGTCAATACTGAGATCCCAAGAGATAGTGTTTTAACCCAAGGACATATGAGTGTATGAAAGTGCTGGGCACATTATCTTCAATCAACCAACTCAGAGGCACTAAATGGGCCAGAAACTTCTCTGCTAAAAATACTTCTCTCTTCTCTCATACACTCTCATATGCCCTATAGAATCAGGCACCCAGCTGGTTCATTTTCCTGCCACCACTGGGCTAGAACTTCTGGCTCTTCTGAATTCCAGAGGAGTCCAGCTGTGGCCTTTGGTGCATCCCTCACCCGGTCCATAAAGCTGACAGCTGGATCCCAGCTGTGGAATCCATTCATGGTGAAGGAGAGAGTTATGTGCAGTTTGGGGGGTCCCAGGGGAGGTAGAGTCTGCAGTGGACTCAAAGACTAATATATAGAGAATTTCACCCTACTCTTCAGCCACCACAAGGTGCTTTGGCACATGATCTGCGGCAGATTCAGCTACACCCAGTAGGGAAACACTGGCAAAGAAAAGTAAATGTGGAACCTAGGTTTGGAGCAAGTGTTGTGTTTATGTACATCTTAGACTATGAGAGAAAATCAAGAAAACAAAGAACAGCATTGCTTTCAGAACTCTGGATGCAAGCACGCATTCCTGTTTGCAGGAGAGAAAATCAGCATTTTCATGGAAAGGCAATATCAGGAAGGGTTATTGCAGACTTGGGTATGGACCTCATAAAATTCACCATTATTTCACTAACCATGGTATGTTCTTGTTGCTTTGTCATTGAAAGATCCTCTAGATCCTCACAAGTATGTCTAACCTCTAACTCTGTGTAATCATCATTGTGCTCAGGATGCGGCATGGACACTCTCCAGTGAATGTGCATGTCCCTGGGCAAACCCTGTTTGACAGATGGTTTCCTAAAGTACTAGCCTTTAGGAGAATCCGTTTGATGCCCAACCAGAGTGAGGCTTATAGCTTACCTTCATGGTCTCCTTTTAGTATCACACGAGTTCCCACAAAATAATTATTATGTTCATTTGCCACCGGAGACGCAGGAGGAGAGGGTACCCAGGAGCGTGCCCTGGCTAGTGAGGGCAGAATTTGGATTCCAGCCCAGGGCTGGCTCTATAGGCCCAGTCTTGCTGTTCAGCCAGCACACCCGAAACTGGCACATCTCAGTACCTCAGCGGGTGGACGGTATACACAGTTAACTCTTCTGAATGTTGCCTCTGTCCGCATTCAAGCTCCCCCTCCTTTCACTGAATTCCCAGGAACTGACCCTTCAAATAAATTTGAAAATCAGTCTAGTAATTCCGTAAACTTCAGGAACATTTTCCCCCAACAGTGTAATAGCTAGTTCTTGGGCCCATCTCCCAAAAGAATGACCAGCATGGTTTATTTCCTAAGGCTGCTGATCTCAAGGCCCCAAACTGGGTGACCCCTAACAGTAGGAACAATAACATCCAGTGGTTAGGGGTGTCAGGTGTGGTTAACCCGTACACAGGGTTTCCTCTGGAAGCTCTGAGGAAAAAATTCATTCCAGCTGGCCCTCTCATTGCTTCATAGCGCGTCTCCTGCATGTGTTTTTATGAAAATGTCTCCTTTCAACCCGATCACAATCCTGTTGATTTAGGGTTCATCTTCATGGCCTATTTTTGCCATAACTCTCACTCTAAAGACCCTCTCTGAATCAGACCATATGCTGAGGAACTAAGAAGTAGGACGCTAATTATCTTTTTTTATTGCAAGGGTCACTCCTCACAGTTGGACAGCCTCATGGGGTGATTTCCTTCCTTCTGGCCCCAGCCGGGTCTTCCCTTCCCACTGGTCCCGTATATCTTTCCCGTGTGCGGATTAAGAAGGAAGCAAAAGGTTCCATGAACTTGTCCTTCCTCCACCCCTCCAGCTTCCTTTCATCTCCGGCCAGTGCTGGCCTCTTGCCCAATCACCATGCCCTGCCTGCCCTAGGAAAAACAAAACAGGTGCCAGTGCCAGAAGAACCTGGCATGTTTTCACCTGAGCTCTCAGCGTGCTTGTGTTAGGAAAGTCACACTTGGGGTTCCTGAGGCCTGGGAACCCGAGCATACTGTGGGTTCTTCTCTTAGCAGCTGATTCTCAGTCTTTCCTACCACAGACCACTTCGTGGACTAAGAAAGTCTGCCAGCCCTGTTGGTCAAATCATATCCCAGCCACCCAAGATGGGCAGCAGATGAGGAATCTACATGGATTTAGGATTTGCAGCCCTGATTTTTGTGTCCTTGACTATCTTTTTCTCTTCATGCTGCCCTAGTCCTCACTGCTGTCACTACCAGGTTAATTAGGCTCAGGGGAGGCCATTTCTCTTCTATTATTTCTTCCCAAACACAGATAGGACCTTGCCTATCTTCTTACATATTGACTGATGACCCACTACAACATTTATTCAGCCTCGAGAGAAGACTGAAAGGTTCAAAATACATTATTTTAAAGGGAGCTTTGTGGGTTCTTTAACCCAAGAGGTTGGAGGCGCAGGTTTTGCATGTGGGGGGCTTCTGTCCTCAGCACCACCTGGTTCCCCAAGCACATTTGGGAGTAACCCCCAAGCACCCTGAGCCAGAGTAGACCCCAAGTGAGCACAGCCAAGTGTCACCCAAACATCACTAATGAAAGGAGGGGCTTCTAGATATGGCTGTCTAGGAGCTCAAACCCATCTTCCAAGTCCACTGTTACCCTGTCTATATGTTATTATGCCTCCTGCCACAGAATAGCTGCATCTTTGGATGCAAACATCAATTTGGAGCAAGCTCCCTTCTCATTCTGCCTGAGACCTTCCCCTGACCCAGTCCCCAGTGGCCTCTGCTAAGACCGACAGTAAAGGTGCTCACTGCCTCGGTGTCAAGCCTGCCCCAGAGCATTGTCTCACAATGGCCAACTCAGAATGTAAAGCAATCTCTGTCCCTCCACAGAGCAGAGGTTGCTCTTCTAGAAGCCGGTGATCACTGCCTGGCCTGTTCTAACGATCATTTCCAACAAAGGTACCTTACCACCAGACCTGACCTCCCTTTATTTGGGAGAACTCTCAGAAGACTATTGAGTCCTTCTGTTGAGTAGGCTGTTGGATCAACATGGACGACTGAGCTTGTTCAGTGGCCTGGCAGCTGAGGCCGAGAGGGGAAGGGATTTTTACAGTGCTAGCTACGTGGCAAAGGTGGGACTAGAACCCAGCTCTTCTGATTCCCAGCCCAGTGTGCTTTCCAATATGGATCTGTGCTGTGTTGCAGAGCCGGAGATGGTCATATTACACACTTTCAGTTAGAGACCAGGTTTTAAGCATGTGAACAAACAATCCTGAACCATGTGTGAGCCCAGCATTGAGTCCTGAATGCCAGTCTGTGGCTGCTGGGCTGATAGGCTTGGACTAGAAGAGTCTAATAGCAAAGGGAAACTAGTTCAGGGGTTCATTCTCTTTCCCCAGTGCCTCTCTTAATTCATTTCTCTGGCTTATCTGAGCCACCTTTCTATGGCCAGTATCTGAGTCAACCAGGGGATCATCATTTCATCATCTAAATTCACTGTTGCCCTAAAACTAAAGGTCCAGATCTCCACATGGACCCAGAGGGTCTGTGAGTTCTGGTTCTATCTGCTTTTCCAGTCACGTCATCTTTTCCTTTTTTCCCCTTCCCTCCTGCCTCTTTGCTCTAGTCAGGCATTATTGGGGCTGCTTGGGGTTCCCAACAGCATTGGGGTCCGTCGGATTTCCTAGTCACATTCGGGGCTAATGACCATCGTCTCCAGCAATGAACAAAGAGCCATGAGCCCAGTTTAGAAAATCCAGAGCTTCTTCTAACTTCACACCAACTGCCACAACTCACTCTGCCACTCCACACAGGCCAACTGCCTCACTCACCCACCCCCAAATTGCAAGAAATTCAATCCTATTCAGAGGCTGGAGGCAAGGGTGTAACCAAAGGTAGAAACCTGCTATGGTACAAAAACCCCTGGGGAGGGCACACGTCCACTTTCCAAGGCTTATTGAAATGCTAATGTAGAACACTGCTCTTCTCTCTCCCACACTAGTGAATAATCATATCAATGTCTAGTTTTCTTGTACAAACACAGTAAGAGACAGGCATAATAACTACACCCAACATTAAATTTATAGGGTGATTATAGGGTGGTCTTTTCTGGGGAGATCACGTCATATGATCCCAACTATGCTCCCCATGCCAGATTGATCACTTCCATCTCCCCACCCCCACCTCCGGGTCTCCGACAACAACAGCCTTGCTCTGCTCCAAAGCAAGTCCTAAGTGCTCCGCTCCACTGCAAGGCCATTCATGGCTTATCTTAGGTCAGAACAAAGATGTTATTATCTTTGCTTTAATCTTTGGGTCAGAACAGGACTTATTTAAAAGTTGTACCATTTCATAACCAGGGTGGACACTTTTCCTAGTACCATTCAGTCCCATGTAGAAGACCTCTGTAAGGGTAATATCAATCTAAATGGTACTGAGGTTTATAGTTGGAAAATATGATGGAGTAAATAATTTAGAGGTAAAATTACTGCCCGGCCATCTTTTTGTGTTTATGGAAGAACAGATCCCTTGCCTAAACATATGCAAAGTGCTTAATGGAAGGAGAAAAACAATCCTTGATTCACTTGATCACTTGACATCCCATTATTTGTCGATCTGCTCAAGTGGGTACCAGTAACGTTTCCATTTGTCCCTGTCACGTGCCAGCGTAGCCCAATGGCATCTGCTTGCTCCAGGAATACAAAGAGCCTCAAACTGTTTATTCTGGGTTTTTTTTTGTTTGTTTTTTGGGTCACACCCGGCAATGCTTGGGGTTACTCCTGTCTCTTCACTCAGGAATTACTACTGGCAGTGCTTGGGGGACCATATGGGATGCCGGGATCAAACCTGGGTCGGGCATGTGCAAGGAAAATGCCTTACCTGCTGTGCCATCGCTCCAGCTCGTTCTGGGTTTTGATGAAGAAGTCTGACCATCTTGTAGGTGGGCACCATGTGATCTTTTGGCTCTAGTCCAGCAGTTGTCTCTAAGTCACATTACATGTCCAGTCCATCTGATTTTTGATGCCTTGGCAAATGAGAAAGCATCCCTGACTCTCGATTGTTGATGGAGGTCAGAACTCCAGATTCCTTCTCTCACTTGCGTGGGGCGTGATATTCCAAGCATGCCTCTTTCGATTCCTCTTTGGGAGACCCTAATAGCATTGTCATCCTGCTTTCAAGGGCCCAGGTCTCTGAGATGTATTTTAATGCAGGGAGAACGGTGGAATCAAAAGATGTGCCTGGAGCCGGAGGTTCTTTGTCCTTTTTAGCTATTTCTTCGATGCTCTTGAGGCATTCCATGCCGTTTTCTTCCTCTTTCACAGATCAGGTGCTAGGTCATTCGTCATGTTGAATTCTCTGACTTAGGTACACATAACTGCTGCATTCAGACATGTCTGTTCCATTGAGAGTGAATGGAGCATCTGGAACTAGTTCGGTTTTCATGAACACTGTTCAAAAAACATTTTCATGAACAGTGTTCATGAAAAACAAACAATCCTTCATTAGTAATGCAAAATTCCAGGGCTAGCAGTTAGGGTATAAAACCAACTAGGCATGTTTTCTCAAAGGATTTGTCTCTGACCTATCTTAGTGGTTCTCAAAAAGGGGTAACTTTACCTACAGGGGACATTAGGATACAGGTTTTGGGGGGCTATCAGTGGATACCTAGTAGACAGACGTCATTGTTGCTAAGCAAGATTAAAGAAAAAAAATTACCCAGACTAAACTCTATCACTGAGGTTGAGAAACTCAGTCTTTGTATGCTGGATTAAATTTTACTTCTTCCAAGAAGCCTTCCAGTAATGCTAGTTGAAGGCACCCCCTTTCCATTTTTTTTCTCCTCTACTTCACAAATGCTTGGTCCATGGGAGTATCTGAGATTATGCAACATCTGCCCATTCATCAGCTTCAGAACACAGGTGGTGTTGGGTTCATCACCTGATATCAGTGCCTGCCTGTGCCCAGTACAGTCTAGTATTACTTTCTGCCTCATCAACCCTGGACTACAGAGGAAGGTGGTTTATAGGTGACCCAGGATTACATGGGATGCTAAGAATTTTAATGCCACCACAGACACTCATGATCCAGAGTCTAGCAAAAGTGGGTAAATAGCATGATTCTACCGTCCCCTACTCAGTGACCTTGGGCAGGTTGCTTAACTTCTCTGGAACTGATTTCATCATCTGTTAAGCCTAAAAATAGAACTTGTTTTTCCAAAAAAAATTTTTTTAAGTTGGGATTTTGTTGTTTAAAGTGCCATTAGTAATGGTTTCTGATGCAATAATTCCAACACCATTCCCATTGCACCACAACCCTCCTAAGGACCTCAAGACCACTTCCTCCTAAGCACCCCCCATACTCAAATGTAGAGCCAATTCTTACATTATGTTGACTTTTGACCTTTCTTGCTACCTTTCTGTATATCTTTAAGTTGCACATCTGACTATTGTATTGGTCCCTTCCCTTTAGTTCCATCCATGTTGCTTCAAATTGTATGGTTTTGTTAGTTCTTAGAGTTGCATAGTATCCCATTGTGTATATATATGCCATAACCTTGATCCATTCATCTGTAGTTGGGTGTTTGGGTTGTTTCTGTATCTTGGATATTGTGCTAAGTGTAGCAATTAACACAAAGACATTAATTTAAAAAGGATATATGCACACCTATATCCTTTTAAATTAATGTCTTTGTGTTTGGGGGATAGATGCCAAGAAATGGCATTGCTGGATCATATGGTAGTTCTAAAATAGAACTCGTTTTACAGAGGTGCTGTCAAGATGAAAACACAGTGTGTGTAAGAGACTGAGTCTTTTCTCTGAGAAGGGATAAAAGCTTAACACTGAAAAGAAAGAAAGGTCACTGAGTTGTTGCGGCATATTCCACAGGCCCCTGCAGCACCTGGGCCCAGGGGCAGTGAGCTTCTGGACATGGAAGAGCCTTCAGCAGACTCCTTGGTAGTCTCAATTCTAAAATGTGTGTACAAGTATTTTGTCTATTCATGGTCTTGATATACATGCTTCCAATATAACAATGTAACTCCAACCCAAACTCCACTAACCTATAGGTGGGATGATGGCAGCGTGGCGATCTCTGACCCACCCCACTGCTTCCCTCTCCTTGGAGCCCTGGCTTGTCCCCTGGCCTCGCCAGCCTCTGGGGTGTTGGCCCATTTGGACCTGCACTGACTCTACATATCGCTCTCTCTCCAGGCTCTCCCTTGGATGCCAGCCTGAGCTTTTGAAATGTGTGTGTGTGGGGAGTTCCCCTACTCCTCTGGCTTCTGCTCAGGCTACTAGAAAAATATTAATGTGAAGATTAGTAGATAAATAAATAACCAAAAACAACTATTTCATTTCATGCATATGAGAACCCCACACAGGCATGTGGGGTCTGAGTTGCTGCAGCATATTCTGAGGAGGGAAAGGTAAAACAAGGTTTAGAGTGTGAGCTAGGGACTGGGAGGGAAGGCCCTGAGGCTTCAAGGAGAGAGTTGGGGGAGACTCCCATGAAACTAGGAGGGTGGGTCAAATGATGCTGAGCAGATGCCCTGTAATTAGATGTTTTCTCTGCCATTAGATAGATCATTCAGATAGAAACATCCTTTCTGGTAATGACTCTTAATTCTGGGTGAGGACCCCACCCCCATTTATGTTCTGCTAAGCAGTTTAAGGAATAGTAAAAGTTTCTCTTTTACTGCATTTGGTGTTAGCTTGAAGTAATCTGACTCCCTGGAGTAGCATATGACAGGGTGGCGTGTTCTGAAAGCTTAGGAGCCCCACACCCTGCCTGGCCGTGCATCCCCACCTCTGAATCCTGGTTAACAGCCGAGCATCCCACTTCCCATCCCATCTGCAAAGGAATGCAAAACATTTTTTCCAAACAAGTCCCAGACATAGGTTGCTGTTGGCATGGGGACTTTTCTACGTCCAGACTTCTTTACTCAGAAGCAGTTTTTCAAAGCAATAATAGTTCATTTTCTAGACCCCTCTGGTTAGATGTCCAAAGATGGAGGGAACAGAGGGTTGCCCAGCCTGAGTGCACAGGACAGACTGGGGGCAGATGGACAGGAAGTCCTTGGGCCCTGGGACCAGATGTTGGAGTTGAGTCCCACATAGGGAACAGCCAGTGAGGTTCACACACACAGAAACCACTTGCCCAGAACCCCTGTGGCCTGTGGAGTTGTAAAAGCACCAGGACAGACTCCAGGAGCAGGGGGCATGGATAGGCACAAAGGAAGTGGGGGAGGGCTCACAGATTAGCTCAATGGGTGAGCTACGGCTTCCCACACCCATGGGGTTAGCAGCAGGTTGCTTGTGTCCTGTGCTTGGCTTGTTGCCCTGTAGCCAGTGAGACCTGATGGGCCAGTTTCTAGGTCAGAGCTGATGTTCTTCCTGGCTCTCACACCTTTTCATTTGAGAGGCTGTAGTTCACCTGCACCTTGGACTGCAAAAAGGATGTTGGTTCTTTTGTCCCAAATGCCCAATGCAAGGTCTGGTTTCTAAAAGAGCAGCTTAATTGCCAAGCTTATGGAAACAGCTAAGTAGTCATGAATGAATGAATAAAGATAGGAACACATATGTGCATGTGTGTACATGCAGTGGAATAAAAATAAATTAGAGAAACATGAGGAGAGAGAAAGGGGGAGAGAGATGTGTCAAGAGAGAACATGAGCTTCTCCAGAGTGAAACAAAGACACTAAGTTAGCAATTTTATAAACCACATGCAAACTTGCCATTGAACTTTGAGAGTATTATTATGGGAAGTGAAAGAAGTCAAAGGAGAAGGAGAATGTCATTTGATGTCACTCAATATGGGCAATATAAAGAGGCAAAGTGAATCAACAAATGGTACAAAATGAACTCTTAGAGAAAGAGAGAGGGAGAAAGAAGAAAAGGAAAAGTGCCTGCTATAGAGGCAGGTTGGAGGAAGGTGGGAGGGAATGTAGGGACATTGGTCATGGGAATAGGGCACTGGTGGAAGGGCGGATGCTGGAACATTGTATGACTGTGACCCAATCATGAACATTTTTTTAATTATATATATCATGGTGGTATAATAAAAAAAATTTTAAGGGCAAAAAGCCCCAAAACGAACTCTTAGAGAACAGACTGGTGATTCTGGAGGGAAGGGGATTGTGGTATGGGTGAGACCCGTCAAGAGGCCTGTGTTGTGCTAGGAAGCTGCCGGATGCCAGGTAGCACTGATGTGGAGTACACACAGTCGCTGGATGGTGCCGGGTAGCACTGATGGTGGAGTACATTCAGTCGCTGGAACAGTGAGCGCCTGTGCCTACATAATATTAGGAAACCAGTGTCACCTCAGTAACATGGGCTAATCACGCTGATCAGACTCACTTTCCGGTTTGGTGGTCTTCTTGTCATAAATGCTCTTCTTTTCTACTCAAAAGGCAGGAAAAAATTTTCTAAAGATCAGAAAATTATTAAGTCCATCTGTTCTGATCCATGGGAAATCACTTAAGGGATCAGAACAGCTGAAGTTAGAGCCCCGAAGTTAAACCCAGAGACTTACCTCTACCCCTCAGACAGTTTCTCCCAAACGGGAAAACCCCATGGGGGTGGGGTAGAGGGAAGGATTCAACATTCTGCTCATCCCAGCCAGGTCTTGGTGGGAAACATCTGTTTGCCTCCAAAGTCTCTGTTTTCATTTGTGGTGAAGAAGTAAACACAGGCCTTTCTTCCGTTGTTGAACTTTGCAATCCCTCCCTTGGATGTAACCCACCTTCTCACTCTTTATTCAAGTCCACGGCTTCTCTGCAATGGAGGCTGGTGTGGAGCGGAAGGCGGTACAGTGAGGCGGGGCACTTGGGTCACCCCAACACCTAATTGCTCACTCTTCGGTGTTGTATATGCTGCTTCTTTCTGGTCCTGTCTGAGAGCTGGTGAGGGAACCATCCAGAGGACAAGGTTTACTCAGAGCTGGCCAAGTCCTCCAGAGGAAGGGGTCCCACCAGAGGCAGCCACCTGTTTCCGCTTCCTCTCGACCGGCACACTCAGGCCTCACCTACCCACGGAGATTCCCTATAGAAGTCCTGCTTCCAGGACTGCAGAGATGAGTGTAGATGAGAAAGTGTCAGAGGCAGTTGCCATGGCAGCCTGAAAAGAGCTCTCCTGGTAGGGGCCAGGAAGATGGGTCTGGAGCAGGCAGGAATCCCCGAGTACCACACCAGGAATACCCCCGAACACCATTATCATGCAACCGGTCCTGTGCTCAGAACTTTAGTCAGTCAACTTTGATCTAAAGTTGGCTTTTTTGATATGGTGTGACCTTGGGAAATTCCTTAACCTCTCAGGGCCTCAGTTTCCTCATTAGTAAAATTAGAATAATAGGGCCTATGTCAGAGTAGCCTGAGGTTGACATCAGGTCATCTATCCAAGTCAGTGAGACAGGTTTTCCATGCGTACTTGCCTCTGGGTAAATTTTAATGATGGTTAGTGTTTTTACTGCCTCACGTGGCTTGTTGCTGATCTCACACATATGGACAGACAGTGTGGATTGGCTCTTGATTCCAGAAGCTCCAACTCCTTGATGCTGCAGTCTCAGAACTGCTCAGGATGCCTCTTCCCTGAGAGCTCTCAGAATGTGTTCATGTCGCTGCCACTGTCTAGTGTCTTCTGCCCTCTGCCCGTCTCTCTGCTGGTCATCTTTCCTCTCTGAAGTGCCTGTACCTTGTCCAGCCTTCCCCTTTGACTTGGTCTGATAGGGACTGTCATCTAGGTGGCTTAAACAGCCACCTTTGATTTCTTACATTGGTGTCCGGTGAGGGCACTTTCCTTCCTGGGTCATGTCCTTGCCTGGCAGAAAGGGTTCAGATGCCACCAAGGGCTTCTCTTTTATTTATTTAAAATTTTTTTTTATCATACCACCATAAGATATACAATTACAAAGATGTTCATGATTGGGTTTCAGTCATACATTGTTCCAGCACCTGTCTCTCCACCAATGCCCTATTCCCACCACCAATATCCCCAATTCCCTCCCCACCTCCCAGTCTGCCTCTATGGCAGGACTTCCTTTTCTTCTCTCTCTCTCTCTCTCTCTCTCTCTCTCTCTCTCTCTCTCTCTGGGCTTCTCTTGTAGAAGCCCCTAATTCCTCACCCCCATGATCTAGTCCTCTCCCAAAAGGTTCACCTCCAAATATCATCGTTGGGGGGTTAGTTTCCAGCACATTAATTTGGAGGGACAGAGACAGTCATTCTATAGGAGCCTGTTTATAAAGACACCAGCCATATTGGATTAAAACCCACTGTGATGAACCCCCCCATTTTGGTTTTGGGACACATTTGGGAAGCTGTTCCTAGCTCAGTGTTCAGGTGGGATCTCTGACAGTTTGGGACTAGGCATGGGTCACTCCCAATTCAGTGCTCTCAGGGACTGCTCCCAACATGGAGCTTTGGGCAGGCCATGTATACTGGGGTTTGAATCAGAGCTCCCACATGCAAAGCTTATGCGCCAGCCCTTTGGGCTATCTCCCCAGCTCTTCTAATGACCTCTTTCAGACTTGATTACCTTCTAAAGTCCCTATTTCTATGGCGGGCGATAGCCCAGTGGGTAGGGCATTTGCCTTACACACAACCGGCCCATGCCAGCCCAGGTTCGATCCCCCAGCATCCCATATGGTCCCGTGAGCACCGCCAGGAGTAATTCCTGAGTGCAGAGCCAGGAGAAACCCCTGAGCATTGCCGGGTGTGACCCAAAAAGCAATAAATAAAAAATGAATAAATAAATAAATAAATAAATAGATAAATAAAGTCCCTATTTCCTAATACACTCACAAGCTGAGGGCCCAGTGGTTAGAACATCAACAGTCTTTTTTGTAGAGATTCATTTTCACCCACAATGGAACGCTTAAACACTTGCTCAGGGTCATACAGTTTTGGTGGTGACCTTGGGGCTTCCATTTCAGGATGATTTGATGATGAATTCCATGTTATGCCATGTGGAAAGCCCCAGTGCTCTGAAACCACCACTGGGACAGGGAGGGGGGAAGAAAAACAACCAATGAGAGACATTCTGAGCCTGTTCCTATGGTGTTGATGGCATTTTCTCTTCTTTCTCCCGAAGCCTGCCTACTCCAAGCTGAGCTAGTAAACTATGAGCGAGTCAAAGAATATTGCCTCAAAGTCCTGAAGAAGGAAGGGGAAAACTTCAAGGCCCTCTACCGGTCTGGCGTGGCCTTCTACCACCTTGGGGACTACGACAAAGCACTCTATTACCTGAAAGAAGCCAGGACCCGACAGCCCACAGGTAAGGCTAAAACTGTGCTTTCTTCCACAGCTCCCTCTAACAGCATCTTCTCATTGTGGCAGGCTGCTGGCTGGTAGGGCTGGGCAGGGGAAGAAACGTCAGACAGCTGTGCTCTGGGACAGAATGAGGAGACGTCTCAGTTCCTGCCTTTGCCTGAGGCCTGGGCTCTGAAGTGCCTGAGCGGGAACCAATTCTCTTCAAATCAAATATGGAATCTTTATGTTTTCCTACCCAGAATTTAGTTCTCTTCACTTATTTGATTCCTGTGTAAGATGAATTTTTCCCCATGGGCCCAGCTTTGCACTAGACTTGAGCTAGTAAACTATGCAAAGATAGCTTTTATAAGTGAAAATATACATGCCCTCCTGTCACACTGGGACAGGAGGGAGGAGATGCAAACAGGTGCCAAGTGCTCAGCCCAGTATCTTACCGGAAACCTGCTCCAACGTCTCTAATCAGATGCCATTCTTTAGATCATGCATCATCTGGACGATACACTTAAGTTCCTCTCCACTAACTCAGCGCTTCATGCATTCTGCAAATATTTATGTAGGTGCAGTGACCAGGTACTTTTCCAGGTGCTGGGTAGAAAATAGTGCACAAAAGAAAGTGCTAGCTTGGAGGAGCTTATGATGTAACAGAACAAGTGACAGTAAACAAATGGGCAGTTAGTAACACACTATTGAGTGTGGTAAATGCCAGGAAGGAGATAAAGCAGAGGCACAGAAGATGGTACAGGGACTGGAGGCATGTGCTCTGCATGACTGGGACCCTGAGTTGTCCACATGGTCACCACAAGTAGCCCACCTGTGCTCAGGGGAGGTAGGGAAGTAGCTGGCTGACACCCTGGTTGCCCTTCCAGTCACCAAGGATGGGCAGAATGTGTTTGGTCCAGAGTCTGTTCGCGGTCCGCAGGCACAGTGCTTGCCTGAGTGTGTTCCCTTCCCCAGGTGTGGCTAAGGCATCTCTCTCTCCTCACAGATACCAATGTGGTTCGGTATATCCAGCTGACAGAGATGAAGCTCAGCAGATGCTCCCAGAGAGAGAAAGAAGCCATGTAACATCAACACCTCTCTCAAGCGCCACCCACGCCTGCCCCGGGACGTCTGCACACCCCTGGTGGAAAGTCCCTCTTTGGGTTCTGCTCCTTTCACACCCCTGGCCCCTTCTGCCCTCTTGTCCCATTGCCCCTCAACTCTTTGTCTACTGCCAGTGTGAAAGGAGAGATGCACATTTGGAATCTGCTGGGTGTCCCAACCATGGAAGCATCCTCTTCTCTAGTAGGTCAGCCCCCAGAGGGACCTCACTCCTGCAGGGACAGCTGGGCAGGACTCTCCCAGGCTCTGAATGTGGTCTAGGCTTTGGCTTTGGCCCGTGCTACCAATAAAGGCAGAGAATGGTGGGGAATGAGCACAAAAAGCAGCTGGCCCAGAGGCTGCCCCACACCCTTTTCCCCATCCTGACAGACCAGAGCATCTAGAGGCAACTGTGAGAAGGCAACCCAGGAAGACAGCTGACACCATTAGCGTTGGTGAAACACGACTCTATACACTGGATTTCCCCAGCCCCGGTAGCCTCAACCCTTGCCTCCTTTCACTTGTTGGCTTGTGTTTTCTTCTCTCCCCAGCAGGGTTCTGAGACCCTTCCAGGATTCACATGCGACTTAAGCCCACTCTCAGTGCCCTCTGGTGACCACACATACCACCCTTCCCTCCTCCCATCCAGCAGGCAGTCGTGACATAGCAGGGCAGGGAGAGAGGATATCTAGGGGCCACTGCTGAGCTGTGGACTTAATGCAGTGTAAATAAAAAAGATCAACAGGCAGCAACTCTGCTCATTTCTGTTGGAAGCAGCCCACCCCCTCACTTTCACACCCCACCCTCCACTCTGAATCAGAGCGACTTACAGACAGGCATTGTTGGGCTTCCCCAAAGCAGTGGCCATTTGTCCAGTGGTATACAATGTGGGCTGCTGTCGTTGTGCTTGTAGAGTAGGCTGGGATTGTGGAGACTGCCCAGGGACTTGGCGTTGTGGGAACTTATACCGATGAAGTGATTTGAACTCAGTCTCTAGCACATGGAAAGTGTTCCACACGTATTTGTTGAATGAATAAATTATGACTGCAGACTGGCTCTCCTGCCTTAAACTAATTTTATCCCAGCCTAGTCTCCTGATAGCTAAACTCTTTAAGCTATGCCACATTGTTTCTGTCAAATAAGAACCATTTGCCGAGGGTTCACTTTTTTTTGCCTGTCTTGTGCAATAGACGGTGTGTGGGACTCAGATGTAGTCCTGGTCTCTGAGGCAACAGAAGAGTTGAGGAAGACTCGTATGAGGTTATTACCAATGACACCTTTAATGTATATGATGCTTTAAACTTTTCAAGGCACTTTTATGTATTTTTGTGTGTGATTAGTGAAAGAGACGGTATTGTACAAATTATATATGGATGCAATAATGTTCATAGTTAGCATTTATTAAATGCACTGTACTCTGATCATTACATGTATAAGCGCATTTCTTATATACAGTTACCCTAGGGTATCCTTCTGAAGGATAAGAAACCAGAAAGGCAGAATAAACTCTCCCAACCTTCAGTGGAAGAGCTAATAGGATTTGAACCAGGTCTCTGACTTCCAGAGTTCTAGCTGCTACTCTGCAGCTTAGTATAATGAAGAGCCACACCCATTCGCGAGGACAGTGTATTGAGGTGAAAGTCTTAATTGTGTCACTGGTGGTACATGAACTGCCTCTTGTAATTTACCCAAAGCAAAACAGATTCCCTAATATTGGACATCCTAATGGTCAGAGCAATGACAATTAGGAAATGACCACTGAGTTCCAGCAGTTATTTCTGGCTATTCGGCCTCCTTTCTGATGAGGCCAGCATGTATCCAAACAAGCTCCCTACTGTTACTCAACCCATGCCAATGTCAGTGAAGAGTCACAATTATAGACAGGGCTGAAAAGGAAGCACAGAGTTAATTATGGGTTATTTGTTTAATCAGAGACTCCATTGCTATGAATCCAATCACAGCTCTAGGACCAGAGGCCTGAGTGCAGGTTAGACTCGCAAAACTGCTCAAAGGCTTACAATGGGCTGCAAGCTAGAAATACCCAGGGACCTAGGTTTGCTTGCCTCTAGCTCACGATCCAAAAAAGGGAAAGGAAAATACTGATAGAAGCTGCCTCAGACTCCCCTACCCCACCCATAGCTTTCTCTCCGCTGTCTTCTTACAAAATTGCTTCCCAATGTCTGGGCTCAAGACCTTCCTGCAGCAAAGGCAAATGGACAAAGGGCCAGTCCCAAGCCCGGAAAGCCTGTGAGTTGGCAAACTGCTTGTCTGACTCTGAAGGTTCGAGATAAGGTCAAAGGTGCCCTGCAAAGCACAATTCAAATGAGCAGGATCTCCCTTTGGTCTCCATGCCAAGAGAAAGGCCTCAAAGTCCCTCTCCCTGACATGGAGCAGGAGAGAAGCCTCGCTTCAGCGGGTGAGGGGGAGCAGGGCTGGGCCAATGGGAAAGAGTATTGCCCTCCCAAAGAGAAAGAACACACATAGTAACATAGATACTGTGCTTACCAGAATGCCACTCACTGTGACCCAAAATTGAAGTAGTCCAAAGAAAAGCGTTGTCTGGGAGAAATGGTTGCTATTGGGGTGTTGGGGGAGAATATTCTGTGCATTTGTTCAACAGAGACGTTGGGGAGTTGTGAAGCATAATCAGGTTTGTTCACCTTGAAAACCTTCCACTCCCTCTCCCCAACCCTCCCCTCCCCACCCTGTGGGGACTGTGGTTTCATTGCACACTTGGTTTGCAGATCAAGCCGAGGGGACATAGATCTGCCCTCCTTTGTCATCTCCCACTTGGACTTTTGTTACAGACTTCTTGGGGTCAATATTAATTTTTCATTCTCATGAATGCTTCATGTGTGTAATTTTAGAGGGTGAAGAAGAAGTCCAATTTATAAGCTTAACACCCAGGATAAACATTGTTACCCTTTGGGATATATCTTTTGGTTCTTCTCGGTATAAATGTACACATGCACGTGCACAATTTTTTTTAAATAAGAACTGTATAAAATGTATATACTCTAATAATTTACATTTCAAGATGTGCATATTTTAGAATATATAATAATGCACGGATGCAAAACTCATAAAGCTCTGCAGTAAGAAGTCACTTTCCTCCCTGCCCTGTCTGCCGGCATCTGGATTTCCACCAGTTACCAGAATAGCTTTTCAAAGTCATTTAAGCATTTTCCAACCTATGTGAACATATACTCTTTTGTTACTTACAAATGGTAGCCCCTTGGGCATGTTTCCACCGTGTGTGACTATACTTCCTCTATCCTGAATGTAATGTTTTTTTTTGTGTGTCTTATATTTTTTCCATATTTCACAGCATCCTTATTACACAGGCAGACCCATCTTCATAGGACTCATCTCCTAGTGATGATTTCATTTTCCCCAATTTTAATTATAAATAATGTTGCAACAAACATTCCTAATAGCTAAATTTTGCACACACCTATCACGAATCCCTTAGGATAGAACCCAGCAAGAAAGCTGCTTGGCTGGCTAGATTTAAGAATTTTGACATATGTTGCCAACTGCCCTCCAGAACGTTTGTACCAAAGCACTCTCCTATTTGCAGCCATAAGAGTGCCCTGTTCTCTGCACTCATACTCATGGGTGAGATCAGGTACCAAATCATTACCAATTTGATAGGAAGATAAGAGCATGTCACTGTTATTTGATCTTGCACTTCTTTGACGAGTGAATAACGGCTCATATACCTTTTGATCACTTGTACGTATTTGATATTAGTATGTTCACTTTATTATCAATATGTAATTTTATTAAGTGTATCTTTTTGTCAAAAAACATTGAAGATATGCTTCCAAGTGCTTTGCTTCTCTCAGAACTTCTGTTTATGGTGCTTTTTGACATACATAAATTCTTAATTCTGCAATTAATTTGTTCCTCTGTTGCCAGCTTTCTTTGCCCATCGTCCATCCTCCCATTTCTGACATGGTGACACTTTTCTCCTACAACCAGTGATGTCTTGTCATACATAACCTAACATCTCTAGTGCTTCTCATCACATTTAGGATAAATACCAACCTTGTAGCATAACACACAGGATGGGTTTTCCCCTTTTTGGGCCATACCCAGTAGTGCTTACGGGTCATTCCTGGTGGTGCTCAGGTGACAGATTAAACCAAAGGCTCCCATGCAAGGCAGGTGCTCCAGTCCTTTGTCCCTTCCTCCCAGGCCCCTCCATCAGGTCTTTCATCAGGTCTTAAAATTTTCCCCACTAATTTTACAGGCTCACCTCATGGTCCTCTTCCTAAGATTCTTAGCTTTCACAGATGCACAACTTTTATGATTCCTCAAGTCCATCACTCTGAGTCTCTGGGTCTTTCTATCTTCATATGCTTTGCTGCTGTCCCTTCTGCTTCATTGGCCTATAGTCTGTCTTGCTAACCTCTAGCCCCTTATTTTTTTTTTTTTTTTTGGGTCACACCTGACAATGCTCAGGGTTTCTCCTGGCTCTGCACTCAGGAATTACTCCTGGCGGTGCTCGGGGACCATATGGGATGTTGGGGATTGAACCCAGGCTGGCACAGGCTGGCAGCATGCAAGGCAAACACCTTACCCTCTGGGCTATTGCTCCGGCCCCACCTCTAGCCCCTTGAAAACCTTCAAATTTCTATTTGTTTGTCTGTCCCACTACCTGGATGCGCTGTGAGGCAAACACTCTGGTTTGCTTATTTTTTGCAGCCAGAATATCTAGCAAAATGTCTAGCATATGATATGTGCTCAGTAACTTGAACATTTCTGTTACTGGTTTTGGCATATCGAACAGGCATCGGACAGCTTGCCAGGCTCTGCTGTGCGTGTGGCTTGAGGCTCTTCATATTCCTGAATCAACCAGATGCCATTGGGCTACATTGGCACGTGATAGGGTCCAATGGAAATGTTACTGGCGCCCGCTCGAGCAAATTGATGAATAACGGGATTCAAGTGATCAAGTGAACTTGAACATTGAGCCTGGAATGATGGAATCATGGTTTCAGTAGTAAATACTACTGAAAATGAATGTGTTGCTAGACTGAATATGTTCATTAGAAGTGAAGAAATCCCTTCACTTCTAATGAACATGTTAGTTCAAGGCTGGAGAGATAGTACAGCAGGTAGGGTGTTTGCTTTGCATGTAGCTGACCCAGGTTCGACCCCCAGCATCTCATAATGGTCCTCAGAGCACTGTTAGGAGCAGTGCCTGAGTACAGAGCCAAGAGCAACCCCTGAGTAGGTAAGGCACTTTCCTTGCACATGGCCAACCCGGGTTCAATTCCCCAGAACCCCAGAGCACCACCAGGAGTGATTCCTGAGTGCAGAGCCAGGAGTAACCCCTGAGCATTGCCAGGTGTGGCCCTACAACAACAACAAATTTTTTTTAGTTCTGACTTAAAACCATTGAGTCAGAACCACAAGGAGAGTGCTCAGGACACTGCATGTTGTTTTTATAATGCTCTGTGGTGTTTCTGATGACCACCAAGTGAAGGAGCTGCCACTGAAGTGGACCAGTTACTTCTCCATATAAAACCACATGACCTTTGGAGTGGATGCATGGAGCTTTGGAATGTTGTCAAATACTAGCTCTGACTTCTATAAGATTTATAGGTTTAGGTAGTCACATGACTTTGGGTGGTGAGGAGTGGGGAGGGAGGTGGATGTTGTAAGGGGGCCTCCCAAGCAGTACTCAGGTCCATGGGGAAGGGCTTAACAGTTCAGTTCTCAGGCCTGGCAATGCAGTGCTACTCAGGCCCAGTGGTGTTGGGGACCAGGGGTGTCAGGACCAAACTCAGGGCCTCCTTATGCAAAGTATGCACGCTAGCCCTCTGAACCATCTACATGTCCTCTCCCCTTGTTTGCTCCTTGGATTTTCGTTTCTTTTTTTTCCCCCTCCTGAGCTCTGGGCCACACACAGTACTGCTCAGAAGCTAATCCCAGCTCTGCTCATGTATGACCTGCATGTGGTGTCTGGAGAGAACCCAGGTCATCCGCATGCAAGGCAAGGGTCTGGGTCCCTGCACTGTCCCTCTGGCTCTGGGTTCTCATTTTATTTTATAATGATCTAACGCTTAAAGGGAGCTTTGGAGAATACTGAGTTACCTACATGAGTCCAGAGAGATGACTCAAAAGGCTGCAGTGAGTGAAACTCATGGTTCCATCTTTGGTCCTGCATGAGCCCCCAAATACCAGCTGAGCACTGAGAGGGGACCCTCCCAGCACGAACCCAAATAAACCACATAAACATGGCAACCAAGAGAGAGGTATCTGTCTTCCTGGGATTGTAGTGGTAGATCTTCATGATAACTTCATGGTAGAGCACCTGCCTGGCCTTGCATGTGTGGAAGCTGTGGGTTTGATTCCCAGCACCAGACTGAAAGAAAAAGAAAAAAAGAAGAAAAGAATTGGCGTCTCTTGGCCCAGCACTCAGTACCAAGCATGCAGAGAACATGCGTTTCCTCCCCGCCAGCCCCGTTCTGCAGCTTCTGTATTCCCGCCCTGCACTGAGCAAGGAAGTGTGCTCGCACACAGAGAAATCCATTGCCCACTTTGCCTTGCTCCCCATACACAGCCAAACCTAGAACTGGCTTCATTGAGGGTTTCAGAACCAAACGTATTCTAGCCCCATTCAAGGAGCAGCTGGGTTTCCTGCTGCGTTATTTACCCGCAGGCCAGTATCACCTGCTGTGCCAGGAGCTGCCTGTATTGGGCAGAGTGGTCACTGCCCCGGCTCCTCCTGATGCTCAGGCAGACTCAGCACATGCCTCAGGACAGGCCAGTGCAGCAGTGAAGTCAAAGCATCCCCCTGCAGCCACTGGGAGCTGCCCCTGCTCCTTGGTCCCAATGCTGCACCGTCTCCTCAGTTCCAGGCCAGGCAGTGCAGACAGAAACTGCATTCAGTCCATCAGGCGTGTCAGCTCCAATGATTGCGTCAGCATAAAAAAATCCCACTCTAAATGGACTGAAATTGGATTCTATTAAAAACCACACTCAGTGAGGCCCTCAGCTATTAATATTTGCTGAAACATAACGGAGGAGGCAGAGAGGCCCCCTGTCAAATGCTGGGGAATCTCAGCTGTCCTTCTGAATTTCTGGTCCAGAAACAAAGGCTAGAATTGCTCTGGTGGTGCATGGGGGAGGGGGGGAGGGCTTGGAACACCGTATGCATGAAACTGCCTCACTAACAGGATTGGAAATCATGGTGCCTCAACAAAAATAGAAGGAAAAAATTTAAAGTTAGGTTTTCCTTGCTTCCAAATAACATCCCACGTAAGTTGAGAACTGGAAGGCTATTGAATAATCTCTTTTATGGATGAGGAATCCAAGTCCAGAGATGCCAAAGGACTTATTCAAGGTAAGCAACAAGGTCAGAACGGGAACTCAGCTTAGCGTCTGTCTGTTGAACCAAGACATGCTGACAAGAGCTGTCTTTTATCTTTTTTATCTTTTTCTCTTTTTAAGGTAATGCTGTAGAATTACCCTGAGCAAAGAAGAAACATCGTATTTATTCACTTCCATACTCATTTCTGTCTCTGCAGTCACTTCAGTATATATGTGATTAGGTTGTTGACAAGATACTATTTCCGCTGAGAAATACAATAGAGAGGGAAGGAAGAAGAGGAAAACAGGCAACCTGTTGCGAATATTGCACCAAGGGTACACAGAAGAACATCAGCAGCCAACCTGGAAGATGAGGGAGGGATGATCCCTGAGGAGCTATTGATGCGATAACCTCACTCCTGGCAGGCTTGAGGGACCATATGGGGCATCGAAGAAATAGCTACAAAGACAAGAACCTATATTTCATTATCTCCCTAATTTGCATGTTGGTCAAAGGTGAGGGTGAGGGGGGGCTTTTGCTTGCTTTGAGCTTAGGTGATGATGGTGGCAGCAGTGGAGGGAGGCAGGAAGATGACAGTCGATGCTGGAGTGCACGATGTGTGTGCACATGAGCACCACTAGGAGAGATCTACATATACTGAGACCCCTGATCGGCTCTGGGAGTAGCCTATCAGGCATGACCGCGAGCACCGGGAGTAGCCTATCAGGCATGACCGCGAGCACCGGGAGTAGCCTATCAGGCATGACCGTGAGCACCGGGGAGTAGCCTATCAGGCATGAGTACGAGCACCGGGAGTAGCCTATCAGGCATGAGTACGAGCACCGGGAGTAGCCTATCAGGCATGACCGCGGGCACCGGGAGTAGCCTATCAGGCATGACCGCGAGCACCGGGAGTAGCCTATCAGGCATGACCGCGGGCACCGGGAGTAGCCTATCAGGCATGACCGCGAGCACCGGGGAGTAGCCTATCAGGCATGACCGCTGGCACCGGGAGTAGCCTATCAGGCATGACCGCGGGCACGGGAGTAGCCTATCAGGCATGACCGTGAGCACCGGGAGTAGCCTATCAGGCATGAGTACGAGCACCGGGAGTAGCCTATCAGGCATGAGTACGAGCACCGGGAGTAGCCTATCAGGCATGACCGCGACCACCGGGAGTAGCCTATCAGGCATGACCGCGACCACCGGGAGTAGCCTATCAGGCATGACCGCGACCACCGGGAGTAGCCTATCAGGCATGACCGCGACCACCGGGAGTAGCCTATCAGGCATGACCGCGACCACCGGGAGTAGCCTATCAGGCATGACCGCGACCACCGGGAGTAGCCTATCAGGCATGACTGCACAGTGAGTCCTGGCCGTGCTCAGGAGCTACCTGAGCTACAACAGAAGGTGCTTGGTGAGGAGCAAGGATCCTGCAACACAGGGATGGAGCCCGGGCTTCACACATACTAAACATGCACTCCACTACTTTCAGCTGTCTTCCTGGCCTTAGAGTCTTAAGGATGATTTATGAGTTCAGGAAGATCAGAAGGAGAATTCAAGCTTCTGTATCATTGACTTGAAAGAGTAGCGTCCCACACTGCTTTCAAGATAGTGAGGAGGCTCTGTTATCACAGAACAGGTGAACTTCCTTCCTCTCCCACTCCAAAGCTAGGAGAGCTGAATGAAGTTCTTTCTTCTAGTGAATGCTTCCAACCAGAGCAAATGAAGAAGGGTGACTTAGCGACACCCAAGAACTGGTGTCGCTAAGTAGGGCCTATAGGGCCTATTCTTCACAACTGAAAAATCACACTTAAGCCAGAAGATGACTCCAAGGCTAGAGCACATATTTTGTAGGCCAGAGGCTCAGGTTCTGTCTTCAGCAGCACATGGTCCCCTCTGTACCAGCAGGAGGGACCCAGTGTTCACATTGGGAATAGTTCCCGCCCAAACAATGCTGCTGAATGTTGCCCCCATTATTATTATTATTATTATTATTATTATTATTATTATTATTATTATTATTATCATCATCATCATCATCATCATCATCATCATCATTATTATTATTTTTTAATGATTTACATTAATAAAACTTCCCAGACCTTTAGAGGTATCAAGGAATTTATTTAGGGGCTAGAAGATAGTACAGCGGGCAAGGCACTTGATCACATGCAGCTGAACCAGGTTTAATCCCCAGCACCATAAATGGTTCCCTGAGTACCAGGAGTGATTCTTGAGTACAAAGTTAAAAGCAAGCCCTGAGCACTGATGGGTGTAACCCCCAAAATGAGTTTATTTGACTGAACCCCCTTATGCCCAGGCTGACCTGGGTTTGATCCCCAGTATTCCTTTAAGCATCACCAGGTGGGATCCCTGAGCACAGAACCAGGTGTGGCTTAAAAACCAAAAAATAAAAATAAAATAAAATGCTAACCCTCATCCTACCTTCCTGTTCATTTCTATAACTCTCTCCAATTTCTTCTCCTTAGCACCAGACAATATATAGACATATTTATTTATTTTTCATATTTATTGTCTTCTCCTTTCACTGGAAAGCAAATACCATGAAGGTTCCTGACTGTAGCTCCTGCCACTAGAATAGAACTGACTTTCTGGAGGAATTCAGTCCATAATCTGAGCACAGAGCCAGAAGTAAAACCTGAGCACCACTAGGTGCAGCCAAAAAAAAACTTTGTTGTTGTTAATAAATTTTTAAAAAAGAAAAAGAAAAAATATTACTTAAGAAGTAGAGAGAATAGCTTCCCTTTGGTGGGGGAGGGCACTTGGGGGTAAGTTTATGATCTTATTGTCTCAAGACTTTGGGGGAACAGGTGGAATCATTGTTTTCCTTCCATGAGATGCAGCTAAGCAGAGGTCTGATAGATCAGGGGAGGCAAGGAACAAAGATAGGGACAATAGAGTCTTTAGAGGAAGGATTTGGTTCATGGGATCTTAGGCTCAAGACCTTCATGAGCTGGAGAGATAGTCCAGGGGGTATTTGCCTTATGTGCAGCCAACCTGGGGTTGAGCCCTAGCACTGCCAGTAATAGCCAGGAGTATCCCTATATACTGCTTGGTGTGTAAAACCACTCACACACACCATACACACACACATACACACACACACACACACTCAAGTTCTTTATCCAGGAAAGCATATTCAGACTTCCCGCAACATTGGTACAATCAAGCCAGGAGACATGGAGAGAAAAGTGGGCCAAAGGCCACTGTGGGTTGGTCTATTAGAGGTAGCTGCTCCCTTGGAGCCACTTGAAGCCTACAGCTCCTGCAGCGTCGTTTATTGACTCTGTTTATTTCCCTAATTTGTCAAGTACTGTCTGCAGGAGTGAGCTTGTCTCCTAAGTGCTCAACTCTGTCCCGCCTCGCAGGCTTCACCAATTCGATTAGCACACTCTGCACTCCGTCTTTGGAGTCATTAATGAAAACACTGATGACTACTCGGTATAAGTCAGGTCCCTGGGAGGCCTCCCCTGGCTGTGTGGCCTCCTTGTCTGGCTATCCATGAGCCAGGAGAAACACCTCTTCTCAGAGAGGCCCTTGCTCAAGAGTTTTTGTCCAATTCATTCATGCATTCATTTGTTTACTTATTTCTTCACTCATAATTCCTGGCCAATACAAATTCACAGACAATGTTGAACAAAAGGTAAGTGCTGGCTGTTATTGACTGCTATGAGGTGTTGTGAAGAAGCAAAGTGGATAGGACACCCAGAGTCCTCAACAATGTGAATGGAAATATAAATAACAGAGGCAGGGCCTGGAGATCAATATAGAACATGCCTTGCACGTATGGGGCTTTGGGTTAAGTCCTCAGCACCAAAAATCCCTAGGCAACAAAAAAAATCCTGAAAAGCACATGTCACCTGTGGAAATGCCTATCAGGGCTGGCCTAAGTAAGCTGCATATATTATCTAGCCTGTGCTGCATAGACAAATGTGGTCATGATTATGAGTGAGGACTAAGTCATTGACCTTATTCTAGATTTTCTACTTATTCTCTCTCAGTACATTTACATCATAGGGTTCTGATGAATAATTGAACTATTAAATAAAGTAGTATAGAAGAACACTGCCAGCATGTAGCCAGCATTCAGTACATCCTTGCTGCTAGTTTCACGTAATAATGCAACCCAAAGCAAATCACTATTATCTATATTTTACCAACAATTAAACTGAGAGAGAGACTAAGGAGTTTTCCCATATTCAATAGCCAGTTCTAAACCCAAGTCTGTTCAATACCAGATCTTATTTACTCTATATGACCCTAAAAGGAAGAAAACATGCATAAACAACTATTTTACAAAACTGTAAACACAACACATGTTCATGACCCAATAGATTCTCAATAAACAAGAGCAAATGATGGTAAAATCATATCATTTGAAGCCTTAAGGCATTAGAGGTGCCAGGGACAGGGTGAACAGACCTGAATGAAGCAGGGGTACTGGGGTGCCATGAAGATTAAGAAAAGAGACTAAAATAACAGAGAAAAGGCATGGGATCCAGGATAAAGGCCTCATAGACTGAGAGTTCAGACTGTCCTACATGAACAGCATTTATTGTTCAAAATCAGCAATCAATAAAAGGAGAAAAACAACATTCTTTGGTTAAGTGCCTAACAATCATAATCTATTTGGATAGATCATTACAAATCTGAGGGTGTTAGTTTAATGGGATAAATGTTGCAGGACTCCTCTAAGAACCTCTGCATCTGCCCTGGATTGCCTCCTGCAGGTCACTCGTAGATAGGGGGGGTAGTCTAAATGTGGCAGTTTATCTGGCCATGTATTCTGTACTGGCTGGTATAAATATTCTCTCATGCTACCACAGTCATCGTGGGACTAGCTAGATCTTACCAGCATATTTGCCTGGCCACGTTGGATCTCTAAGTAATTAGACCAGAGAGAAATGCTGTTTGCCGCCAAGCAAGCAAGCATGGCTCCCTGATAACTCAAAGGCAACCAAAATACAAAACTACCGTGAAGTAGACGAGACTCTTGTGAAGGCTTGGAGAAATATTTAACTGGCATTAGTATTAGTCTTTGGTACAGAGACATGCCATCTCAGAAACCCCCTTCTCTACCCTATTAGGCATTTCCAAACAGATCTTGGCTCAAAACATTAGCACATAATAGGTCCTAGGTGAGATGCTGGGAGAAATTACCTAAGGGCATTTGACCCTTCCTGATTCCCATAATAGTGGGAGGTCTGAGTTGCAGGGGTATAAACCAGCCCTCTTCCTCTCTCTCTCTCTTTTGGGCTCTCTCTTTGTGAGCTTGCACCCTTCTTGGGAGTCTTGTCTTTTCTCCTTTTTACAGGGCCTTAACACGTGGTGGCCGCCATCTTGGCCTACCCGTGGCTGGGGTTCTAGCTGGGAATCCTAAGCACAGGGTTTTTCCTATTGCTGACTTGTATGCTTGAACCTGTGATAAGTAAAGCCTTTTAAAACTGCATCGGATTCCTGAGTTTTCATCCATTCCCCGCCCGGCGGGAGGTAGAAGAGAACTTGCTACCCAGCACTGTCGGGGACCCCGGCAGCATCCCTGACAGATAAACATGAATGTAAAGGGGGAAATTCTTCCAGAAAGAGGAATAGAGCAGAGCAGACAGGATTCCCGCCAGGGTCAGCATTCCATGGCAGCATTTTATATCTGGTTTCCAGTGCTCTGGATTCTGGTTCCTAATACGAAGGTAACCTGCCTCCATGATTTGTGAACAGGAAAAGTTGGAGATCTTCATGGAAACAGTGATGCTGCAGTTGTTGGCTCTGCCTGTTTATAGCCAAAGGACATGTGCTAGACATGTTGAGAAGAGATCAAACATCTCCCACGGAAGAAACTGAGCAAACACTGGAGACAAAACGGCATGGAAAATGGTGATAACCCTCCTTAGATAGCATGGTGTTTGAAAGGAAATAATTGGGAGTGAACTAGAAAGGAAATACTGATAATTGAGCCTTCACCAAAAGACTGGCCAAGGCAGGGTTCTCTCACACTCGAAGAGTTGCCTAAAACTCACTTGTAAAAAGCTGGGATTTGGGGGTGATAAAGAGGTGAAGGGCAGGAGAAACGGCCCAAGGGCGTTAGTGCATAATTTGAATGCAGAAGACCAGCCTCACATGGTCCCCCAAGGACCATTGGATTAGCCCCCTAGGCACTGGGTTGGGAGGTACTGGTGAGCATCACAGGGTATGGCCTGAAAATTGAACATAAATAAATAAAGAGTAATGAAAAATAAGTTCCAGGGGGCTGGAGAGATAGTACAACAGGCAGTGTGCTTGCCTTGCACGTGGCTACCAGGTTTGATCCCCCAACATCCTATACAACAGGAATTACCCTGACCATCACTGGGTGTGACCCCCCAAACAAACAAACAAACAAAAGAATAACTTCTGGAGCATCTGCCAATTTGACGGGAGTGGGAGCTGGGTAGGGCTAGCAACTTGGTGGCTAGCATTCAAACGTGCTTTGGACTCCAAAGACATTCTGCTCAGTGAATTTAGCCTGTCACAGGATGAATACTTCAGATTCACTCACATGAAGTTTCTGAAGTAGTGAAAAGCATAAGTAGAAGAGTGATGGGTAAGGGAGTAGGAAGAAGAGGGGATTAATGCTTTTGCATGTGGAGTTCTGTTTTCGAGGGTGGAGTTCTGGTTTCATGAGATGAAACCGTTCCAGAGCTCTTTTGCACAATGTGAATGTATTAAATACTGCTCAGCTGTACTTTAAAAGATGGTTTAGATAGTCAATTTAATGTTATGTGTGTATGTGTGTATATATATATATATGTGTGTGTGTGTATGTATATATATATCTATTATGTGTATGTATATATATTATATATATATAAACTAAAGTGAAAGCAAAAAGTGCTTTGTGCTTCGCTAATAAAGTGAAAGCAAAAAGTGCTCTATATATCCCCTCACCCCTTGTATGTGTTTCCTCCTAGCTGGTACTTGTCACTGCTCTGTGCCACCTAAGCTGCCTTCTCCAGGACCCTACAACCTCCCTGGATTGCAGCCAGGACAAAGGACAGATGTCTGTTAGTTTGGAAACCCTCCTGGGGTGAGGAAACTTGTCTTAACGTGCTTTTTGCACTGCTTTTTTTTTTAAGATGGAAAACATGCACAATTTATCAATGAATGAAAGGGACAGTAGGGCAGTTGCTGCAGCATACTAGTAAAGCCAACAGACCCAGTCAGGCCCAAGACCCTCCCTCGCATTCCTTTTGGGGACTCCAAGGAGAGAGGAGCTTGCTGGGAGCTTCTGCTGAGTCATGGCGACAGCCCTGCCCAGCCTCGCCTCTGTGATCTTTGGGAATCTGCAGGTACTGGTCCTGAGCAAGTTCATCCCCTGGCCTGTCAGACCCCAGGGATCTCCATCAGGACTGAGGGGGCACTGTGTTGGTGCCTGGCACACCTGGCGGGGTTGGAGGAACTCCCAGTTTTCCCAGTGCTCCAACACCAGTTATCGGGGACACACACTCCTGCAGCTCAGCCCAGGCAGCCCTAAAGCAGGAGAGCTCGCTCTGTGGGTTTGTATTGCTCCTCCATCACCATCTGCCAAGCTTCCTCTATAGCATTCGGAGAGGAGGGGCCGGCCCATGGCTGATTCTTCCCCTGCAGTCATGTGGCCCCCAGGCCTCAGTCCTCTGGGATCCTGGAGGAAGGGGATCCTGAGGGTAGTCCAGAAGTAGACTAAGTCCACAGGGCAACTCAAGAGGGCAGCAGTGAGTGGTGGCCCAGGCTGAGCAGGGTCCTGAGCTCACCTCCTGCTGCTCTTTGCTGGGGAAGGTGGCTTAGCCCAGGGAGCTCCAGTGATACTGTGTCTTTAATAACTGTTGTCCTTCTCAAATAGAGAACCTTCTGGAAGACCTTAATGCATTCATTTGGAGCCCGTCCTTGAGCAAACGATCTTGGTGTTCCATCCCCTGCATTAGCACTCCTTTACGGGCCTCTGAGTCTGTGGCCAGACTCTGGTCTGCCTTCTCCAAAAGCCTGCTCACCCCTTGGTGGTTCTTGAAGCAAGGATCAAGTTGAATCAAAAACCATCAAAGCTGCAGAGCTGGGAGCTACAGGTCATACCAAGGGGTGCTATTGCCCACTTAGGGGAACATGAATTACATCACATCACAATAAACATTCTCAAGTGTCAGAGACTGCCCAGAGTGTTCAGATAAGCTCCCTGGGTGGAGTTACAGAAGACTGTGCCCCACTACTCAGTCAGCCCAGATGGAAGCCCTAGTTACAAGCCCTTCCTCCTTTGGACTGAGACAAAGTGGCAAAGCCTATAGTTGGGCACTCACCCACTTTTGTCTAGCTTGAAACCACAGCTAATCGTTTACTTGTCTTTGCTTCTTCCTTGTAGAAAGAATAAATTAACTGCCAGAAGATGATTTATAGGTCTGTTTTGTAGCAGAAAGAATAACTGAACCAGCAGCTGATGAATGAAGCTGAAGCCATCTGTTGGGTGCTCCCCAGGCTGTGTGCCCGTGAAGCCAGAGGAAAAGCCTTCCCCATTCTTTTTCACACCGGGCTTGGCTTTGAAAAGCCACTGATAGGCCCCCGTTATAGCCTCCCCTTGGGAAGTCAGTGTTTTGGGACACTAGGTCTTGTGCCTTCCATGCTCATAAGAAATAAAATGCCTCTAATACCTATTTCTGACTTGGCAGTTGATCCTTTGCCTTCCAACTTGCCCCCTAGCCCAGAAAGAAGCCCGTTGGGTTGACAACAATGCCCACTGAAGCCACACAACTCTGCCAGGTGTCGACTATCGTTAGCCTGATTTATAGATGGAGGGAGGAAGAAGCACAAATTTTCACGAACATGCCCAAATTTGTGTGTGAAGAACAGAGCCTGGATTTCAAGCTAAACCCTTCAAGGCAAGAGTGGGGGGCATGTGCCAGAACATTGTGCGGGAAGGTTACTCAGGACTGAGAGGCACTTGTTTCCTCAGAGTAGGAGGAGAGAGAAAGAGAAAAAGAGAGAGATAGGAGAAAAGTACCTGCCATAGAAGCAGGCTGGGGGGCAGGGGAAAGTGGGGTGGGTGGTGGGAGGGAAACTAGGGACATTGGTGGTGGGAATGTACACTGGTGAAGAGATGCCAACCCAGCAGAGCCTCACAACAAGCCAGATGACCCTCCACTCCATGAGGACCTCCATTTTCCACATCCGGAGTTCCCCCCGTCAGAACTCCACCCAGCAGACCAGCCTATCATGGCCTGGCTCATCGAGATCCACCCTGCTACAGTCTTTTTTAATCCGCCCACGTATGCTGATCCAGAGACAGACATGGGGCAGAGCTGCTACTGGCTCTCACTGTGCCCAGCCGCTCATGAGGTGCCCGGGAGGGGTGGCAGGTTTTAGCCCTGGCCCACCACCCTAGCAGAGCCTCACAACAAGCCAGACGACCTTCCACTCTATGAGGACCTCCATTTTCCACATCCGACTTGCCCCTCGTCAGAACTCCACCCAGCAGACCAGCCTATCATAGCCCGGCTTGCGCTGCCGCTTGTGGCCGCACAATTTATCAATAAATGCTACAATTTGAGATGACTACAAGAGTATGCTACCCGCACGGCAGAGCCTGGCAAGCTACCCTTGTCGTATTTGATATGCCAGATACCAGTAACAATTATCTACCTCATTCCCATGACCTGATGGAATGGTTTGAGGCTCTTTATGTTCCTGGAGCAAGCAGGTGCTCTTGGGCTTTACTTGCATGAGACAGGTCATATGGAGATGTTACTGGTGCCCGCTCGAGCAAATCGATGATGAACGGAAGACAGTGGTACAGTGAAGAGATGGTATTGGAGTACTGTACAAGTAAAACCCAATCACGAACAACCTTCTAACTGTGTATCTCACAGTGATAGAAGAAGGAGGAGGAGGAAGAGGAGAAAAAGGAGGAGGAGGAGGAGGAGGAGGGAGGAGGAGGAGGAGGAGGAGAACACAGAAAAGAGAGCAGAGTCCAAGGCCAAAGAGACTCTGGCACTAATCTTCTGTACTCCCAGACTGGGTTCTCATGATGGGTTCTCATGACAGAGGAAGTGAGATGGGATGAGAAGGGATGAAAGTGAGGAGTAAAGAAACTAAGACCAGGGCTGGAGCAATAGCACAGCAGGTAGGGCGTTTTGCCTTGCATGCGGCCAACCCGGGTTCAATTCCCGGCATCCCATATGGTCCTCTGAGCACCGCTAGGCATAAATCCTGAGTGCAGAGCCAGGAGTAACCCCTGAGCATCGCTGGCTGTGACCCAAAAAAGCAAAAAAAAAAAAAAAAAAAAAAAAAGAAACTAAGACCAGAAAGGGAGGGAGCAGCTGAGCCCAAGCCCACACTGAGAGCTTGCAGCTGAGTTGAGAAGAGTAGGATGAGGCCAGGGCAGGGCCGGGGCCTGACTGCAGAGGAGCCAGGGTGGGGGTGGGGGGTCACGCTCGACATGGGCAGTGACTAAGTTCAGCTCTAAGGCCTGATGACCATAGCTCATTATTGCAGTCTTCTAATTTTCCAATCCGTCCCCCTTTTGTTGCTGCTGTGGGGGTGGTGATAATGGGGTGGGGGCTCCCACAGGGCTGGCTGTGGTGCCCATCAGGGGTCACTTATCAGGTTACAATCCTCACTCTCAGCCATGGGGCACACTGAGGGTCAAGATTATTGCAGGTGATTTGTGAAGTGTGGAGAGGACAGGTCTGCAGAGAGGGGAGCCTGCTTTCCTCTATCCACCTGAGTCACCCACCTAGGAAGTGCCTGGGGAAGTGCAGGACTGAGAAGTCTGCCATGACCTGCACGTCCCTGCACAGTACAGAGCCTATGTCTTACACAGTACAGAGCTTATGTCTTACCAGCCCAACGGAGCCGTCATCACACGGCAACTGAGTCCCACTTGGTCTACATCATGGCAGGGGAGTTATTTCTGCCACCTGCTGTCTTGGGGAGAGACAGGAACTCAGGCTGGAGTGAAGAACTGCTCTTTGCAGGAAAAGGAAAACCAGCCCTGGTCTTTTCTCAGCTTCTTTCTCCTCCAGTTTGTCACCTGCCCTCTCAGAAAAGACGTTCAGGAAGGAGATGAATCGTGTGGTAAGATAAGTGTATTTGGGAAGTTTGAGGAGCAGAAAGAGTCTCATACTCAAGAGTCTACTTGCTTCAGAGTGAAGTGAGCCCATTACACATCCCCAGTAGAACTGTGGGTGAAGGCCTGAGATGGTGAATACACTAAGAGGAAAAATCTGAGGCAGACATGAAGTCAATCTTCCACCTCAGAATGGGGAAATATGTGCCTTTTTCTGCAGTTAGTTTGTTGTTGTTGTTATTGTTATCCTCCTCTTTCTTCTCCTCCTCCTCCTCTTCTTTAGATGCTACTTCTCCTCCTCTGGCTTGGCCTTACTTCTGGCTGCTTTGTTCATGGATCACTCCTGGAGGGTTCAGGGGTCCACATGGGGTGCTGGCAATCCAACCCAGGTTGGCCTCGTGAAAAGCAAGCACCCTACCCACTGTACTATAGCTCCAGTCCCTGCTGCTTTCCTCTTGACCAAATTTGTGCCAGCAGCATCTCAACAGGGTTCAGGAAAGAGAGGCAGGGAAGCAGAGATGACCAAACTCTGATGCTTCTCCACGCAGGGCCCAGGGCAGGTTCCTTAGCCCACTAGCCAAAGGCCAAGATCGTTACAAGGACTGGAAAAGACACAAATGAGCAAAGCCACCTCCAGGGCCCTGGGGATATCTTGTCAACCAGACAGTGCCCTTTGTGGGGTGGGGGAACAAACCAGAGCAATAGCAAAACTGAAACAAAGGATTTCCTTCCTCTCCTGACAAGTCAGAAACCGCCTCAGGACTCTCCCGAGAGCCAAGGTTCTGTCTTTACAACTCTACTGTCACCAAGGCTTGTTTATCACCCACTCTCCCAGCAGGAAATGGAGAGGAAGCGAGAGTGAAAAGATGAGCCACTGTGTCTGCCAGAGCCAGGCCTGGCCTTGACATGGGCGGAAAAGTTGGAAGCCCAGATATTTCCAGCAGCACTGGGTGGGGGGGTGGAAACACAGACCCACTAGGCTACAATGAGGGTGGTGGAGAGGGTTGGAGAATGGCGATGGGGGAGGAGCTGTGGGAAGAGGGAGGAAGAAAGGATGGGAGAGGAGGGGAAAGAGGAGGGTAGGAGAAAAGGAATCATCACGTCTGTGATCTCCCTTCGTTCCCATCCCCTGTCTGCATGAAGGTCTTGCCTCTGACCTACAGTTAATATCAGCTGTGGGTGGGGATGCTCAGGGGAACTGGAACGGCTCCCCGTGATAATCAACTACACGGGCAGTGCACCTGGAATGCTCAGGCTGTGAGTGCAGCGTTATTCAGCTCCAGGGGCCACACGTGATGATGCTTCGGGCCACTCAACACTTGGCACGTGTTCCAGCCCTTGAGACGCTCCCTGGCCTTGGCGTTGAGGCAGGTAGGCAGATGGGGGAGGGCTGGCAATGACTTCCAGGAGGTAATAAAGTCAGGATAGGATCTAAAGAAGTTACTCTGTCAGTAGCCCAAAAGCAGCCCCAAAACTTAAAGGCTGGATCCTTTAGGAGAGGCGCTAGCTGGCTCCAGTACCAACCCAGAGTGGCCTGGGGAGGATAAACTTCTGCTAGGGAATTAAAAGACCCTTAAATTAAATTTTAAAATCAAACCACAGGAAATTCAAAGTATTTTTCCCTTGACAGCACCTTAGTCACAGACGCTTATCCATGGAGAAAGCCCCAAGCAGGGGCAGTTGGAAGGAAAACCTATAAAAACCGAATTTGCAAGAGCAAGCAGTGTTCTCTGAAGAATCCAAGGTTCTCTCTTGAACATGTTTCTCTCTCTGTGTATCTCTGCCCCTCTGACTCTGTAGCTCTCTGTTTCTGTCTTTGTCTCTCTCTCTCCTTCCTGCCATTTCCTAAATAATCACTATTCATCTTCTGAAATTCTGTTCTGTGATGTCAGCGAACCCGGAACACCAGGGTGGAGGCCAGGACTGACTTTCCTGCAAAGAGCAATCCTGAGACCATGACACCCCAAGAACTCATGTGGGGGATCATGTTCCACCCTGGTACATCAAGGGGAACTAAGGTGCAGCTTGATGGTTTCCTAGTGGGGTTGGAGGGATGCAGGTGGGGTTGGTGGGACCCTGGCTCTATGCCACACAGGTGCGCACAGAGCAAACTTTATCCCCTGGGAAATGAAGGTGGGTCAAGCCGGAAGGCAGTAGACTCTGACCGTGTAACACCCCCACTCCCCACACCTCCCACCCATACCAGCCTCAGCCCCTGAGGAAAGCTCAGGGGTTTACATGATTCTGGTTTCAGTTTCTCCCCAAACTGAGGAATTTTAGAAACACTTCCTTGAAGTTTCTTTCTTGTTTACTTTTCTTAACCGCCAAGTAAAGCTTTGATCAGTTTGCTCAAGTGCATAATTAAGTGCCATTTTTAGGTGGCCTGGACTGTTGGTTTTCAATCCTTTACACCTGTGGGCAGGTGGATAAAAACCACTGTTTTACTTGACAGAAATCAGTCTTCTCTCAGCTCCAGAGGCTGGACGTCTGAAGGGTGGTATCCCACAGGGGGCTCTCTTGACTTGGAGACATCTTTTCCCACGCTCACCCCCTCTGTGCCTAGCCATGTCTGAATCTCTTCTCCAAATGCCAGTCCTGCTGGATCAGAGCCCACCTCTATGAATGTGTTGGATCGTGATTTCCTTTTTATAGACCTGAACTCCAAACAGTCTCGTCAGGAGATATCAGGATGCTAGGCACTCTTTGGACAGGAGTGGGGGGGAAAACAATGACAGCACAGTTCAGCCCCTAACAACCCAGTTGTAGGGGATCAGAAAATATTTCTGATCTGATAAAATGATACCCAGAGGTAAAAAAAAAGAAAGAAAAGAAAAATCCTGGTGTTAATGGGCTCTTGCACACAGGACCTTCAGTAATGTTTGACTCAGTTCTTCTCAGCACCTCTTAGCTCTCAATACTCTGCTGTCCATCGCTCCAGTCTCTCTGGTTCCCCTCCCTCCCTCACCCTCACTTCTGCGAGGGTCTTTGCCCTGACCTTCCTATAAAAGGTTCTGTGTCCATGGTACAGGAGTTAAGGTGTTTGCCTTGCATGCAGCTGACCCTGCTTTGATCTCTGGCACTGCCTATTGTCTTCTAAGTCCTATCAAACGTCATTTCTGTGAGGCAAACGTGATAACCACTACACTACGGAAACTGCCGTTCAAACGTCATTTCTGAGCTATGGATAGCTCCTGAGCATGGCCAGGCATGGTCCAACCTCTGCACTCAAAAAATATCCAGAGTTTATCAAAATCTTCTTTTCTCCCACTAATACTCTTTCTGTGGCTCACTCCAAGTGTGCCTCCATTTTCTACATTTGGACTTCCCTCTCGTCAGAACTCCACCCAGCAGACCAGCCCATCACAGCCCGGATCATCGACACCCACCCTGCAGCAGCTTTTTCCTCAATCCGGCCCAGGTATGCTGGTCCAGAGACTCTCAGACATGGGGCAGAGCTGTTCCTTGCTCTCCCTGTGCACAGCCGTTCATGAGGCAGTCGGGAGGCATGGCGGGTTCTAGCCCTGGCCCACCACCTCGGCAGAGCCTCCCAACAAGCCAGACCACCGCTCCTCACTCCACGGGCGCCGCCATTTTCCACTTCTGGACTTCCCTCTCGTCAGAACTCCACCCAGCAGACCAGCCCATCACAGCCCGGCTCACGCGGACAAGCGGCGCGGTTCATCAATAAATGCTTTATTTGGAGGTGTTTAAAAGAGTTTGCCTCCCGCTCAGCAAGCCTGGCAAGCTTCTCGTGTTGTATTTGATATGCCAAATTCCAGTAACAATTATATTAGGTCATTCCCATGACCTAATATAATGGTTTGAGGCTCTTTATGTTCCTGTAGCAAGCCGATGCCCCTGGCTCTACTGGCATGAGACAGGACATATTGGAGATATTACTGGTGCCCGCTCTAGCAAATAGATGATTAACGGGAAGATCGTGATCGTGATACTCTTTCCAAGGTTATCCAAGGCAGGAACTAGAGCTATAGTGAACAGCAGATAGGGTTTTGCCTTGCTTGTGGCTGACCTGGGTTCGATCCCTGGCATCCCATATGGTCCCCCGAGCATCGCCGGGAGTAATTCAGAGCTAGGAGTAACCCCATGATTATTGCCGGATGTGAACCAAAAAGAAAAAATGGTTCTCCAAGGCGGCTATAGGCCACACAACTGCCACCATCATGTACATTCTGGGGCTTCTCAGAACCACTGCTTCCAACACTCTTCTCAACAGCTCACTTGAAGCACCAACAGGCCTGCTTACACATCCTCCTGGTGCAGCGGCCTACACAACCCGTTGGTTTCTTCATCAACATGGTATCCTGCTCCGTGCTATACTACCCTCACACGCACGCGCGCTCTTCCTTCTCTAAAGATTTTCTCCCAGGGAGCAGTTCCTCCATTTCCTAAGACAAAACCCTCACTTCTGAATCCAATCCTCACAGCTTCCCCAATTATCCTTATAATTCCTTATAATCCTTTCTGCCCCCTCTACTGCCTCTGCACTTTGGCCACTGACGTCTGCCAGAAATTATACAAACAACCTTTGTTCTAATCTCCCTGCCTTGAATTCTCTCTCTCTCTTGTCAACAACCAGTGCCTTTCTGAATCATACACACCATGATGCCAGTATCCTGATTAAAATTTTGCTGTAGTGTTTTTGTTTGGGGGGTAACATCCAGCAGTATTTAGGGGGTTCCCAGGGTGCTTAGGGGACCATGTGGTGCTTGGGGTCAAACCCAGACCTCCTGCAGGCAAAGCAATTTGCTTAAGCTGTTGGCTTCTTTCTCCAGCTCTTAGAGAAAGTTCCAAAACTTTCTTAGAGACTTTGAAAACCAAAAGTTTCTTAGAAACTTTCTTTGGACTTAGAGAAAATTCCAAAACCTTTTTCTCAACTCGGAATTCTTGCTTCTCTGCCCTGCCCCCTCCTTCAGCTTTGTCTCAGCACCCACTAAGGGCTCTCTCTTTTCATTCTATTACACCCTTAACAGCCGCCCAGAGTTCCAGCTTGTGCTGCAATTTCCGGCTATGCACTGCTCAGTGTTTGCACGCATCCGCTCACGTTTTTCACCCTGCCTTGTCTTCTTTTCCTTCTTTTCTTCCTCTCATTTATTTCCTATTTCAACAGTCACTCATATTTCCGGTCTTAGTTCTGACATTTTTCCAAGGGGCCTGTTGAGAAACAGTGTCTGTTTCTTTCCCAAGAACCTATCTCCTCCCTCCCCACCCCACCTTCATGCACACAAAAAGCCCTCCAACACCCTCCTGAAATCAGAGCATCTCTTAGATTTGTTAAATCTCTTAGCTTTAGTAGCATCTTGAGCCTGATTTTCATTTACATCTTCATTCCAGTCACCCATGCTAATATGCAAACCCTCTGCAGAGCTTATGTGTGGTTTCCAGCTAGAAATCAGTTAGCCCCCTCCATCACTTCTTACATGACCTTTCTGTTATGAACCCCAAGAGGTTAATCTGACACTCTCCCTCTAGGGAGCTCAACCAGTGGTCCAGGGAGAGAGGTGAAAGTTTGAGTCTGCCCCCTACCTGAATCCCTCATTAAAGGTGACCCAGGTTTCCCGCCAGGCTCTGCATAGCTCTCTTATTCTCCCTTCCCTTTTCCTTCAACCTGGGGTGGGTGATTTCTTTCTGATCCTCATGGTTTTAGAATACTATACTATCCCTTGTTTCTCCACACTCTGCCCTCTCCTTTGAAAATAGTCTCTTGCAAAATGGTCCCAAAATTACCAGTTGCTCAGCTTAAGTTTGGCAGGATCTGCTTAATTGCCTCCTGAATCCTGGCAACAAGTCTAGCACAAAGACGCTGAGTAAATGAGTGAATGAATAACGAAAATAACCCAAACCATTGACTGGCTCGGAAAAAAACAATTCCTTTTTTTGGGGAAGAACTAAAATGAGAGAGTTGTATGTTTGCAAATCCAGGGATCCCCGACTCTTTTGGCAGGAGGTGAGGTGCGGGAAGAGGAAAGGCACTGTAGGGTAGATGCCTCTTACACCAGAGCACCCCAGATCTGTCAAAGAGCATTGGGACCTGGGGAGATGGCTCAGAAGACTAGACTGCAAACTTGGCTTGTTGAAGGCCTGGTTCATTCCTGGTACTACATGGTCTCCTGAGCACCACCAACGGTGACCCTCAAAACAAAACCCATAAAGACTGATATGTTTCAGGGACAAAGACATAGCTCATGGGGCTGAGAACATGCTTTGCAAGTCGGAGCTCAGGTTTGATCCCCAGCACTGCATGATCCTCTGAGCACCAGTGGGAATGACCCCTGAGCACTGGGTGGGGTCCCAAAACCGAAAGAAGAAAAAAAAATAGGGCTTTCAGAGCACTGAGTGTACCTCCCTGTGAGTTCCCAACAATGTCTATTTTCTGCAGGGGGTGTAAAAGACTTCCAAACTCTTTTTTGTTTTCTCTTGGTCTTGCAAAGATCACTGAAATTATGCACTCCTTTCTCCTCCCACTCAAAATCAGGCATCCTGGAATTCAAGCTAAAGAGGCTTGAGTGATGGAGAAAGGCCAATAGTGCTTGGAACATAGAAGCTTCTAGAAAACAGTTGGGCTAGAGAAGAGACCACTAGAATAAATATAGTTGGAAATGATCACTCTGGATAAGAACTGTGTGCTACTGGTGGAGGGACGGGTGCTGGAACACTGTATGACTGAAACCCAATCATGAACAGCTCTGTAACTGTATATCTCACAGTGGTATAATAAAAAATTTTTAAGAGAACTTTGTGCTAAAAGTCGTTAAAGGAACAAATATGATGGCCTCTCAGTATCTGTACTGCAAACTATAATGCCAGAGAGAGAGAGAGAGAGAGAGAGAGAGATAGGGAGAGAGAGAGAGAGAGAGAGAGAAAGTGCCTGCCATAGAGGCAGGTTGGGAAGTGGGGTGTGATGGTGGAGGGAAACTGGGACATTGCTGGTGGGAAATGTGTACAGTGGAGGGATGGATGTCGCCACATTGCATAACTGAAACCGGATCATGAACAGCTTTATAACTGTGTATCTCACAATGATTCAATTAAAGAAGAATAATAAATTCTGTGTTTTAAAAACCAGTTAAGTAAAATAGAGTTTCTGGAGCTGAATGAGGATCCTCCAAAACACCCTTTCACTGCCCTTGAGGTGTGGCCCAGTGACACCCCAGGGCTGTTGGAGCTGAGAGAAACCTCAGTGTCCCTCACCACTGCCATAATCTGGGCCCCAGGTGGGGCGTGTGGGTGGGAGGTGGCAGTAGGGCAAGGAGTGGTTGCCCAAGATCAACCACTCTAAGTTGGTGGCAAAGGTGTATCAGTCTCCCAATGGTCAACTCTCCGGTCTCATGACTCCATGCATCAAGCTGCTTCCCAGATGTCAGGTTTCAGCAGAGAAAAGTGTTTTCAAAGCAATGCGGGGGGGCCCACGGTGGCTTACGTGAAACAGAGGAGAGAGAGAGAGAGAGAGAGTCACTTTCTCCTGATCCATCTCTGCCTACGCAGGCTAGGCCTTACCCAGGTCTTGCAGGTTCTTGTCTTTACCTCTCAGAAGAATTGTAGAAGGAGATGAGCAGTGAAGTAAAAACAGATTTTATTTGGAGGTTTTTAGGAAGGGGAAGGAGGAGAGAGTGATAGAGAAAGAGAGAGAGACAGAGACAGAGAGAGACAGAGAGAATACAGAATGAGAGAGTCTCATCTTAAGAGGGGAGATGCGGGGGGCACCTGTGCTCGGGCCCACATGTGCTTTCGGCCACACGGGTGCATGCAGCACATGGACTTGGGTCGCAGATGAGCGTCCTTCCTTTATTCAAGGTGGCTTTTATAGGGTTTTATTAACCTGTTCCCACCTGGGGGCTTCTACCTAGGCAATTGCCCATTGCTAAGGTGTTGTCAAGGGGGTAGTGTTGGGAGTGGTGGGTGGTCTTTGAAATTCCTTCCCTAAACTTTCTCCTGTTGGAGCTTCTCTGGAGGGAGCTGACTGAGTCTTCTTTGGGTCTCATGGTGTCAGGTGAAGCTTTATTGGGCCTTAGCACTTTCTTTTTTTGAATTTCTTTTTTTAATTGAATCGCTGTGAGGTACAAAGTTACAAGTTTGTTCATGATTGGATTTCAGTCATAGAATGTCCCAATACCTATCCCTTCACCGATGTCTCTGATCATTTTGAGACAAATGGTCATTCAATAAAAGTATATGTATATATACATATATTTTATATATAAATATATAAAATATATTATATATATATATTTCATCAATATGCTGGATTTAGAGATGACTACAAGAGTATGCTACCCGCACGGCAGAGCCTGGCAAGCTACCCGTGTCGTATTTGATATGCCAAATACCAGTAACAATTATAGATCTCATTCCCATGACCTGATGGAATGGTTTGAGGCTCTTTATGTTCCTGGGGCAAGCAGGTGCCCTTGGGCTCTACTTGCATGAGACAGGATATATGGAGATGTTACTGGTGCCCGCTCGAGCAAATCGATGATGAACGGGAAGGCAGTGATACAGTGATACAGTTCCTGTTTGTGCAAAGGGGTCTTTTTGCAGCCTTGGATTATTGGTTTTATTATATCATAGAAGTCCCACTGCCGTGGTGGCCCTTCCCTACCCATCCGCCTACTCTAAAGGAGGGACACACTTACCCCAAAGGCCTGCACCGTGATTTGCAGAAGGAAATTAGCCCTGGCTAATCTGTGGGAAAAATCCAGGCCCTGTGCTCTGTGCTCAGAGTCGGGGTTCAGAGCAGTAACTCTGAGTTCACATAAATATGGGCCAGAACTTCATGCAACACTAAAGAAGTGACTCAACTTCTCTCAGCCTCATGCTCTTCCATAACACGGAGACGAAGAATATCTCATTGGATTTGGGGGAGGATGGAAGCAAATTAATTCACATAAAGCACTGAGCACATCTGAAAACTGGCATGGACCCAGCGCCCATATTTTAGTTATTATTTTTATCGACACCAGTTGTCTTTATTTAATTCTTATTTTCAAAGGAGAGAAGAGAGACTTAGAGACATTTATGTGTTCATTCACACTTGTTAAGCTCCTGCCAAGGGCCAGCTGCTCTTCTATCCCCTGGGGATATAACAATAAAACGACAAATATCCCTGCCCCCCAGGAAGCTCTTGTTATTGCTGGACACACAATACACACAAAATCTAAGTGGGATCCCCACAGTGTTGCTCACCCTTTTTCCAGCCCCCTGCACTTAGGAGAGTCTCGTGCCAGGAGTCCTCATTTAGAGGATTTTCACCTGTGGCCTGCTTAAATTCTCCGACAGCACTGTTAGAGGTAGAAAGAGCCCAGGCAGGACGACTGGTCCACAGTAAGAATCTTGCCACCAAGGGGCAGGGGAGTGTAATTAGGACGGAGAAAGGACCACAATGACAATGACTGTTGGAAATGATCACTCTGGACAAGAACTGAGTGCTGGAAGGAGGTAAAGGGATATACAGGATAGCCTTTCAGTATGGCAAACCACAGTGCCTAGAGGAAAAGAGAATGAGAGAGAGGTGGGGGGCAGGGGACGGTCTCCCCATAGAGGCAGAGGCAAGGGGAACTAGGGACATTGGTGGTAGGAAATGTGTACGGTGGAGGGATGGATGTTGCCACATTGCATGACTGAAACGGGATCATGAACAACTTTGTAATTGTGTACCTCACAGTGATTCAATTAAAATATAATTTAAGGGGCTGGAGCGATAGCCCAGCGGGAAGGGTGTTTGCCTTGCACGCGGCCGGCCCATGCCGGCCTGGGTTCCATCCCGGCATCCCATATGGTCCTCCAAGCACTGCCAGGAGTTACTCCTGAGTGCAGAGCCAGGAGAAACCCCTGAACATCGCCAGGTGTGGCCCAAAAAAGCAAAAAAAAAAGATATATATATATATATATATATATATATATATATATATATATATATATAAAATTTAAAAAAAGAAAAAAGAACACTATGTGACCAAAACCTCTAAACATGAACAACGTTGTAATTGTATCTCTCACGGTGGTATAATAAAATATTTAATTAAAAAAAAGCCAGACTATTTGTGTTTTTTGGTTATTTATTTATTTATTTTGGTGAGTTTTGGGACCATATCCAGTGTGCTCAGGGCTTACTCCTGGCTCTGTCTCTGTGCTCAGGTATCATTCCTGGTGGTGCTCAGGCGACCATATGGGGTACTGGGGATCTGATCTAGGTTGGCCGTATGATGGCAAACCCTAACTTGCTGTACTATCACTCTGACCCAGAACAGACTATTTTTATCTGTCTGTCTGTCTATCTATCTACTATTTGTTTTATTGAATATACAATATAGTTATATTGTATAGATATACAATATTGTATAGAATATACAATATACAATATTGTATAGCATATACAATATACGATATTGTATAGAATATACAATATACGATATTGTGTAGAATATACAATATTGAATATACAATATAGTTAGAAGCATGTTCATGTTCAGTCACAGTGTTCCAACACCCATCCCTCAAATACAGCAAGTGCTAAGGTGTAGAGCTCCATGTCATTTTAAATCTGTCCCTGTAAGAGGTAGCCAATCAGAATGTAGAATGGGATGAGCGGGGGGTGGGATTTGGCAGCAGAGTAGAGGAGAAAGCCCCCAGTCTCATCTCTCTCTCTTAGCACCTGCTCTCTGGACTCACTCCCTGATCAGGTAGGGCAACATGCCGAGATTCAGGGCTCAGCATAGGTAAGGCCACGCAGGGCCAGGCAGGGGCAGTAGAGGTAGGGCTCAGACGTCCAGGGTAACTCCAGGGACAGGAAGGGGTTGGACAACCAGTATAATTACAGGTAGGGTTCGGATGCCCAGGAAGTGGCAAGCTACTGAGCATAGGAGTCTCACCCATGGGTACAGGCTGTGGCTGGAAATTAGGGAAAACCGGGACAGGATGACAGGAACAAGTGGGGTCTTGGTGGGAGGCCCAGCGACAGGTACAGAACACAGAGATCATGTCCATGAGTATGTGGCCATTGCCCGTGACTGGGAAAGCGTACCCAGGACAGAGAGCGTGGCCCAGGACAGAGAGCGTGGCCCAGGACAGGACATGGACATTGTTCACTGGAGGCATGAGGAGACGGTGTGGGACAGAACAGGGAAGTCGCTCACTGGACCAGGCAGCATCAGGGACAGGACAGGTGATGTTGTTCATAGGTATAAAAGAGGCCTGGACATCTGGGGAGGACCTGGAACCATCTACCTTTTCTGTACATTAAACTAACTTCCAATCTTCCGAGTTTTGTACATGCACCTTCCATACAAGTCTCAAGAACCCACCAGCACAGGAAAAATCGGCTTTCGTGTTAACAGCTCTCCCAGTGCACATTTCCCACCACCAATGTGCCCCTTTACCCTCCTGCCACACCCTCATCCTCCCAACCCCCAGCCTGTCTCTGTGGCAGACACTTTCCTTCTCCCCCACCCCCTCTCCCTCTGGGCATTATGGTTTGCAGTACAGATACTGAGAAGTTATCATGTTTGTTCCTTTACCTACTTTCAGCACACAGTTCTTATCTGGAGTGATCCTTGAGAAGAGGCTATTTTAAAGCAAGACACCCAAGAACAGGATCAGCTTAAAACAAGGGCATGTGCTTCTCCAGGGCCAAAGATGCAGAGCCATTTTAGCTGGCTTCTTCCCTAATGAGCAGCACCTGAGAAAGTCCTCCTGCAGTGGCCACACTCACACATCTTGCATTTGCTGCGGTAGCAGCAAAGTCCACTTAAGCAGCATGAGGAAGGGAGGCCAGGGGGTCCCCCAGAGGGTTCGTCAATCCCCTGGACGTGTTCCATTTTCCTCCTGCAGGAAGAGGACTTGGTCGGCATCTACCTCCCTGAGCTGAGGACATTGCCAGGAAGGATCAAAGAGAACGTCTTGAAAGGCCTGGCTCCCATTCCAGATAATTGCAGGTAAACACACGGCGTCTATGTTGAAATGGGCCTGTGCGGGCAGAGATGAAGAGAGGAAGCAGCTCCTTTGGGGAGGGCCAGGAGCTTTTCCAGGCCATTACAGTCCATTCTGTTGCCTTTGCCAAGGTGAAACAGTTCCCTCGTGATTCGTGACTCGAGCATGATCATCTACCATTTCGCAAAGCATTTTCATTGATGGGGGAAACCAAGACCATGATTCAAAGAGGGTGGAGGGATTCAGGATGAAAGAGGTGAGGGGCAAGGTGGTGCCTGGAGCTCCATTTGAGGGGATTTCAGTGCCCAAATTTCAACCCCAGTTCTAATGATACCCATCAACTGCATGGCCTTGAGCAGGCCAGACCACAAGCCCCTGCCCTCAGACGTCTCTGCTGTGAAATGAGAAGGTTGTTGTCCAGTTAGTTCAGTCAGCCCTGAACTCTGCAGTGTGGAGCAGAGGGAAAGCCTTGAGGGGGTGGGGGGTTGTTGTGGAATGACTGGGATGGTCCTGAGTGTGCTGATATGGTGGAGAAATGTCCTGATCTACAAACTCCTTGTGTTTGTCATCACCATCCAGATATAGGCGTCCCTTGGATTTTCACTCAGGCAGCTACAAGTCACACTCGAGGAGGATGGTCACTTTTACCTGGAGCTTGGACACTGGGCGAGGGAGAGGGAACCATAGACTGGACTATTTCCCTCCTACCCGACTCAGCCTCTGAATTTTAAGCATAATGTCAAGTGATCACTAACACAAGCTACATCAACAACTTGGTATCCCAGTTTGTGCCAACAAATCCCTCTCCTTAATTACATGCCTAGAGCACTGCTATTTAAAATCCTGGCAGCCATGTAGTTGAAACCAGACTAACAAACAGGTCTCCCATGCACCCCTAATATTGGTGAGTTTGTCCCACTTTCACCCCACAGCCTCTTCCCCTGTTCCCTGGGCCCGTGTGTCTGTGGGTCTCAACATCAGTTGAGAAATCCATACTCAGGCACTAAACAGAGAAACTCTGCTTCCTTCTGACAGAGTTTCTATTTGCCCCCAACAAAGGGCCACAACCAGGACCCTGACATGGGGCTGGCTGAGTGGACTTTGCAGTTTCTGTGGTTTTAATCATTGACTGTGGGACCAGACGTGCCTTCCCTCTCCCACCAGTTCCCTCCTCTGCCCTTCGGGTTGGTGAGTGGACGGCAGATCCTTTTGCTCTCAAGAGACATTTGCTCTCCTTTCACAGTCAGAGATTTCACAGGGGCCAGTGATCTCTGCACTGCGACTCCCCTCCTACATATCTTCATCTTTAGAACCCCATATTAATCTGAGAGGGGTTTGGCTTAAAGTGTAACTGCTGAGCGAACGTTGCCCCCTCCCCAGAGAGCGAGGATGGCACCGTGGTGAGCACCGAGGGACAGACTCTCCACACCAAATCTCAGCAAGACCCAGTGCTCTGTCCCCCATAGGGTGACCATTTACTTCCCCCTCTTCCCTGCCAGTGCCACCAGCCAGGCCAGGCTGCCTTGATTTCTGGGCGTTAGGCAGCCAGCTGGAGCTGCCTCCGACAGTTTTCTCTATTGAACTCCAATCAATCCATTCACTCTACAGCCTAAATGAGCTCTTCAAAATTCAGTGTGGATTATGTCACCCCCTGATTGAAATCCCTGCATTCTTTCTCCAGAGAATAAAATCCAGACTCGTCTACCATGGCCTTAAAAACCCCTCCACAAGCTCTCCTTCCCTTTCCTGATCCTGCTGACATCAATGGTTGTCAATCAGAAACCACTTTGGGGCCGGAGCGATAGCCCAGGGGGAAGGGCGTTTGCCTTGCACGTGGCTGGCCCATGCTGGCCCAGGTTCGATCTCCGGCATCCCATATGGTCCCCGAGCACCGCCAGGAGTAATTCCTGAGTGCAGAGCCAGGAGAAACCCCTGAGCATTGCCGGGTGTGGCCCAAAAGAAAAAAAAAAATCAGAAACCACTTTGATACCCAAAAGACATTTGGCGGTGACTGCAGACACCTCCGGATTTGTCACCCGATGTGGAAGAGGGTGAGACTGGTATATTGTGGCCACAGGCCCACCCCACACCATAAAACGGTCCTTAGTAGGACTTTGGGGGTGCTGAGGAATGAGAAAGCGTGGCTTGAGGTCACTTTCTCAGAGATGGTTTCTTCCCTGTCCGTTTCTGCCTGAAGCTGGCCCCTGTCTACGTTGCCTTTCCCATCACTGAGCACCTGTTGTGATGATGATTTTGTGGTTGAGATCGTTGTGTGCTCTACAAGGTGAGAGACCAAGTAGGTCCTGCTCAGCTTGTTGCCTAGGTGCTCATCCGTGAGCTGGAGCTCAATAGATGATGTACAAGAAAAGGAGAAAGACCAGTGAGGTGAGATAGTGTACATCACAGCCTGATTCCCAACCTTCATCATTATGTGCAAATCCACCAATGGCCCCGATCGGTTTACTCAAGAACAAGCTCAGTAAACCCTGATTGCGTAAAGGGCCTGTAGGGTGGGGTGGCATGAAGATGTCTACATTTCTCTGTATTGATTTTCTTTTTTGTCAAACAAGCCCCTCTGGGACAGAGCCAGGTCTATTCCAGTCTTCACAGTGGACACGCTGTAAAATGCCCACCATTTCCAAGGTACCCAGTGTTTGTGGCCAACAGATGAAGATCCAGAGGAGGGCAAGGGATGCCCAGCCTGGAGCAGAGAGAGGGTTGACAGTGCCACAGACCCGTTTCTCGGGCAGTAAAGCCGTTCAGAGAGCAAGCCCTCCCCCTTCAGGCTCAGCTCCTCTTCCGGGGGCCCTCAAAGCGCCAGAGGCTAGGGAGATAGTATAGGGGCATACTATCTATACTGACCTACAACGATTCATGATTGGGTAGCGTAGGACACATGCAGTGCATGGATTCCATCCCTGCTTACACACAGTATTCCAAGACCTGGAGGTCCCCAAGCTCTGCTGGCATGGTCTCTGGTGGCCCCACCGCAATAACCTGAGACCCTAGCACAGTTCATTTAGCAGAGAATAGCTGAGAGGTGTCCCTGAAATGAACATTGCTAATAACTTCTTCCCCTCTGGGTGAGAACTTCTGTCCACCAGTGATTTCACAGTGAGCTCTTGAAAGGAAAAAGTCATTTGGCTTCAAATTTTTCAAAGCCCATGTATAGTTCAAGCCACAAAGTCCAGACTGTTTAGCTCCTCTGCCTTCCAGAGGCTTCGTCACTCAAAGGTGACTCTCTCAGCCCACCCCAAAGACTCTCATCCTACCCTCTTTCTCCTCCTCCTCTCCCACTCAGGGCTTCCAGAGACCTGTGCGTCTGTGCTGTGGGCGGTGAGGGTCTGTTAAGTCTCCTGCCTGGGATAAGGCTGTCTATGCTGTACTCCAAGACTCCAGAGATTAATCTTATCTTATTAGCAGCACAAAAATGGAAAAGACTGGACTCTTTCAGTCTAATCTGCTTAGTTTCCGGGGCTACAGGAACCTTCTCCAAGGAATGTGCTTGGCTTTTGTTAAAGGAAGTTAAAAAAAGTTCCAGTCTACTATTTGCATACATATACTTATCTACATTAGGTTGGGAAAACCCTGCGACTAAATCTGGAACCTGAAATTCTGTTCCTTAATGTCTATAAATATTGCTATTAGGAAATTACACATCATAAATTCATTACTGTAAATCCTACTTTCATACACTCTTTTCCTTGCCCAACACACACACACACACACACACACACACACACACACACACACACACACCACAGCGCCTTTTTGTCTGTTTTTGGGGACACACCAAGTGGTGCTCAAAGTAACTCAGACTCTGCATTCAGGAATCATTCCTGGTGCTGCTCGGGGGACCATATGGAATGCCGGGGATCAAATCTGGGTCAACCACATGCAAGGTAAATGTCCTACGCTCTGGCCCCAACATACCCATTTTGTTTTCAATAGTGCCATCTGGTGGTGACTCAAATCCTTTAGTATCACATGTAGAACTAAGCTATCCAAGAACCCCAAAAGGGACTATACCCATTAGACATATCTATCTTATGTATTATATGTATCTATATTTCTAGAAAATAAAGAAGAAATGCTTAATTGATTAATTAAAAAATAGAAACAAAATTATTAAATGTTTAACATAAATAACATTGACATTAGTAGCAAATAGGAGCTAGTCTTGCCTCTGTGCTCAGGGATAACCCCTGATGGTGTTTAGGAAATTCTACGTGATGCTGGGGATGGAAGCGGGTAGGTGCATCTAAGACGAGCGCCTTAACCCCTGTGCTATCTCTCTAGTTCTAAAAATAACATTTTAATAAAGATAAATTCCCTAAACCCCAAGATCTGAAAAGGCTGGCATTATTTTACTTTTCTATAAAGTTTGCTTATCTTGTTTAATAAAAGACAGTCAAAATTTCATATGTTTTAATATTCAGTCTGTTTCTCTATTTTGATTCAATAAAACATATGAATAAAATCTGACCTACAGTGATATGTGACTGGAAAAGAGGAGTATCCTTCTCCTTGAGCAGGGGTGGGGGACATGTGCACGATGCAGCTTTCCAAAATTTCCCAAAATTACACTTGAAAGTATGAATTTTATTACTGACCCAAGATGCGTGTTTTGTTTTCCTTGAAGTAAGTCTCACTCACGGCTTTGTTTCCTTCCTTTTCTTAGTTGTTTGACTTGGTTTGGGGCTGTGGGTGCTCACAGCCTGGTGTACGGTGGTTGCTCCGACAGTAATCAGGGGACCGTGTGGTGCTAGGCACCAAACCTGGGCCTCCCTGTTTGCACAGCCTGAGCCCCGGCCCCAGAGCGCTCTCTCTGGCCCACTTGACTGATTTCTGTGTTAAAGATGCAAGCCTGGGGGATAATGATCAATAACCGTGACTTTTAAGAGCAGCGTTCCAGGGGACTGTGTGTGAGGCTGGGATCTGGGGTCAGCTAGCGCAGCTAGTCCTCGATCCCTGTGTTGAGAGATGACCCTGAGCATCCACGTGCAACAGAGGACTTGAACCCTCACAGTTCACCCACGGAGTGTTAAAGAGACAGACTCAGGAGGCAGGATGGGATTAAATTAGCAATACTTTTCGTTTGATCAGGGACACTTGTTTTTTTATTTTTATTTTTTTTTAATATTAATTGATCAGGGAAACTGGCATCCCTGTAAGGATAGAGGACAGGATAGTGAAGGTGACAAAGAGCCGAGGCCAGTTTTGTGTCACTGCCCGGACGGGCACTAAAGGAGTTGTGTCCGCTGGTGCTGTTGGTGGGTATCCACAGCCTGAAAAGGCAAGTAGCAACTTAACACTACTGGAGAAACAGCTTTGATCTCACAGGCTCCAGGGGTCTATGAGCCAAACTTGGAAAGCCATTGAACTGTGGGGACAAACTTCCCAATCTGGGTTACAGCAGGCAAGGAGGAATTCTGGTGTGACATTAATATCATCTGTGGCCACAGATGCGACCAAGGAAACAATCGTCCCGTCCCCTGCCCAGAACCCATTCCCTAGGCCCTTCTGTCCAGATGCTACTGCCTAGGACCCAGTGTCCTTCTCTGACTCCCTATCCGTAGGTCCCTTAAGGGCACCTCACCCCAGGGCAGAGCTCAGCAGAAAGCACCCACTTCACCTCCTACCTATGCCAAAATTCATCTTTTCTTTCTCTCTCCTAGTTAGCAACTTACCTAACCCTGATAATAAAAGACTTCAGCAAGAAAATATGCTGTGAAGTGATAAATGCAAAATAAGTGATTTGACACACAGGGGGAAATATTCCCTTGCCATGAGCTGCTCAAAAATATCTAGAATTCATATTGTGATTGCCACCCAGTCATGTGTGTTTAAGGTTTACTTAAAAACTTATTTTCAAGTCTCAACAACACCATCACTTCCCATCTTTTAGACAGACTGACACACCATGATCCGAGTATCCTAATGGCCTTGGTGGTAAACTCTCTCCTGATTTATGGAGGTAGACATAGTTAGATAGAAATAGATGCATCTAACTATAAAGGTTTATCTTTTTGCTTTTTTGGGTCACACCCGGCAATGCTCAGGGGTTTCTCCTGGCTCTGCACTCAGGAATTACTCCTGGCGGTGCCCGGGACCATATGGGATGCCGGGGATCGAACCCGGGCCGGCATGGGCCGGCCGCGTGCAAGGGCAAGCGCCCTACCCGCTGGGCTATCTCTCCGGTCCCTAGGTTTATAAAGATAAACCTAATCTTTAGATCTATTAGTAGATCTAATAGATCTACTTATTTATGAGAATAATGTCTGTTGCCTTACCTGGTTTTCCCCCACTAGATGGTAAACTCCAAAAAGACAGCATAGCAGTCACTTTCTCTTTCACCCTCAGGAATTTCAAAACAAAGCAAACACAAATATGTATGTAGTTTGAGTGTGAGGGTTGGGCCACATCTGGCCATGTTCAGGGATTACTACCCCTGGCTCTGTGCTCAGGGATCACTCCTGGTAGCTGGGAACAAACCTGGGTCAAACGTGTGCAAGGCAAGCACCTTAATCCCTATACTCTCTCTGGCCCGTGCATGCCTTTTTTTGTTTTTTAAAGTAGGTGCCTTTAGCCAAGCATGTCTCTGATCACTGCCATCACATCCTAGAAAGATGTATCCACATCAGCACCCAGGGACCCTCCAGAAATGGAATTTTCTGACTACATCTAAGGCCAGAGAAGCCCTCGGGAGGCTTTCTGGAAGTCTTTAGGAGGGGTCAATTATTTCTCTCCAGGTTGAGTAAAGCACAGAGCAATGAACTAGTCGGTGTTAATATTTAAGTCCATGGAGCTCCATAACCTTCTTCAGTGCTTCCCAGGGTACTTCATCTCACCAAGGAGTCCATGAGCTCTAAGAGCAGAATCGAGTCTTTCTCTCTTCACCTTCCCTCTTTGTGCTGTCCAACTCTAACTGGCGCCTGTATCCCAGCTCCCACCTCCCTTCCCCCCCAATTAAACTAACCCCTGCTCAAATTCAACCACTGACCTGGGTCAGTTCATCCAGTGTGATGCTAGGTAGGGAAGCAGAGAGTCTTCCTGGGGCAGACAATTCTCCCTCAGGTGGGAGCGCTCAGCTCCTGAAAGCTCAATCAGCCTTGCAGAATCCAGAAGTGTAATCTCAAGGAATTCTACTGACTAGGAGCAAGAAAATTATGACCAGCTTTGTGGGGAGGGAAGTTTGGGACGAGATGAAAGGCCTTCGAGCCCATATTGTAAACTGTGTCTTTTCCTACAAATACTAGGTTTTATCATGGTCATACCAATCTTAGAGGGCTGTATTTCCTAGATCTGATGTTTGCAGGCAATCTTTCCCTCTTCTTTCCCCCGTCACAAAAAAGTCTCTAGGGTGTCTTCTAGATTGCATGTGATTTAAACGAACCACCACCACCAATATGATTAGAACATAGATAACTTAAGGCCAGGACATAGCTCAGTCAGTGGAAGAGCACAAGCGTCCCTTCTGTGGGGCCCCGGGTTCTATCCCCCGGCACCTAAATAAAAGGTTGTGCACGAAACCTTTCTGATGGTGTAGCTGCTGTGTAACCACTGTGAGAGGAAAGGCAGGGCAGGGGCGGCAGACGCCCACCCCTTTACCACCAGCCTACACTCCTTTGCCAAAACATGTCTTCCAATTTGAGCTGGTCTGACTAGATCCACTGGGACAGGAGGGCTAAGCCGATTAGCACGTCAGCAGGGCCTTGAAGGAAGCACATTCCGTAGTCAAGGAGACAGGGTGCGGTGCTCTGGCCCGACCCAGCTCCCGTCAAGGGGCGTGTGCACGAGTAGTACAAGTACAAGCATGCTGAGTGCCGAGCCCCGGGCCAGCCCTGCCCTCTGGAACCTGAGAAATCACTGGGCATGTGTCTGCTCTAGCTTCTGCTGCGTTCCACACATCACCAGGTCATGCTGTCTCAAACCTGGGAGGAAAAGGAGAAGAAAGGGTGAAGGGAATAGTTCACTGGGAACAAGACACTGGCCCAAACCTGTTTCCCTGCCCCCAGGCAGCCTTCTGGAACCATCTTACTGGAGTGTTTGAGGAAGGAGCCAGTCTTGAAGCAGATGGCTTGCAGAGGAATCTCTTCTTCATGAAAATTTCCTTCAAGATATTATAGTTGCCACGTTTTTATAAATGCAAAAATAACATACATTCACTGTGTTTGTAGGGTGGGAGGGAGGGGAAGCCTTAAGAATTCCAAAATTTTTTTTTAAATTTGGGAGCCACACCGTGGGGTGCTCAGAGCGCACACCTGCTAGGGCTTGGGTGACCATATGGGGTGCTGGGGATCAAACTGGGTCAGTTGTGTGTAAGGCAAAGGCCCTACCTGCTACACTATCTTTGCAGCTGCCCTCTAATTGTTTTAGATAATAGTACCTTTACATAAGGAATAACAGCAGTTATCTGCATATAATTAATTGGGTTCAATTGATTAAAGTTTTTTTTTGTATTCTACTTTTTGACATTTTCCTATTTCCTGAATTCTTAATGTGATTTTTTTTGGGGGTGGAACACCTGGCAATGCTCACGGCTTACTCCTGAGGTCACTCCTGGCAGGTTCAGGGGACACTTTGGGGTACCAGAGACAGAACCCAGGTCAGCTGCATGCAAGGGAAGCGCCATACCAGTTGTACTACGTCACCAGCTCTGAAGACAGTTTTATTACCTACACTATAATGTTGTATAAAGAGATTAGGATTCTAGGGTGAGATATCACAAATGGTTATTTTCCAAAACGTTAACAATGGAGACTCGAGGGCAGATAGCTCTGTGTTGAGTGCAACCCTGGCGATGTATGTCCTGCCCCCCCATCCCTTCATCTGTCTGGGAGCATCACCAAATGTGGGCCCCCCCTCCCTCCAAAAATAAGATACTCATGGGGTGGGGAGATAATGCAGGGGTGTGCTTGCATGGCGCCGACCCTGGTTGGTCTCCAGCAGCACATATTCCCTGAGCACCACCAGGAATGATCCCTGAGTACAGAGCCAGGAATAAGCCCCTGAGCACCGCCAGGTGTGGCCCAAACATTTGTGTGCTTGTTGCTGTGAGGGGGAATCTTCTCATGCCTTTGTGCTTGTGCCCCTACATCTCTGACAAAGTCACGTGTCTTTGTCATAGCATCTATGAAGCCTCAGTTCAGGTTAACCCCTGTCCATGGCACACTCCTAAGACTGTATTAGCACTGATCACATTATATAGAATAAATTTCTTTTTACTTCAAACTCTTCCAGCACATCCCAAGGTCTTTTAGAGTTTTTGTTGTTTTTCTTCTTGTGTTGTTGGATCACATCTGGCCCTGCTCAGGACTTACTCCTAATTATGCACTCAGGAATTACTCCCGGCAATTGTCAGGGACCATATGGGATACCAGGGAGCAAACCTGGGTCGGCTACATGCAATACAAGCAGTCCTGCCCTGGACTTGGGCTCTCCGAGGAGTGTCAGCAGTGAGGGGTAAGCAATGGGCAGGTACTGTTCAATGCTGACGGCTCTGTGGTCTGGTGGGCTCTAAGGCTGTGGAGTTCCTCACCCACCTCCTCACAAATCTATCACTCTCCACAGGTACTTTTCCCTTCATGTGGAATTCTCCTCCCCGCCCACCCTCACAAATAGTCAGTTACTTATCTTAAAGTAAAAGAGGGAAGGGGCAAGTTTACAAAGCACCAGGCAAACGGAAGTCATTGTAATAACAGTTTTATTCAAGTCTGGTGTGCTCTGGTGGTGAGACCAGGCTGAGATCAGCGTTACACTGTAAATATGCTAAGAGGTTTAGCCACTGACCAAGCCCGCTTGGCATCCCTAGTGAACGAAGTACAGTACCTTGAAAAAAAAAAGCCAAAGAAAAGAACCTGAAAGATTTCCTTCAGGACTTTTCTATTTTTAAATATTTTTGACAAGTTACAATAACTTAATCCCAAAGCAAAATGGGAATTCAAGGACATGGAGTCAGGACACAGGAACAAGACACTGGAGCAGGAAGCTTAGGGAGGACCATGAACGCCTGATTACAGAGGAGCAAAACGAACACACAGGAACATTCACTTTCCCCAGATCCAACGGCTCTAATGGGAGGGGAATCCCAAAGAAGGCTCCTTTCACAAAGTTAAAAAAAAAAAGACAAAAACAAAACCTTCAACTCCTTTCCTTAATTCTCCTGAAGATGAAAAGGCAGACTTAGAACCAATGTGTGATTGTGTGAATATCTGAGTGCGAGGACATGTAAGCCTGTGTGTATGTGGTGATGGTTAGTGAGGAAAATGAGAGGGAGAAAGTTGACATACTCATCCGTTTTCTTTGCTACCAGGGGTACCAAGGACACACGGCTGGACAGAACAAAAAAGGCAAAGCCAGGTTTCAAGTTTCCGTGGAGGATCTGCAATAAGGCCTCCAAACTCAGACTGGGCGGGCTGACACAGTGGTCAACAGCAGGGATGGGGCCAGTCAGAGGCTGGAATCAAGAGAGAGGCCATCTGGGCTGCAGTGGCAGGGAGACCTACAGAATGGACATATTCGATCCCCAGGCGAACAAATCCCTGAAAAGTTGTGGCGAGGAAATGGTGGAGACAGCATCCAGGAGCAGAGAGGAAGCCAACGGCCTCGGGGAGCTCAGTCAGGGATGATGGCAGACCACAGTTTAGCCACGGGCCACTCTTCCTGGTCAAAGAGTCACTGTAAGGTTTTGGTGGACCTAAGTGAGACCGATTTTATCCCAAGTTTTCTCAACAGTGACCTACAATGCATTCAATAGAAAAACAAGAGGCAACTTTAAAGCTGAGCAGACCAGCCATGCCGCTTCCTAGCTGGGGCATTGGGGGTATTTATAAAAGCATCTGAGTCTCAGTTTCCACACCCCAATACGGAGGCAATAGTCCCCTTCCTAGGATTTCTGAGTCAAACAATAAAAGTAAACAAGGGAGAAAGAATAGAAGCCTCTAAGATGGCCTTACCCACAAAGAAAAGCCCTTCTTACCACTTACATTTGTTCCCAACCTAAGCCGGAAAACACCCAGGCCTCACAACGTGATGGAGCCATTTACAGCAAGATTTCTGGAACCAGAGGTAGAGTTAAAGGAGGAGAGTGACAGGAAGACAGGAGAGATCAGTATGGGGGGGGGAAGAGACCTGCGGCAGGTGGGGAGAGGGCCAAGGTGAAGGCTGAGCCTCCCCACCAGAGCACAGCTCTGGGGAAGTGACAGCCTTCTCTTCAGCTCCTTCCTGAGTACGCCAGAGAGCGGAGTCCAGAGAAACGTAGACCAAAGGTGCGATTTCTTGAGTATCGGCCTCCTTTCCCCCAAAATACACACACGCCTCTCAGAGGCTCTGGGGGGTCAGGGAGGCTGAGGAAGCCACCCCTAGGACTTGAAATCGCGGCACGTGGCTGAGAAATAGAATCTCATTTCTATTTATCTTATTTTCTGGCATCACCAGGGAGCGAACCCTGGTGAAAATAAGATGAGAAGGCAAGAAAATAATAAAGCAGACCCACCGCTGAGGAGGAGATGCTACAGTGTGGTAGACCCAGGTTCGAGCGCCATCACCTCGCTCTCACAGGGAGGAAACCGAGAACCCTGCCCAGTCCTGCTCCTCACACATCCAGGGCAGCGGAAAGGCAGGTGGGACGGAGACCTGAGGTGACCTCAGGAAGGTGCCCGCCTTGCTGCAGACTTAGGGTCGCCCCTAAAACACTTCATCATCAAGACAAAATCTATTCCATTGCAGACTTCTACAAAAGAGAAAAAGTTGAAGATGTCCAAAGCTGATGGTATCAGTCAGCCCTATCCGAAGGTACCATGTTCTGAGGTGTTAATGGCTCTAAGTAGGTGGGCAGCACCCACCTCTGAGAAGGGCAGAGCAGATCTTTGCAGCCCCATCTGCCTGCAGGCTTGCTGATGGAGGCTCACTACCCCCTGATGTCTGTCTCTGGTATTGTGTTCTCAGACCCAAACTAACCATCAGGCTCACAGCAGCCAGGCCAGGAAGACTGGGGTTGTGGGTATTTACAGGGAGGGTGGGTCAGGCCAGCCAAGCCAGGAGAGATGTGTCTGGTGGGTGTGTTTCCAGAACTGAAGGGAGTACTGGCAACGTTCCTCATCTACTGACCAGCACGGCCTCCAGGTCCTGTTTTCTTGCTATAAGCTTGGGCTAAGAAACCAAGACATCGGGTTGGGGGTGGGGAGTGGAGGTGGGCGGACAGGGAACACAATAGGCGGTAAGAACTAGGCAGGAGCAGTTAATTCCACTTGCTCCCGCTCAAGCAGCAGCCCGACATTCTGACGCATGCCTGAGTGACCGGGGCCTGTGATGGCAGACAGAAGCGAGGGAGAGGCAGCAGCTCCAGGGACTGACCAGACACTGAGTCAACAAGCTGAGCAGCTCTCCAGGCGGAAGTGCAGTCCTGGGCCACACTCATTAGGCACCTCTGCCTGTTAATTAGCGCAGGTCATCTGGATCCGCTGGCTCTGCCTCTTACCTTTCCACACCTGTGTCCACTCACCACGGTTAGGGAAAACTGTGTCTTGGCGGGGGTGGTGGTGGTGGGCAGCTGAGCCTTTTCAAGGATCAGCAGGCTTTTCCTTTTCATCTAGATGTTTCTCTATCTAGGGAAATGTCTGCAAGATACAGGCATGTGAGGATTCTTTCTCGACAGTGGCCAGAGGTCATTCCCCAGGCCTGAAGCCTGAGAGAGGGGTGGCTGAGCGGGGTGAAATGGCGGCTGTCTCACTGCCTCCTGCTTTTCTTTTTTTCTCTGTCTCTGTCTCTTACACACACACAAACACACTTTTCTCACAAGGAGAAGCAACAAAGCAAGGCGACTGACTAGAACCAAGCCTACGACCCCAGCACCATTCATTGTTTTGGGGGTAGGGGGACCCCTAGCAGCGGTGCTGGGGACTGAACCTGGTGCCTTCGGAGGCAGGGCATGTGCCCTACCACTTGGACCCCACAGACCACCTCCAGGGTGCTGCCTCTGAAAGTAAAGGGGCTCTTTTTGGTGGGTTCCTGAGGTGGCAGCAGCCTCACTGGTGGCTGGTGAAGTCCCGATGACCTTGTGACGTCCAGGGAAGGGACATTTGCCACATCGCCACATCACTGCTGCCGGTGGGCAGCTTAGCACATGGACCCCCCGTTGCTCCCACCGCTCCTGCACTCAAGCTCACAAGCCTGCAGGTTGCCTCCACCGCGGACCCTGGTCCACCTCTGGCACAGCCCTTGGCTGAAGCCTAGTTTTCTAGCACAGCAGCGACTGCTTCTTCCCCACCGTCTTTCGGAGACAACAAGGGCGCTGCCCACCTGCCAGTGGTCCTCACACCTGGGCCGCAGACAGAGGAAAGGTCCTGGCTTGGGAACCACGGGTCCTCCTGCAGGGACCCCCTCCTTGGCACACCGTCCTCCTTCCCTGCTGCTTTGACAGAGTGGGGCTGGTGAATCAGGAGTGCTGAGAAGAGGGAGGAGACCCCCCAGTGGGAGCTGGGTAGCAGGGCTGCAGACGGTTGGGCCTCTTGTCCCTGAGTCCCTGTGACGTCCCTCCCAAGACATCTATCTGGCATGGACACACTGTCCCAAAGGTCAGCACCTGCTTCCCCAGACAGCCTTCCAGGAACCGGCCCGGTCGCAGCCTCACACCAGTTCCAACTCTTAGTTAAGGACCCCGAGAGATGAGAAACCCCACACGGTCATTCAGAAGCAGCCTCCTGGCCCCGCTGCAGAGCCTGAGAGATGGGAGGGACGCCGTCTGAGACATGAGGCGGGGCTGGAGGAGGCTGCCTGCAAACTCTAGGGGAGGCTGGGCCGATGGAACCTCTCCATAGTCAGGCAAATTCCACCCCAGCTTACCCCTTTTCCAGAAACCAGAGATAGAAAGAGAAGAAAGTCCCCTAGGGGTGCAGGGAGTGGGAACCAAGCGGCTTTGGTGCTTACTTGCTGTGGTCGGCGGGGGGTGCCTTGCTGACCTGGGTCTGATCCCATTCCTGATGCCCTTGTGAAGGTGGCAAACGAAGCTCACTTTTACAGGAAGGAAACCTGAGAGGGGCCTGACAGACCAGTCTGAGGTCAGACTGACAAAAGCAGAACAGGAACACAGCCAGAGCGTTCAGTTCTGAGAGCCTGGCGCATCTGACTCAGCAATCTACTCCGGTAGCTTCAAATTTCTCTTCAAGCAATTCAGTCTCTCTACCCGACAGTATATCAGATGGAGAAAGAAGAGGCTCCAATTTTGTGAAGGTCAGGAGGCAAGGCCAGCTCTCTCTGAATGGTCCCAACGTAAGATCAGATCATCCGTCACTACCACCATCATTGGCCACTCAAGGCTTAGGACTGAAAACATCCACTAAAGGGGCCGGGCGAGAGGGCCAAGGCTGGAGCACATGCTTTGTTGGGGGCTAGTCCTGGGTCCCATCTCCAGCTTAGCATGGTCCCCTGAGCATACAAACTGAAATTAGCCCCCCTAAGCACTACTGGGAGTGTTCCAAAGCCCCCAAAGCAAAGCAAAACAAAGTCCAAATGAACAATGCATTCATTAGTCTATGAAGGGAAGTGGGACATATATCAGGCCCCAGCAGAGCGGCCAACGGTGCTAAGGTAATGAACTGGAAAACATCCATGTTTGGAAGAAATGGAAGGAGCCGAAGGTTCAAGACAAGGAGCCAAGGGTGCTGACTATTTCCTGTCACCATCCTCCACAGAGCGAGGTCCAGTAAGAGGAAAGAGAAGGCAAGAGAAAAGGGGTGTCTGGCCATGGCCACTGAGGGGGTTTGGTCCCCAAAGTCAATGTAAGGACAGACATATATATGAGTCAGAGAGCAACTCAGATGTACTAGGCTACAGATCCACACCCCACCTCAGCCTTGCCCCAGGGCGTGGCAGGAAGGGCCCTGGCAGAGACGGCATCCCCTCCATCTTCCCGGTGCTCACTCAGCACAGCTTCTTCCCAGCACCCCTGACCTCAGCAGACACCCCATGACCCTTGTTCTCCTCTCTGGGTTCCTCATCAATGGCCGGTGACCAGCTTTCTGTTTATACTCTACCAGTGGCATTAACTCTTCCACAAAAAGTTAGTCATTGACAAAATGACAAGAAGTAAAAACTGAGTGTGTTTGTGTGTGTGTGGGGAAGACTCTGTCTCACACTCCAGGGCACCTTCCAAGGCCTGCATGGATGAGGCTGTGAGGTGTCCCCACCTGAGGACTGCTGAGCTGTGTCTGCTGGGGGCCTGGGACAGGAGCGCTGGTGGCCCTCCCCGACCAGGAATGAGGATGCACCACCTGACTTCTTGGGAACTGCTGACAGGATCCATGTTTTTTCATTCCAGCCAAGGAGTGGGGCAGGGGTGGGACAAAAACTTTTGTGTTGTTTTGTCTTAAGGAAGAGGGAGAGCGTGAGGTCAGATAACAGACGCGGTTGGCAATGGAACCAGGATGACCTCCTGGGTGGGCACTTGGAGCCACAGTGCTAAGGGCTCATCAAGCAAGAAGCACTCGGAAACCAGGGACACGTGCATTCCCTGGGCCCACTTCAGCTCCTCTTCCATCTGGGCATCCAGGCTGGTCTCTGCAGAGCTGGAGAAATAGGCCACAAGGAAGAGAGTGGAACAGCAGAGGACAGCACGGCGGGGGACTTGACGCCCCATCGAGCTGCTACTCTCCAAAAGAAAAGGGAACCTTCTGGACACAGGAGGATGCTCCTGCTGCAGCTGGACATTCCAGATAAGGAAACATGCCCCAGTAGAGCTCGCCTCTGGGTGCTTCCTACCCAGCAGCGGGCTCCTTGTGCAGAGAACCAAGGGCCTTAGTCAGTCTCTCATACTTGGAACTTGAAAGGCATCGTGCTATGTTGGTGACTCACTAAGCATTTCATTTCCCAGACCCCAGCTCCTCCCAGCGAGCTCCAGTAAGAGGAAAGAGGCAAGAGGAAATCCACTGGGGAAAGATATAAGAAACAGCTCTGTCTTTCTTCAAGGGCTTTGCAGAGTGGCGGGTCTGGCTGAGAGGAAATTCTCACTATCCAATGCCTGGAGTCCAGGCTCTGCTGCTAGCAGCTACTCACATGCAGGCCCAAGATCTCAACACCCTCAATACATCCCAAACCTGCTCCTTAAAGGGACTCAAGGAGTGGCCAAGGGGAGGCAACAAAAAAAAGACCAGACCACAAGAGGGACTAGCACAGGGACTTGTGTCGGGCTGCAGGGCTCGCTCCAATGAGAGAGGGGCCCAACTGACCATTCCTGGGAGGCAGGTGTTTCTCCCAGAACAAGGTTTCATGAGGTCCGACTCCAGGAAGGAGTTGGGGGTAGTTTGAGGGGGCTTCGATGGGTTTGAGCTTCTGCCCTTTTTGAGTGTTTATGAAAAGAACAAGGACAGATTCTGTTCCTCTGTACGGCAACAGAACTGTATTTCTCCTAACTCCTTCTGCTCCCCGGCCGTCCTCATGGAGGCTGGTCCCTTTACCACCTGCTGGCTCAAATAACTAAGTAGGGGCACCTACGGGGCTGAATGGGCATGTGGGGCTCAACCATTCCTATCCTCCTCCCCTCCCCCATGGGGGCACCCTGCCTCCCTCCTTCAGCTGGACTCAGGACCCAGAAATGTTCATTTCTCATAGCAAATGTGGTTCCCATTTGTAGGTGTTGGGTAAGGACGTGGAAGAGGAGCCGTGTCCATCACAGAATGCCCCGAACTGGCATCTCGGAAGGTTGAGCCTGGGGTAGACCAGGAGCCTTCCCTCGGGGGAGGGGACAGGGCTGAGGAGCAGCAGCAGCAGACACATTTGGCTGAGTGACACTGCAGGGTCACCCTGAAGGCGAGGGATATTGCAGAAGGTATCGGACATGCGCACAGCCCTCCCTCCCCGACACAGCCCGAGCTGATGGCCACAGCCCTCCCCCCGTGGTCACCCGGCAGGAGACACTCCAAAGAGGGCCCCACTTCCGCCTCTTCCATCTTCAAAGTGCATTATCAGTGCAAGACACCGGGACTGGATCTCAGGGGGGTGGGGCTGGGGGGTCCAACTCTGAGAAGGGTCGTGCCGGGCTGTCTCCCCACAGCCCGCTTGCCTCTAGCTTTCCCTTCTTGCCTGCCCCAGCCCTCCCGTGCTACGACCAGAACTCTTGCTGGATCTCATAGGGAGCAGGCCTGTGTGTATTGAGTTCGGCCCGGCACAGTGGCACAGTGCTGTCCTGACTCTGGCCCTCCGCGTCCAGGTCCAGCAGCGCCCGCTCGGTAGGGGGCAGGGGCCCTGCCTGAAAGGGGAGCAGGGTCGGTAGTCCGGGCGCTCCTCCACCGTGCTACTGCTGCTGGCGGCACGAGTCCAGGTTGCTGGGCGCTCTGTGCTGGAGCTATTGGCTGGGGGCTGGCGCTGCGCAGGGCTGGGGGACACAAACCACCAGGGGTCCAGCCGTTGCCGGTTGGCAGAAGGACGCGGCCGAGGCAAGAACTCCAGGGTCTTGGGTCTCTCCAAGGTGGAGTCCTGTTGTGTGTTCCAGCGGCGTGGGGTCGGGGGAAGACCACATTGGGGTCAGGCAGCCGGGGAATTCCGCCTGGGTCTCGGCTGGGGCTGGGGGTTTTCAGTGGTCCTGGGCAGGGAGCAAAGGGAGAGGGGTTTAGATCGTGGCCTATTTCTAGGGTGCAGATGCGCTTACTCCCGCCTCACCTTGCCGTACTTCTAAGTTATGTGGCTGGTCACGGGTGTAGCAAATGTTTGTAATACGTGCCAGGGGGTATGCTGGAAGGCGGGGATGGAACAGGATGCTGGGGGAGGGGGTCACGGTCCCCATACTGGATAACAATGAGACCAACAGAGTCACGTGGTTATGAAATTGAGCTAGTCTGTCCACTCCCGCGGAGTTTGTCCACTAAATTCAAGCACGTGACAGGAACCAAGCAAGGTATTAGAAATCTAAAGATGAGTCATCAAGGAGCTCATTCATTCCCAAATGAGCCTAACTACAACAGCAAATACATAAATACAGAAGGGGCAAGGGCCAGAGGTGAGTAGGTGAGGAAGGTGCTGACCTGGCATGAGCCAACCTGGGTTTCACCCCTGGCAGCACGTATGATTCTTGAGCCCTACCAGGTGTGATTCCCTGAGCAAAGAGGATGGAGTAAGCCCTTAGTAGAGTTGGGTGTGGCAAAAACAAACAATAAAAACGAGACAAAAAAAAAACCCAGGAGGGGCAGGCTGCAGGTGAAACCCAGTAGGTGTGCTTGGCCGTCTCACAGGAAAGGCTCTGACGCTTCTCTCCAGAGAGCCAGGCCACGCTCGGGAGGGAGAGGGAGGGAGGGAGGAGAGAAGAGGAGAGAAAGAGGAGAGAGAGAGTGAGTTGCAGTGGGCACAGATGTGGGCACAACTGCTGAGCAGGGCACCCCTCTATGCTGGCGAAATCAGGATTTTCTCTTTTGGGAATGGGCTGAGCCTGGCTGCTGTCTCTCTGGCACCCGGAAACACTGCCCCATGTAGTCAACCACCGGGACACGCCTGGGAGGTCCCCAAGTCTGATGTTTCCTGGAAATTGCCGCCCCTTCTCTCGCTGGTCAGGAACCCCTGAGTGACAGGGACAGGGACAGAGACGGCAGTGGCCGAGAGCACTCACCTGCTCCAGGGTTGGGGCTCAGCCCATTGCTGGAGGGGCTCCGCCTGGCCGGGTCGGGGCGGGGGCCTTCAGGGCCCCATCCGAAGGAGTCCGCCGGTGAGCACTTGCTTGTGCGGGGCCGTGAGGGTGACATGGGTGGGCGTCAAGGACTGCTTGGGGTCTCGCTTAAAACGCTCCACTCGGATGTTGACCAGGGGTTGTGGGTGCAGGGGGGTCCGGGAGGGGCCTCAGCAGCCGGGCTGACGGGCATCTCGTACATCACAATCTCGTCGCTGTCGGACCGGAGCAGGGGAGCGGGTGGAGTTGCACTCGGAGATGGAGGAGAGTGAGAGCAACGTGAGGGACGCGGAGGGGTCTCCGAGCAACAGCAGGGGCTCGCCCTTCCTGAAGAGCTTCCGGATGGGGGGGCTGGTGCTCCGCGGGGCCGGCTGGCCCTCTGGAAGAGACCCTCACGCCGCTTCTTCTCCTCCCGGGCGGGCGGCTCAGGCTCCTCCGGGGCAGCAGCTGGCACCTGCCGGCTTCCAGGAGGTCGAAGCCCAGGCCCGTGGCGGCGAGCACAGCCCCGCAGCCAAGTACAGCTACCTCACAGCGGCGGTGCTGGCTGCCGCCCGCTTGAGGCTGTTGGTGGGTGTCAGCTGAGGGGTACTGGTGGCAGAGTTGACGGGGTAGGCTCCTCGTGGGCCCCGTCGCTGGGGGGCCCGCCCCCGTCCTCTCCGCGAGCAAACGGGATACAGAGGTAGGACTGGTTGGGTGAGTGCTGGGGCCGGCTCTCCGCCGGGGCCCTCGCCGTCTTCGTCCTCTGCACAGACGGGGCAGAGCGGGAGGGGCAGGAAGTCCAGGGGAGGGCCAGGGACACCGAGGTCAGGGAATCTGAAGGCACTGAGCAACAGGCCTCCTGTTCCTCGACACTCGGCCGAGCCCGGGAAGCCAACTCTGTCTCAGAGCCTGCTGTCCCTCGAGCTGCAGAGGGGCTGCTTTGCTCATCTGCTCTTCTCTCGCAGGGACCCCACCCCTCTGCCCCAACGTAGGAAGTGCAGTCGCAGAGTCTTAGAACATGAGTTGTAATGTTCTAGGGAGGCAGACATCCCGCATGCTTTGGCACCTTGAAAGTGGAAGGACCCTCAATCTTTCAAAGGACTGCTACTAAACCACACTCCAGTGAAGGCTTAGAATCCTCCCCCACATCAGCAAGGGTCAGTCCACTCTCTAGGCTGGCTTATGGCGACTGTGGGGATACTCAAAGCCAGGAAAGCCAGCAGTGTTCTTTAGAGACAGCCCAGGAAAGTCTGACCCATCCAGCAGCCATGGAGCGACACGGGACTCCTACCTTGAAGGCAGACCTGTGCCTCCCTGCCCGGGCGGTGGACCACCACGTTAACAGAAAGGGAGTTGGGGCTGGAGCTATAGAACAGCGAACAGGGTGCTTTGCCTTCATGCGGCCAACCTAGGTTTGATCCCTGGCATCCCATATGGTCTCCAGAGCCCTTCAGGAGTGATTCCTGAGTGCAAAGCCAGGAGCAACTCCTGAGAACCACTGGGTGTGACCCCTCAAAACCAAAACAAATAAATACAAAGAGAAAGACCCAGGGAAGGGCAGTGACTGATTCAAGACCTCTTTGCAATGATCTGGGAGACACAATAATTGGCCCCTGGGATCAAAGGCCAAGGATGGACCCATGGCAGCAGGACGGAATGGTTGGAAAGATTCGATAGTCACGTGAGTAAGTCAACTAGGAGGGAATCGGGTGGCGGACAGAGGAGTCGGGGTGTTTAAATAAGAGGTGACAACCCATAAAGTCTCAGGGGTCCCTAAACTGCCCTCAAGGCTTGACATCCCCAAAAATTCGATTGGGGAGAAGGCAGTGAGTGAAGAGGGCGAGACTCACCTATCTCCATCAGGCTGGTGAACCCTGGCAGAGCGGGGCTGCTCCTTGGGCCTCTCCCCAGGTTGGGAGCACTGGACGACCACTGTCGGTAGCCATCGACCAGGGACTTGAGGCTGAGTAAGAGGACAGGAAGAGAACATTAGAGCAGAGGAACTGTCCTTGTCAACCTTCAGTGTCTCCTGCTCTCTGTGTAATTATATCAGAGCCCAAGAGACTTTGGGTGCAGGCAACCAAGCTCACCGAGCCCACCCGCCTCATCAACAAAAGCGAACAAGCTTGGGGGAGAGAAAAAGCAGGCTATGACCCACCTGCTTCACATGCTGCATAAAAGGATCGGGAGGGCAGGCTGGCAAGAGGGCAGAAGGGGGGTGCCTGGCACCCGCCAGGATCTTGCCTGAACCCGTCATTCAGACACTCAGCTCAGCACATGGGGGGATGTCAGAAACACAAGATGCGAGGCAAGCCCGCCACTCCATGCACGCCGTCCTCGCACTCTCTCCTCCAGGCTGAGGGCAGGCTGGGCAACTTGCAGCCAGCCTCTTTTCAGAGAAGCAAAATGACAACAACAAAAATCAACGAAGCCACACCATGCCAGGGCATTTGGGGACAAATCTATGTGGACAGCACAAAAGGCTAGACTCAAGCCCCTGGGCTGTCTGGGGAAGGGAGAGGAAAAGACTCTCTCCAGTCTCCTCCCAATCTCTCTCATCAGCCCACACATTCAGAGGGTAAAGGCCAGGCCCTCCACCGATCCCCTTCTCGGATGGGGGGTACCAGAAGCCCAGAAGCACTGGTCTGGTCTCTAAAGGGCCATCACAGGGAACTTAGACTAAGGAATTGATGGGTAATGATTGCTTCTGAGTTACCAGGATTATGACCAGAGACTGTCTCATGTTAGGTAACTCTGGGGAGAGACAGGGACCAATTTTCCCCTAACCTTAGATCTCTTGTTTGAAGTACTATCAGAAATACTCATGAGTTGGACTGAGAGACAATTTAGTGGGTAGGGTATTTGCCATGCATGCGCTGCCAGGTTTCATCACCTATGGTCCTTGCCAGGAGAGATCCCTGAATGCAGAATCAGGAGTAATAAGCCCTGAGCACAGCCAGGTGCGGCCCCCAAATCAAAAAATAACACAAACACAGACACACAAAAATATAAGAATTAAAGCATATTATAGCCATGACTGGTTCTAACTAGGAGAGTCAGAAGTAAGCACGTGTAAGCATGCTGCTAAATCCAGAACCATGGGTTCCAGATGCTCATTAAGCTACCAGAACAGTTAGGCTATCACTCAGCTCTGGGTCAGGATATCCAGATGAGCGATGTCAGAGGCTGCAGAGTCAACACAATCTTCCTGGCCCCATGGGAGCCAAGAGCATCCCAACAACAGGAGTGAGCAGGAAAGTGAGGAAAGGGAGACCAACAGACTTTTCCCAAGGTGCACCATGGTATTGTTCCAAAACTAAAGGCAGCACAGTCCTGGCAATAATGAGGCTTGATTGCATGGGGTACACTGTGAGAACATGGACATGGAAGCAAGGATGACCGATGCACTTGATGAAAGGGTGAAGACTGGACTCACCCCAAGTGGAAATGTGGAGATTCTGATGGGACGCTTTAAGCCATTAGCTTTCTCACGCCTCTGAGGGGATCTTCAACGAATAAAGAGAAACAGTAGCAGGCGACAGCAGGGAACATCCAGCTCACCCATTTGAAAATGCCAAGGCTGGACTCTGGTTAGAGAGCCGGCCGCCTCCCTCATCCAGCAGACAGCAAAGCCCATGACAAATTCCTAAATTCAGTCCTGCGCTGGCTGCCACAGGCCTAGGACCTTCCAACGTGTGGCACCAACGTCCCAGAGCAGCCTTAGCATGACTGCAGGGGTCTGTGAATCTCCACGCAGTGCCCGGTATTCCTGCATCCACACACCATATTCTTCCCAAGGGTGGAAGTGCACTTAACAGCACTGAATTCACAGTGAGTTTATATCATCACATGCTTCCTTTAGTCAATGGCTACTAAACTTGAAATATAATCTTAGAGAGACATGCAAACATTTCTGCTATCAAAGAGGTCTTTTTGTGACTGAATAGAAGGTACTTTTATTTCTCCAATAGGCACTAAGATCATGAAACCTTAAAGTCATATTATTTTGAACTGCTTCAAAAGTCTGTGAGGGCAAATGCAGCAAGGGGAGAAGAAACCGCCAAAGTTAGTGTTTTTTTTAACACAAGAGCCAGAGGGCTACGGTGCTTGCCTTGCATGAGGCCAATCCTGAAACTCTGGCACTACATATGGTCTCCCAAGCACCACCACGAGTAACCCCTGTGCACAAAATCAGTAGTAAGTCCTGAGTAATGCCTGGAATAGTCCCGACAGCACCGTCCAAATCCCCCTCAAAAACAAAACCAAAAGCAAACCCCACCTCCCCACAATATGCTGCAACATGAACTAAGGGAAATTCGCTAACGAGATAAAATACGTTTAAGTGAAGCAGACCCACGGAACCACTGGGAGCCACCGGGAGCCATGGCCAACCTGATATATATAAAATCCAGAATCACACTGACCCGGGAAATATAAGGGATTCAGAATGACGGGTTTCCCATTCCCAGCTCAGCCCTATTCTAGACCAGGGTTCAAAAGAATAAGCTGAAGAGCGTGGCTCTTAAAGAACTTAACAGAGTCAAGCAATTTACTAAGTTCAGAGGATTTAATCGCTGGATTCTCCAATAGCTTAGATACTTGCCCCATACATCTGAATGTTCTATTCTTTGACTGGAGAGCTAGTACAGAGGTTAGGGCATTTGCCTTAAATGCAGCCAACTCCTGGTGACTCCCAACTCCATATAGTCCCCTGAACATCACCAGGAGTGAGTGTCCTTCTAAGCACCACTACTGAGTGTGATCTCAAAGCACCGCCCCACGATAAACAAACAAATGTTCTATTCTAAGGTATCTAGTGGTCTCTAAAGCCTGGTTTCACAGAGATAATCTGTCTTCCCCATTCATCATTGATTTGCTCGAGCGGGCCCCAGTAACATCTCCATATGTCCTGTCTCATGCTAGTAGAGCCCAAGGGCATCTGCTTATTCTAGGAACATAAAGAGCCTCAATCCATTCCGAATGAGGTCTATAATTGTTACTGGTATTTGGCATATCAAATACAACATGGGTAGCTTGCCAGGCTCTGCAGTGCAGGTAGCATACTCTTGTAGTCATCTCTAAGTCCAGCATTTATTGATGAACTGCGTGGCCGCTTGCAGCCGCAAGCCGGGCTGTGATAGGCTGGTCTGCTGGGTGGAGTTCTGAAGAGAGAGAAGTCCGGATGTGGAAAATGGAGGCCCTCATGGAGTGGGGGTCGTCTGGCTTGTTGCAAGGCTCTGCTGGGGTGGCGGGCCAGGGCTAGAACCCACCATTCCTCCTGGGCGCCTCGTGAGCAGCTGGGCACAGGGAGAGCCAGTAGCAGCTCTGCCCCATGTCTGTGAGTCTCTCATCTCACAGAGATAATCCGTAATAACCAAAATATCATCTTCACGTTCCATGGAAAACAGATTTCAGACCTGGAAAATCAGTATTTGAATGTGTACTGTGGCCAGTTACAAATTCAAGGCATCTGTTAGCTTAATGTCCATAAGCTCTTTGGAAAGTCAAGGAGAAGAGGGAAGGGGCAGCTCTTGCCTCAAACCAAGAAAAGTCAAGAAACTGGGTTCCGAATTCTAAGACCAAGCACCAGAGGAATTAACGATTGTGAATTAGGATTACATGGGAATTCTGCATGCAATTATTAAATAATAAGTTATTAAATAATAATGATTAAGAATTTCTGCATGGAATTATTACACAGTAGTGTTTTGTCCCAGCCGACACTACATGCCCACCCCAAATGCCAGCTCTGCTTCCTGACACCTGTCGAAACACAAACCTATTTTACTCTATTTTGACCCCAGGGCACCAGTCTGGAGACAGTGCCAGGTTCTGGGACAGAACCACTTACAGGTATCACGCAGACCACACCTAGACCACTGCAGTCACTGACACAGTCTCCACCATGACACTGGTTGAGAGGGTCTGACTCAGGAAGAAACTGGACTTAGGTTCTGAAGTCACACGCCCCAGTAAGAACATAAACACACCCCAGGTGCAAAGGCGTGCATGGAGTTTTGCCCAGTCGGGTTCTAAGGGCTGATACCTGAAGGAAGTCCTAGGGTGGTGCCAGTCAGGGCTGGGCTCTTTTGCCCCTGCTCCAGGGGGTATCCCCAGACAAGAAAAAGCCACGACCTTTGCTCTTCCTTCTCTTTCTTTCCTCTCAACTGCTGTTTGTTTTAAGGGAAGAACCCAGTGTACGTAGAGCACTCAAGCAAGCTCCTCACACTTGGGGAATGCTTGGGCCCTTCCTTGTTTTGAGGATACCTCCAGGGATCGGGAAACCACAGACTGGGCTAAATCCTGCCACCACCTGCTTGTCTGAAGTTCTGGAAACAGCCATACTCGCCCACCTCTGTATCGCCTGTGGCCTGTGGCTGTTCATGGGCCTGACCGTGCGGTTAAGGAGTTACAGCAGAGACAGCTCCGCCCACAAAGCCAGAAATACCCATCACTTGATCCTTTCTGTTCACCCCAGCCTAGGTGGTTGCAGGGAACAAACAAGTTGGAAAATTCTGTTGCAAAGATCGGGAAGCCCATCTCTGAGTGTGGCGAAACACAAGGGAGGGGAAGACATGCGCTTTGTATTTTATAAAAATGGTGCCCCAAACAAGTAAAGAAATAACTTCCTGTTGCCTGTCTCTTACCCTTCGTCTCCTGAAGCAAGCTCCTTCTGACCCAGCGTTCCAGGTCCCCAAGTCCGCCCCTTCTTCTTGGGGGCCCGTTTCTCCTCCTCCTCCCCTTCCTCCTTTGGGACAATAGAGCCCGGCCCCAGGTTTTGCTGCTCTCTCCTGGTGTCACTGTGAATAATAAAGGTTTGATAGTATCTGGAAAACGGACATAGGATCCCCCAAACTAGCCTCTATCTTACCAGACACACACAACACACATGCGCTGCACACACACATGTGCATACACATACACAAGCGCACACACACACACACATAAACATGCACATAAAGATCTACACGTACACACATGTAGAAATATGCCGCACACACACACACACACACACCCCTATGCCCACAAAGGCAAAACATGCACAGATGTGTGCACATGTGTACATTCACACAAGCACACTCATGCATGGATATATGCACACAGGCAAACACACACACACACACACACACACACACACACACACACACACACACACACACACTTGGAGCAGCAGGGAAGTGGAAACTTCTTCAAAAATTCTGTGGCCATAGGGAGTCTTCCAAGCAAGTAAAGGAGCGCTCACTCACACTGTTAGTATGAGACGCGGGACAACCCCAAGATTCTCATGAGCCCCACGTAATGCTGGAGACATTACCAATGAGACACCAGTTTCCAAGCAGGTCTGACTTCAGGAATTTGTTCTGTTAGGTAGCACTGGAATGGGGATGTCGGGAGGAAGCCAGTAGGAATGAAGAATAAATAAGGGGCAAGAAAGATGTGGTACAGGGATTTGGGCAGGCAAGCGCTAAAAGGACATTCTGGACAATGGTCAAGGAAGTGAGGTGTCACAGGGGCCAAAGAAGAGGACGAGAGAGATAAGAGGAGAAGGAACAGTTTCCGCCACTGCTTACATAGAGCAAGGTGGGGAGAGTCAACGGCCTCCAAGACTGGGCTTACATAATGAAATGGCCCAATCACCCAAAAACGGGATTGAGGGCCCTGAGGCATGATATGGAACAAGACGGAGCTGCCTGCCCTCAGTGCCAGCCAGTTGGGCCATGGCAGACAGGAAATCCAGAGTTGGGCTAATTTTTCCAGGAAAGTGAGAAATCCAGTACTTTTAAGACAAAAATCTCTCTTTAAATTAGGGAAATTATTTTTCACATACATACACATATGTACATACATATGCACGTGTGTATATAAAATTTCCTTCATGTGGATACTGTGGTAAAAGTAAAATAGGTTCAGATTTAGCCTATCCTGAAATATCTGGTAACTTTACTGAGGACCTAGATTTTGAGAAACCCCTTTTGGGAACATGAACAAAAGAAAAACAAAGAAGCCCCAAAGAGGGACAGTTGCTTGGACTAATTCCCAAGTCAGAGTACGAGCCTGTACCTGTACCACACAGCAGTTCCCCAAATGCTCTATAATCAACTGAAGCTCCTGTCCACCCCCGCACACCCCTTTGCTGGCATGTGGCTGACAGTCAAGGGCAGAGAGGGCAGCGGTCACGTTCATGGAGAGACACAGGGGAGGACTGAGGGTGTGCGTACATATGTGTATGTATAGACACACTGTCGAGGAGAGGTGGCAGAAGTTATGGATGGAGCAAGCCTGGACCATCGGTGGCTGGACAGAGCAGGGAACAGGTGCCCCGGTGTGTTCTGGCCCCGTAATTTGGGAAACAGTCTCACACTGGATGGCTCGAAGGCGAGGAATGATGGTGGGGCTTGCAGGAGGGCTGGCTCGGCTGCTGCTGAGACTTTTCCTCTTATCCATGGTCGGGAGGCCTGCACTGTGAACTTGTGCTGGAAATCTGTTTGGGAGAGACAGACCGTATGTGTGCATTAGCAGTTACCCGTCATTCGACTCACTGGACGTTTCTGGGCAGGTCTAAGGGACAGACTCCAGTCTCCTGAGAAGCTCCTGGAGCAATCCAGGAAATATCCCATTTCTGAGGCTTCTTTCACAAAGGGAGCACAGGGGCCGGAGCAATAGCCCAGCGGGTAGGGTGTTTGCCTTACATGCAGCAGGCCCATACCGCCCGGGTTCGATCCCCGGCATCCCATATGTCCCCCAAGCACCGCCAGGAGTGACTCCTGAGTGCAGAGCCAGGTGAAACCCCTGAGCATTGCCGGTGTGACCCAAAAAGCAAAAAAACAAACAAACACAAAGGGAGCACAGCATGATGAATGTAGAAGAAGGAAAATGTATTATAGGAGTGGACCACACTTGACAGCATGGAGCCGCCTATGTAGTGTAGACTGGCCTAGAGATTGTATTATTTAGATCAGTTTAGAACAAGATTGGATGTAGAGGGCCGGAGAGATAGCACAGTGGGTTGGGCATTTGCCTTGCATGCAGCTGACCTGGGTTTGATCCCTGGCATCCCATGTGGTTCCCTGACCACTGCCAAGAGTAATTTCTGAGTGCAGAGCTAGGAGTAACCCCTGAGCATTAATGGGTGTGGCCCCAAAACAAAAGTAAATAAATAATCAATAAAAAATATAATGATCATATGGAGAACAGAATCATGAGACCTTGCTAATCATTCTATGACATACAACTACAGCGTCTCTTCTTTCCCTTCCCTCCCTCCCCTCCCATCCTCCCATCCTTTCTTTCCCTCTTTTGTTTGTTTCTGAGACACTCCTAGTGATGCTTAGGGGTTTCTCCAAGCTCTGCTCTCAGAAATCACTCCTAGTGGTACTCAGGGGACCATAGGGGATGCTGGGGATCAAAACCAGGTTGGCAATATGGAAGGCAAACACACTATCCACATACTATCTCTATGACCCCCCCATCTTTGTTTTTCTAGAATCCATTAGTACATGGCTTTTTTTCTCAGGGACTAAAGCTGGAAAACTAAGGGATGCTTCTCACTAAGTGCACACGGAATAGGGTAATAAGAACTAAGGAGGTAATAAGAACCAAGGGGAACCTTAGTTATTATAAGAACTAAGGGATAAACCAAGGAGATGGGGCTACTAGCCCCAAGACCAATGCAGTCACAGGCAGCCATACATAAGGAACATGAAACACACAGCTCTGAGCTGCTTATCTACCAGCGAGGCATAAGAAACAGCCCCCAACTCCCAATGACAAGGTCCCTGGAGTGGGGATGTTCTCCCCTTCCTATCTGCTATCCCCTTACTCAGCACTACACTGGTACAGGCTGCATCCAGCAGCCTCCAGAGGGCTTAAGACTATGTTGCTGGCAAAGAAAGAAACATGCAATGGTAAACATGTCCCAGGAACACATTCATGGAATGTCACCGAACAAGTTCCCAGTGCTCAAAACTATCCCTTACAACCAACCAGTGTTTGGAGGGATGGGTGCTGGAACACTGTACGACTGAAACCCAAACATGAACATCTCTGTAAATGTATATCTCACGGTGGTATAATAAAATATTTTTTTAAAGAAAACCAACCAGGGTTACGCCTTCAGTGCCTTTTTTTTTTTACCTTGGTTTCTGTCACTTCTTATAAGCTTCCTGAGCTCTTATCAGTTCAGAATACAATGAAAAAAAAATTTTTTTCTCATCTTAAACACACACTTGAGCGCCCAATTCATAGGTACATTCCATGGGTACATTCATAGGCACATTCCACACCAGCAAGATTCTAATTCATAATTCCACATTTCTCCTGCATGTTCCCTAGGCTGTACTTGCCACTGATAAAACTACCTTTGTCGGGCTGATGTGTTTTAGAAAGGTGACATGTGAATAAAAGGAGCATACATTCATCATCCTCTCAACAGCAGGAGTGAGACCTAATTATCTAAAGACACCCGGGAATGAGTTACTGAGCAGTCACAAGTACGCCTGTTTCACACAGACAGACCCTGGACAATTCTGTCTCTGTCCAGCTCTGCCTCAAGTGACATGCACCTAATGCCTATCTGAGAGAGCTTCGCTTTGCCTCCTGCAGGCCCCTGCCACCTGGGCCCATCAGTTTCTCTTCTGACGCCATTTCCTGTTCTTAGGGATGGGAAGGTTTGGATCACACTCAGGAGAGTTCTATATCTGGTGCTGGGGGCTGAACCCGATCAGCCACGTGCAAGGCAAGTGTCCTACCCACTATACTATCTCTCCGGCCCGTCACTTCCTGTTCTGTGCTTAGTCACATTTCATTTTCTCCCTCCACCTGATCCCAAAGGACTGGACACATGCTCTAACTTCTGGGAGCCCCAAGTTCAATCTCCCACAAACAAAACCCGGAGCGGAGTCTAATTCCAATAGACCAGGCCCACTCTGAACTCGCTCTAGATTGAAGGCTGGTGTCTCACCCGGCCGCGCTCACTCACTCCCTTTACTCCCACAGACCCTGCACCACTCCAGCAGCAGCCCACCGGGCCTGTTCCCCGCCTCCCAGCAGGCGTGGCCACTGACCGGAAGGGAGGCTGATGCGGTTTCCATCCTTGAGCTTCAGCCGGCTCTTCCGAACTTGCCCTTGCGCTTCTTCACGCGCGGCTTCTCCTGGCACAGCTGGTGGATGATGATGTTGAGCTCCCGCTCCAGAATGTCGATCTCGCGCTCGGCCAGTTCCTGCTCCCGCCGCCGCAGCAGCTCCTCCTGGTTCTTCTGCTGCAGCGCGGCCGGGTCAGCTCCTCCTCCCAGGTGCGGAGCTCCTGTACGGTGGGGCAGAACCAGCGGAGAAGAGATGGGGTGCTCAGTGTATCGGGGAGGGGGATATGGGGCGAGACCTGGGAGCTCCTCCACTTACCAAGGGGGCTCATGAGTTAGCTAGTAAATGACCATCTGCCTCCCGTGCCTGGTGAAAGAAGACTCACAACAGTCCCCTGAGGATGTCATGAGAGTGACTAAGGCCACAAGCCCAGTGCCAGAGACGGCGGGACCCTAGGTGTTCCTTCAGTGCAGGTTAAAACTGCCTGTGAGGGGCGTTGATGAGCCTGACTTGGTCACATGCCCCCGCTGAGCATGTCTGGGTGTAGTCCTGGAGACCTCCAACACTGCCAGGGCCCCAGGGTATTGCCCAGCACCACGGGCAGGAGCTCTGTCGCATTCTCAAGTTCTTATGTTGAACTGCTGCTCTGCCTGGCTCAGTTGCCATGGCCCACCCTACTCCAGAAACGCCCCCCCCCACAACCCCTTGGGATGCCTCCCAACGCCCAAAGAAACAAAACTGTCCATCATTATGGGGGAAATGAGGGCCTGGGCAGAAGACAGGGGCATGTGTCTGAATTTTACAACACCAGTGTGATGTGATCCCACCCTGTAAATAAAGGATTGAAAAACCAAACCAAACAGAGCCCATCGTAATGTGCTCTACCTTCACGCATGCCCTGCTATAAATGAATCGCCCTCCAGGCATAACTTAACATTCAAACAGGTGTAAATAGATTCCCAGGGTGGCTGCTGAGAAGGCAGGTGAGGCACGAGGCCTAGATGTGTTTGCAGTGAGTGAATCTATTGAGGCAACTGGTGTGAACTCTGAAATGACGGTAAAGGACAAGTCTTGGCCCGGGAAAGCTCGTGACCACACAGCAAGAGGACACGGAACATTTCCTGCAGGTTCTGCCAAGTGCTCACCCTGGAACCAGACTCGATGCTGCTCTATCACACAACCTCGGAACTGTTCAATGGAAAGAGGCTGAACCTCAGAGCGGGATGTGTCTCTGGAGCATCTCAAGGGCAGTGGTCGGTCACACAGGTCCACAGGAGAGTTGGAGCCAGAAGGCTGGAGGGGTAGAACTGGGACAATGTGCCATCTGGGACCTTCTGACCAGAATGCTCCCTTCTGTCCTTCAGGAGCGCAGAAGCTCCCTGGCTCTGTTTTTCCACTGCCTGAATTCAGAAACGAACCCAGTACTGAGTCCCCTTGACCAGGCTTGGAGACGCAGAATTAGGAAATAGAAAGGAGAAAACAGCAAAGAGGACAAAGCATTGGAATCTAATGGGGAAATCTGGAATTTAAACTGCTAACACTGGATATCCCGAGTCTGGGAAGGAAAGAGTGCTCATTGTCGGGTGTGACCCAAAAAAGAAAAAAAAAAATTCATGTCAACAACCTGAGAGAATGGTGGGGTGTGGGGAAGGTTCTTTGACAAACCGTCAGAGCAATGCTTTTGTGGTTGAAAATTTAAATGTAGCCATGAGACAATCCAAGGTACAACGTCACTCTGGATTATGGCCAAACACTGTGGAGAAGGAGTGTAGAGCTACAAACAGCTCTGTGAACAGCCTGGGAGAAGCTGAGTGGTGGGCAGAGAGAACAGACAAGATGGGAATAAAATAGCTGATGCTGAGAAATCATTCAGCTTGTCCTCTGTTCCCAGGAGACGATCAAGTAGGCACCAAAAGTGACAGAAAGGAGAGAAACAAGGAGCAAGATTAGCACCTTGAAAACTGTCTGGTATATGGCAGATGCTAAGTAGTTACTGAGTAACTGTTGAGTCAGTGAATACATGAATGCAAAGGAGGCGAGAGAAGACACTTCCATAAATGCAGTCCTGTATGGGAACACGGATGCCTAGCAAGTGTCTGAGAGACAAGCTTGAACTTGTGAACTTCTATGGTGAAATAACCCGTCCCCCATCCCCAGACACATTGTTGTGTGCCACCCAAATCTCTGGTTTCCTTGTCCTACCTACTACTTTGTTGTTTTGGCCATTAGGAGAAAAAACAAAAACAGCAGGCGTGGAAGAGCAAGCAAGAATATTCTTGTTTGGTCGATTGCGCTGCGACAAAGCACACTGTGCCTAATGGTCAAAGGCACAGGGGCTGAAGCTTCTGCTGGTGTTTCAGAGACCTCCTGTTCAGGCTGCTTTTAGCCTAAGGGATGGTTCGGGTTGAAGGCCCTTTCAGGGTTCTCAATCAGCAATCCAAACACCAATCCATGCCCACAGGACTGAAAAGAGCCGACTGAAGCCAGTTGAAGAAAGAGTTGAGTCCTGACGTTTGAAGAGGACTGTCCTAGAGCACCGGGTTGTTGGAAGACCCCCAAACAGGTTCAATCTCTGCATGTGAAACACTTAACTGGGGATCAACTTCAGAGTAGACAAAACATATCTTCTATATTCAGTGATTTAAAAAGGAATCTCAATAGAGAAAGCTCTTTTTCCATTGTAGTCTCCCTCACCTAGCCCAACTACCAGCCTTACAATGGAGAGGCAGCATGGCAAAGCAAAGGCTTCGGAACTGGCAGAATGTTAGCCTCTAGGCAATTTACTGTGGGCATCAGATACAAAGTGTGGTGACCATACTGATATCGTAGGGTTGTTACACAGGGCAGCTATTAACCCACGTTAAGATTATGTAAGAATACACATGGCTTAAAACCATGTGACGCACAGTCCATGTGCTCAAATGTCAGCTACTATGAGGAGTTTGGCTATTCCTGTTAACTACCTACTCACAAAACCCAACTTTGATCTTTCTTACTGACTTGTACCCTTACATTTCATTGTAAAAGCCAGTCACCAAGCAATCTAATAAGAGATTAATATTTGGGGAGAGAGCTCAAAGGGCAGGAGCATGTGCCCCACGTGCAGAAGCCCCAGGATCACGAAGCACCAGATGCCCTGTGACACCAATAATGACCCCTGGACCCAAGTGCTACTGGGTATGCCCCAAAACAAACAAAAGGCCACAACTTTGGGGTCTCCTCATTGGATCATCATCAACCACAGGGGCCCAGAGATCTCTACAGCTCTGCATGCAGGAGTAGCAGGTTCAGGCCCTGTCACTACATGGTCTCCTGGCCACCACTGCAAGGGACCCTGAGCATGGAGCTGGGAGCAGCCCTCAAGGACTTCTAGATGTGACCCTAAAACCAGAAGAAAAAATCCATTCATCATAGAAACCTTTGTATGGGTCCATTCGGTGGTCAGGACAGGTTTACCCCCTGCCCCTTCTGAGGGTCCGTTGATTCCATATACGCTCACTCTAGCCCCTGCACAATGCTCAGTGACTTCACAAAAAATAGCTGTGTTCATAACTGTGTTGTTGCAATAAAAAAGTTTAATCCCTTTAAATAAGCTCTAGAAATGACTTAAAACTTCTGTTTTGAGAAATATAGTAATAAACCAGAAAGAGATGATTCTAATTAAATCACTAGGTTTAAGGTCATCAGATCTTTATTCTGGGGAGGCAGCTATGCTGACCACGAACATCACTATCTCCTTTTTTTTTCATTTTTCTTGGGAGGTGGGGGCACATCTGGTGGTACTCAGGGCTTACTCCTGGCTGTGCCCCGGGAACAATATGTGGTGCCAGGATGAAGCCTGGACCGCCGTGCAAGGCGAGTGCCCTAACCGCTGTGCTACCTCTTCTGACCCTTCATCAACTCTTCAGGTAAAAGAGCTGGAAGTGAAAAGGACATACATAACTTTAGCTACTAAGTTTACTTTTGGGGGACTGGGTACCTCTCCAGTGTTGCTAGGGGCCGGCAGGGTCACATCTGGCAGTGATCAGGAGCCCTCGTGGTCCTAGAGAATGAACCCAGGACCCTGCTCCAGCCCTTTGAGCTACCTCCCTAGCCCCAATTTTAGCTATGAATATCATCCTGCTGTGCCCCAAATTCCTATGGTAGGGAGCAGGGGAAAAGAGAAACTAAGTCTCAGGACAAGCTTTATGCCCCAGCTCCGCCCCACCCTTACAGGATGAGCAACACACACGTCTTTGTCCGGCCTCACCACACGGACACTGGCCACCAGCCAGACATCAGGGTTCCAGAGGGAAGGGTTACCAAGACAAAAAAGCAGATACCGAGTGGGCGAAGATTCTCTGAGCTCCCTCACTGGTCTGGGGATTGGAGTCCTCATAAAAACAGGAAAACCGCCCTCCCCTCCCCCGCCCAACTTCAGATCTAAGGTTATTTCTAGCTCAAATGCTATTTCTGGGTCTGTTACCAAAAGACACTAATAGAATATTCTGATGATTGTTCTCAAGGTTGAAGGATCCCTCTACCAGGCAGCCGTCTCCCTGCCCCCCATCCCCACCTGTCAATCCCAGAACCTTTTCTCTTTTCTAGAACTTTCTTGTCTTTTCAGATAGGTTCTGGTATGGGCGCTGAGGCAGAGGCCTGGGGGAGAGCTGGGACCCACAGCTCCTCCTTACTCTGCCACATCCCCAGAGAAAGTAAAGCATGTCCGCTGCACAGCACACCCGAGGCATGGAGAATTAGCCCCAAGATGAGATGGGGAAAGGAGAAAGCGCTGCAGAGCAAATGGAGCAGGGGGAGGCTCACCCGGGAATCAGCCCCCAGGTCACAGGGTGAAAGGATCCTCTGATTCCACAGGAGCCATTTCCTGGTCTCTTCTTACCTTTTCCTTGGCCCTGAGCTGGTCAAACATCTCCTGGATCTCGTGTTTCCAGTCATCCTGCAGGCAGTGGAAGGAATCTTTGGGCATTTCAAAAAAACCAGACTCCTCAATGGTGGTGAGCTGGTCTAGGATGTTCGTGAAGGATGGCCGGGAATGTGGGTCAGGATTCCAGCAATCTGTGTGGAGCATGTGAGCAGAGAGAAGGAATGGTCAGAGGCAAACGCAGCATTCAGGACATCTCAGGACCGCCCAGATTAAAAAGAAACCTTTCACTTTCTCCTTTTTGAAACAGAGACTGGGATTTAGGCAACCTCTAACAGGACTTGGGAAGTCAAGCTGGCTGCCAACAGAAGAATGGAGCTGGAGATGGAAAGCAGAGGGATCTACTTTCCTCTAGCCAACTTGGACTCGAGTCAATACGAAGAAAGCCAATCCAGGCCAGGGGAGACAGCTCAAAGGGCGGGAGCTTATGTTCTGCATGCAGGAGGTCTATGTTCCATCCCCAGCACCACAAGGTCCCAGGAGCAAAGCCAGAAGTAACCTCCAAGTTCCAAGCCAAGAGTAGCCCCTGAGCACTGCCAAGTGTGGCCCCCAACAATAATAAAAAAAAAAAAAAGAGGAAAGATGAATGTCTTCTTGGGATGAGGACAATCACCACAATTTCCCAGTTGCTGCAGGACACAGTCCCTGAAAATGAGGAACTGCACCCCAGGTCCCCATCAATAAGGGTGTGACCCCAGCCCCCACTCCCACGGGCTAATGAGAAGGCAAAGAGCAAAAGGACTGGAGAGTGAGGCAAGAAAAGTGAGTTCTTTCTACTTTCAGCTCAATCACAAACTAAATGAAGTGCCCACCCCTATGGGCTTTGGGGCTCTCACTTGCAAAATTTCAGGGATTAACCAGGTGCCTTTTGGCACTCCATTCTTTCAGATGTCCTTCATTTCTACATGCAACGCATTGAGATGCTGGAAATAAAAGCTGCTACACTTTCTTGTTTTATACTACAAAACAGTATTTGGGAAAATGGGGCACCGGGCTTTACTGACTAAACTCCACCGTCTCGGTGTAGACTGGCCAGAAAGACCTTTCTGAGATACCAACATGGCAGGGTGAAGGCGCACCTCAAAGTGGTGACCAATACTTGACCTCCTCTTTTAGCAGCTGATTCTGCAGAATTGCCCCAAACCTCCTGAGGGCGGGTATGTTGTTAAATGGTCTCTACGTTGGTTCAGGCGAGGGGTCACTTACCTTCCATGAGTTTGGCAAAAGGTTCTGGGCAGGTAGAAGGTATGGGAAGGGCAAGTTTGTTCATGGCCACTCCGTAAGCTACTGCTAAACCATCAATTCCTCGGAAGGGCACTTCACCAGTAAGAAGCTCCCAAAGCAGCACTCCATAGCTAAGGAGAGGAAGAAGAGAGAAGTAATGAACCACACACAACTTCACTGAAAGAGCATGTGAGGCTAAGCTGAGCACCCCACGTTTATAACCCCGCATCTCATAACCATCACTAATAGGCCGACAGCACGAAGAAAGATCCGGAGGCTAGCAGTGAAAGGCACTGCTAGCCTAGGGCACCTCTGTGGTCAGGTGCCCTGGGCTTCAGTCTGTTTTCCCAAGTTCCCCAGCACTTTCCCACCAAACTCATGAGCTGCCATGAAATCACACACATGTTCAAGTCAGAGATCTGCAGCCACAGTTATTTTGTTTTCCCTGATAATGTGATAAGCCAAGAGAAGAGGCAAAATCCCAAGAGAAGAGGAAAAATCCCAAGAACATATTTCTTTTCGCTTCAAGAAAACTTCAGGGGGCTGGAGAGAATAGAGGAGATTTGCCTGGTATGTGGCTTCTCTGGCATGATCCTTGGCACTCCAGAGGGTCCCCCGTGCACTATAAGGAGCAAGTCCTGAGCATCACTGGGTGTGACTCAAAATCTATCTCCCCTCCCGAGTCATTAACGCGTGGCTTTGGTAATAGTTAAGTCTTTGACAGTTCTTAGGAAAGAAAGAAAATTCTAATTTCATTACGGGTATATCTTAGCCCAGCAGAGCTGGCTAGAGCAGACAGAGACTTTGCACCTCTAACGGATTCTTGTAGAGTCCACTATATCTTGTTGCACAAGATGAGAGCCTACTACTGAGAGTATACCATCCGCACAGCAGAGCCTGACAAGCTACCCATGTCGTACTTGATATGCCAAAAACCAGCAACCGTTATAGACCTCATTCCCATGATCTGAGGAATGGTTTGAGGCTCTTAGCGTTCCTGGAGCGAGCAGATGCCCTTGAAGTACACTAGCACATGACAGGACATACGGAGATGTTACTGGTGCCCGCTCGAGCAAATCGAACAATGGGAAGACAAGTGATACAAGTGATGTTGACTAGTCCACTAGTGAGCAGGTTCTGCTAAGGGACCTCTGTGTAACTCAGCAGGGCTGTCTGGGAGAGCCGAGGCAGTGCGGGAGGGCTTAGGGCTCCCTCTCTCTCCTCTGCAGGCTGCTCAAAGGCTCCTTTCCACAAGTCTGGAGAGGCAGAAGAGGGAGTATGAACCTTAATACGACAATTCTGTAAGCTTGCAGAAGTAGACAGAAGCAGGTAGCATTCCCACCCTGTGAGGAATAAGTCAGGACAGGAAACCAGGAGGGGATGAACGGTCGGAGGAGTGGTGTTCCTTACATCCGCGCTGCAAACTTCAAACCTCACCAGCAGTGAACCACCAAAAGTTGCATAAGATGGCAGCAAGCCCAGCGGTTAGTCTGTCACGGTGTCTTGTGAGCAAAGGGATGCCAAGATATTCTCTTGAGTCTTCATGACAAACCCAGTTAGAACCCTCATTTTGCAGATAAAAAAAAAATCTAGTTTGACAGGCATATTGGTACATATTCAGCACAGACTGGGACGAAGTCATGGTTGTCCTTGGATTGGCTCTCATTTCTTTCTCCCCTGAATGTTATAACATTTCTCTGCTTGCTAAAAACTCTTGATTGTCTTTCAAGAGCCGCTTTCAAATGCACTGCATTATGTTCACATTAAGTTTCTGTTGAAAATTTCCTATGCAACAAGCTCAGTGCCAGGCATTGGGAAAAAAAAGACCTGACTCATACAGAAGTTAAGAAAAAGGGCAACAGTAAGAATACAGAGGGGCTGGGTGGTACTGCACAGGCTCTGCCAGTGCAAGGCCCTGGGTCTGATCCCAGCATGGCAAGGCGGTGGCATGATCCTCGGCATCCACATGGTTCCCCTGAGCACCCCAGTAGTAATTCCTGAGTGCAGAGCCAAGAATAACCGCTGAGATTCGCCAGGTCTGACCCAAAAGCAAACAACAACAACAACAACAACAACAAAACAAATTTAAAAAAAAAACTAAGTAATTCAATTTCAGTCTGAGGCCTTGAGAGTGAGTGAGTTGTTGAGTGTGAGGATGAACACGTGGTTAGATGTTCCTGTTGGCTACCCTTAGAATAATAATCCCTTAGACTACAATAATCCCTACATGCCATCAAGAATTTGACTACAAAATTTGTCATTGGGCTGGAAAGATAGTACAGTGGGAAGGTGTTTGCCTTCCATGCAGCCAACTGTGGTTTGATCCCTGAGTCCACTAGGAGTTATCCGAGTGGGGAGTCAGCCCTGAGCACTGCTGGGTGGCCCTAAAACCAAAACAAAGGAAACCTCCTGCCAATGTTACATGACTCAAGTCAAAGTGGCCAGGTCTGGCCGCTACCCTCAGGTGTCCTCTAAGAACGGTCAGCACTGCTGGTAAGATTCTTAGGTTGGGACAACTCTCATCTCAGTAGCCTGCTCCATGCCTCAGCGCCCACCTATATCCCAGAAACAACAACAACAACAAAACTAAGTCTTAATGTGTTCCTTTCGTCCATGGAGGCACACACCACTGGTGTCTGCTCCCTCACAATGTGGAGAGACAGTGACATGTTTCAACCCCCCCCCCCCACACACACACATGTTATCTGCCCTGTGCCATTCACGGAGCCCTGGGCACCCCTCAGGGAAGCTTTGGCCACTTGCAGAAGGGACAGCCCAGGACCCTTGCACTTCTGGCCCCTGGGGCAATGGACACCCCCCACTTTGACCCCATTCCCCTCCCCATCATCTGCCTTCTTGCCTTTGGGGCGTGTGATGACAAAGAGGGACAGAACTGCTGCTTCCCGTCCTTTCCTAGGCACCAACACAGGCAGATGGACCCCCCCAGAGGAGATGTAAGGACATGTGAGAGGAGCCAAGCCACATCCAGAAACACCTGTTGATGGCTGTGTCTTAGGAGGGCATTGGGCATGATCCTGGGGAGAGGCACACACCACCCCTCTCCCCAGCATTCAGAAGGGAAGTCTTTCTGGGGATGCCACACCCCGTCACAGCAGCCCTCTACCTGCCCAAGTCCTCTAAGTTTCCCAACAGCAGGGGGGTGGTATAAGTGAAGTCATCAGTGGGTGAGGGTGGGAGGGAGCAGGCTCCAAGAAGGGAAGTGGAGAAACCACAGCAGATGGGTCTGTACCCCAGGGATAGGTGGAGCAGGCCTCAGACTTCATACAGGAAATATAGACGCCGACAACATCGAGAAAAGAAGAAACTGTCCTATTGCCCTGAAGATGAAATGAATGGAATGTCGCAGGGCCAGACCTGACAAAAGGCCTAACTGATGAGCATCTATAACATTGTCACTTGATCACTTGAATCCTGTTATTCATCGATTTGCTTGAGTGGGCGCCAGTAACATTTCCATTGGACCCTATCACGTGCCAATGTAGCCCAATGGTATCTGGTTGATTCAGGAATATGAAAAGCCTCAAACCATTCCTTCAGGGTCTTTTCAAGGAAGTCTGACCATCTTGTAGGTGGGCGACCATGTGATCTTTTGACATCCCGTGGGATCCAGTCGGTAATGGCTCTAGTCCAGCGGTTGTCTCCAAATCGCATTACATGTCCAGCCCATCTGATTTTCGATGCCTTGGCAAATGAGACAGCGTCCCTGATTCTGGAATAGCGACGGAGGTCAGAACTCCGGATTCCTTCTCTCACTTGAGTGAGGCGTGATATTCCAAGCATAGCTCTTTCGATTCCTCTCTGGGAGACCCGAATAGCATTCTCATCCTGCTTTCGTAGGGCCCAGGTCTCTGAGGCGTATGTTAATGCAGGGAGAACGGTGGAGTCAAAGAGATGTACCCAGAGCCGGAGGTTCTTGTCCTTTTAGCTATTTCTTCGATGCCTTTGAAGGCATTCCATGCCGCTCTCTTCCTCCTGTGCAGCTCAGGTTTTAGGTCGTTCATCATGTTGATTTCTCGGCCTAGGTACACATAACTGCTGCATTCAGAGATGTTTGTTCCATTGAGAGTGAATGGGGCTTCTGGAACTAGTTCATTCTTCATAAACATAGTTTTCTTTAGATTCAGCTGTAGACCTACCTTTCCACATTCTCGGTCGAAGTCAGCCAGCATTTGTGCCGCTTGGCTAATGTTTGGTGTTATTAGAACGATGTCATCAGCGAAGCGGAGGTGGTGGAGTTGCTGGCCGTCTATCTTCACTCCCATTCCTTCCCATTCTAATTGCTGTATGATGTTCCCGAGGGTGGCGTTGAAGAGTTTTGGTGAAATGGTATCACCCTGTCGAACCCCTCTTTTCACATTAATGATCACTTCTTTGTAGAATGGTGAGATCCTGGTGGTGAATCCGTAATACAGCTCACGAAGGATCTTGATTTATAACATTGTCCACTACAAAAGATAAAGGGAGCCCCCATGTGTCTATCTGCCTCATTTTAGCATCCCGTCTGTCCTGGGATTAATAAAGAGATGAAAATGACTACGCTCCCTAGGCTGCCTGTGTCTATACTGTCTGAGACACGTCCCGCCTCTCTGCTTACCAGCGCATCCAAGGTGGAACAGTCCCTCTCCACTGGCAACCCACTCTGGGATGGGGAAGTCTCCCTGTGTCTTTCCTCTTTCCTTCCCCCTTTCAGTAAAATTTCAGTCTCCTGCTTCCAAACTCCTGCAGCTAAGAGACAAAAAGCCTGCCCATAGCAACAAATTCCCTTGGGGGGGACCCTAACTTTAATGTCTAGCCAGAGTTTTCAGAAGGACAAGGGCCCCTTCACGACCATTTACAAGCAGCCTGGGAGACCAGCTCAAGTAGAGCACTGCCTCATTGTACCCCTAGGAGCTGGTCCAGACCACCACCAGCTCTCAGGGCTGCTGGAGTTTCCCTGGTATTCTCGCTTCCCTAACCTGGACCCTTGGGGATTCACCTGGTGTCAATAACCACAGCCTCAAGCACACGTCCCTGTGTGGTGTGGGGGTACAGGTGTAGGAGGGCTGCTCTGAGTTCACAGCAAGATAAGCTTCCGAGCGGCGAGCGACTCATCCTGATTAAAGGCCCAGCAGTTGGGCACAAGTTAGCCCAAGTCCTCTCTGAGATGTGACCCAGAGGTTTTCCTTTGAATGGGCTCTGGACTGTGGGATCATCTGGTTACCAAGAACTGGAGCTGACACCGATGATTTTTTGGCAAAGGAGATGGACCTGCTAGACTGAAAGGCCTTCTCCACTATAGAGTAACTCACACTTCTTCAGGTTGTTCTAACCGACACATCCTTGTTCAAGATGATGCTGTGCTTTATGAACACAGATGTATATTAACTAAAGGAACGTAGTTGTGGGCTCACTAAGTCCTTATCAACCTGTCCGAAGGCAGCTTACAAAACAAAATAAGCCTAAATTAAAGTCTGAGCAGATGAGCTCATGAACAGGAATAAATGCACCAAACTCTCAACATAGACCCCGGGCCCAGGTGAGGTCCCTGGGTGACACCCTTCATCAGACTTCTGGGTTTCCTCATCTTATAAAAAAAAGAATCTGTACCCCAGAAACAACTCTATCCAAACTACAGTAGCAGCAAAAGTCCTTGGCATGAGTGAGCAAGAAACCTGAATGATTTCATGGCCAGGCAGGCAGAGGAGATGAGCTGAATTACAGAAAGCAACTGATCGAAGTTACTGAGAAGTCTTCCCTGCAGAAAGGTAAAGCTGAGAGTGGACGACTGGCCCCATCACGTCTATTCTCTCCTTCTTCTGGTATCAGCCGAGGTGGAGTGGGGGGGACAGGGGGGTCACTCAAGTTGCGGAGCTCATGCTCAGCATGTGTGGCCCTGAGTTGAGTCCCCAACACCGCAGGGCCCTCCAAGCCCCGGATGCCACTGAGTGTGGTCCCTGGCCAAGGAGGGAAGCAGAGACTGAGCCGGGGCACGGTGGCCCTGAGAGACCTTCCATTCATCTGTGTCCTTGAAGTCAAGTGTGCCCACATAATCCAGGATGGCAACAAGTGTGCAGAGGTGATACTCACCTGACACTCACCAAACCAAAGCTGCTTGCCACTGACAAGCCCCTTCTCCTCTTAGCAGAACACAACACCAAGCGCCTCTATTACTTGGATGTAACTGTTTGGACGAGGGCAATCAATGTGCTGAAGTACCCTGAAAAAACCTGGGTTCCTGAATGATCCCTGGGGCAGAGCTACCCCATCAGAGGCTGGTGTATTAGGAGACAGCCCAATCTAGGAAGTCCTGGTCGGATATCTTCAGGACAACTCTGATTTTTCACAATAACTTCTCTCTGATAATTACTTTGTGCCAAAATAACAATCTACTAGATAGACAGCGTGAAACATTTGGAAATCAATTAAAGGAAGCCTCAATACATGGAAAGATATTTCACATATCTGGAAGACTGTATTTAGAGGGACAGTGAGTCTCCAAAGGGAGATGCATATTTTAACATAACCCCTATCAAAATCCCAGTTGCATATTTTCCAGAAACTGACTTAACAATCCTGAAAATCATATGGGAATGCAAAGGGACCCACAAGAGCCAGAATAATCTTGGAAAAGGAAAATAAAGTCAGAGAACTCAGACTTTTCAACTTTAAAAACTCACCACAAAACTACCATATTTAAAATGGTACTGGCATATACGTAGACACACATATTGTTAGGGGAGACTTGAGAATCCATAAATGAACCCTTATGTCAGGAGTAAACTACTTTTTTTTTAACAAGAGTGACAAGATAATTCAATAAGGAAATAACAGCTTATTCCACAAATGGTTCTGGAGCAAGAGATTCATGCTGAAAAAATGAAGACCAAACAGAACAGAGGTGTAATGGAACTGCTATGATTATAAAACTCTTTGACAAAAATGAATGACCTTAGTGATCTGTTAGATATGACAACAAAAGCACATGTAGTCAAAGGAACAAGTGAGTAAACTTAAAAAAAAGGAAATGCTTGTATTTTAATGGATACCATAAAGAAAATGAAAAGAAAGTGGGAATGGGCCATAGACACAATGCAGCAAGTAAGGTACTTGATTATGGTTCAATCCCGGCACCATATATGGTCCCCTGAGCATGTCCAGGAGAGACCCCTGTGCACAGAACCAGTAGTAAGCCCCAAACACAGTCAGGTGTGACCAAAAAATAAGAAAGAATGAATGAAAGAGAGAATGAAAGAGAGAAAGAAAGAGAGAGAAAGAGAAAAAAGAGAAAAGACAGAAAGAGAGAAAGAAAGAGAAAGAGAGAGAAAGAAAGAAGGAAAGAGAGAAGGAAAGAGAAAGAAAGAGAAAGAGAAAGAAAGGGAAGGAAAGAAAGAAAGAGAGAGAGAAAAAGAAAGAAAGAAAGAAAGAAAGAAAGAAAGAAAGAAAGAAAGAAAGAAAGAAAGAAAGAAAGAAAGAAAGAAAGAAAGAAAGAAAGAAAGAAAGAAAGAAAGAAAGAAAGAAAGAAAGAAAGAAAGAATAAAAGACAAGACAGTGGAGTAGGAGAAAAAAGCAGTAAAGCACATGTTTATACATGTGAATCCTGGGTCTGAGTTCCAGCAAAACACACACAGAGACATACAGACACACAGACACACACACACACAGACACACACACACAGACACACACACACACACACACACAGAGCCAAGTGATGGCTCCATGGCCTACTCACCCGTCCCACAAGTGAAAGGCTACAAATTTGATGTCTGGTGCCACCACCTGGAATGAGCTCCCTCTAGGGACCCTGCCGAGGCGGCTCTGCTGTCTGACTTCCCCAGGGCTGTAACTGATTTTGGCTGCACTGCTGCAGCTGTGCTTTAGAACCATGACTCCAGGGTGTGACCCTGGGGAGCACAACGAAAATGCTGCGTGAGCACCAAGGTAACGAATGAGCTCCTGGAGAGCAAAACAACCAGAATGAGCACGAGGTGCCACATGGACCCCAGCGTGACTCCAGTGAGCACATGTGCAAGCTCTACAGCTAAAGTGTGATCCCGCCACCCACAGGCACTGCTGCAGAGCACCACTACAACTCCTGCAGGCAACACAACTGTGCCTGTGTGGGACCCCTGGTCATCACAGTAGCATATCAACAGGGGAAGGGAAGAGACCTGGAGGAAATATACTCGGGCTCTCTTTACTGTACATCCAGGGAAGCAGGTGTGGGTGGAGCACAATGACAGCCTACGGCCCCTTTTTATATTCCAAAGTGAGCCCAGAGTTCCACAGTCCTGAGGCTGTGTCTTGGTTAAGGTTTATCTATCAATGGTCAACAGACTTCATTAAAAAAAGATTAAGTAGATAACCTAAAAAAAAAAGGTCATTTTTGACTCCCTGTCCCCATCAAACACTGTATCAAGAATGCTGATCAGGGGCCGGAGCGATAGTCCAGCGGGTAAGGCGTTTGCCTGGCACGTGGCTGGCCCATGCCAGCCCGGGTTCAATCCCCGGCATCCCATATGGTCCCCCGAGCACCGCCAGGAGTAATTCCTGAGTGCAGAGCCAGGAGAAACCCCTGAGCATTGCCGGGTGTGACCCAAAAAGCAAAAAAAAAAAAAAAAAAAGAATGCTGATCAGCCTGGGAGTGTGCAATGACAGAGCTGGTAATAATGGCCACGGCTGCTGAGGATGCCAGGGAGATGCTACAGATGGTCTCCAGGAGTGATCACTGCCCTCTCTGGGCTACAGGCAGGTCTGGGTGTAGCAAACATCGTCCCTGGGTCCCACTGCTCTTTCCTAGGGAGCAATTGCCACCACAAAAGGTCCTACAAAAGAGTGGCAGGGTACAAAGTCAATACCCAAAAGTCAGTGGCTTTCCTATATACAAATAACAAAAGAAAAGGAAGGGATATTAAGAAAACGATCCCATTCACAATTGTGCCACAGGAAAATCAAATACCTAGGAATCAGTTTGACGAAGAACGTAAAGGACCTCTACAAAGAGAACTACAAAACATTACTTCAAATAAAAAGAGGACACAAGGAAATGGAAACACATTAGCTGCTCATGGATTGGGAGAACCAACATTGCCAAAATGGTAATAACCCCTAGAGCTTTGTACAGATTCAATGCCATCCCTATAAGGATTCTCATGACATTCTTCAAAGAAATGGACCAAACTCTCCTGAAATTTGTATGGAATAATAAACCCCCATGCATAGCTAAAGCAATCCTTGGGAAAAAGAAGATGGGAGGCATCACCTTTCCCAACTTAAAACTCTACTACAAAGCAGTAGTAATTAAAACAGCAGGGTATTGGAATAAAAACAGACCTGTGGACCTATGGAATAGAGTTGAGTATCCTGACAACCAGCCTCCAATACATGAACAATTAATCTTTAATAAAGAAGCAAAAAGTGCGAAATGGAGCAAGGAAAGCCTCTCCAACAAGTGGTGCTGGGAAAACTGGGCAACTACAGTAAAAATATGAATTTGGACCTCTGTCTAACAACATGCACAAAAATCATATCAAAATGGATTAAAGATTTCAATATCAGACCTGAATCCATAAAGTACGTTGAAGAAAATATAAGAAAAACCCTCTACGACACTGAAGTTAAAGGTACCTTCAAAGATGAAACACCACTAACAAAACAACTAAAAGAAGAGATAAACATATGGGACTACATGAAACTAAAAAGCTCTGTACCTCAAAAGAAATAATGACCAAGATACAAAGACAGTCCACAGAATGGGAAAGAATATTCACCCAATACCCATCTGATAAGGGGTTAATATCCAGGATATATCAGACACTGGTAGAACTTTACAAGAAGAAAACAGCAAACCCCATCAAAAAATGGGGAGAAGAAATGAACAGAAACTTCGACAAGGAAGAAATTCGAACGGCCAAAAAACATATGAAAAAATGCTCATCATCACTAATCATCAGAGAGATGCAAATCAAAATAACAATGAGATATCATCTCACACCACAGAGACTGGCACATATCCAAAAGAACAAGAACAAGTGCTGGCGTGGATGAGGGGAAAAGAGGACTCTCATCCATTGTTGGTGGGAATGTCGACTGGTACAGCTTTTTTGGAAAACAATATGGATATTCCTCCAAAGACTAGAAATTGAACTCCCATTTGACCCAGCCATACTACTCCTGGGAATATACTCTGGGAAGCCAAAAACACACAGCGGAAACACCATTCCCACTTTATGTTCATAGCAGCACTATTCACAATAGCCAGACTCTGGAAACAACCAGAGTACCTGAGAATTGATGACAGGATAAAGAAACTGTGGTACATCTACACAATGGAATAGTATGCAGCTGTTAGGAAAAATGAAGTTATAAAATTTTCCTATAAATGGATGGACATGGAAGAGGATCATGTTGAATGAAATTAGCCAGAAGGGAAAAGACAGATATAGAGTGACTGCATTTATCTGCAAGACACACACACACACACACACACACACACACACACACACACATTATGATACCAATATCCAAGGTCAGGCGAAATGTGGATCAGGAGGTCTTCTTGTCAAAGCTGGAAATTACCACAAACGTGTGGGAGTCAGAGGTTAGGTAAGACAGAGAAGGGAGTAGTGTGCTAATAATTGTCGAAAGTGCTATTACCCACCTAGAACTGATCATTAAATACAGGCAAAAAGATACACATGATAACCTCTAAGTGTATGTATTACAACCCATAATATGTAAGAGAAGGAAGAGAGAGAGAGAGAGAGAGAGAGAGAGAGAGAGATGGAGAAAGAGAGAAAGAGAAAGAGAAAAGAGATAAAGAAAAGAGATAAATGGTGAGGGAATCGGGGACATTGGTGGTGGGAAATGGGCACTGGTGGAGGGACGGGTGCTGGAACACTGTATGGCTGAAACCCAAACTTGAACATCTTTGTAATTGTTTATCTCATAGTGGTATAATAAAATATTTTTTAAAAAAAAGGTCCTACATAGACTCAGTACTTGCCCCAGCACTAGGGGATTTCTGAAGGTGACACCACTAATTACCGTTATCAGCAATGTGGGGATTAGGATGTGTAGCTCTGGAGGAGTTTCTTAGATGGACTAGGGGTGCCTGGAATTTTCTGCAACCTCATTTCTCCATGTCCCAAGACATGCAAGTGACCAAACAGACCTGTAACCTCTGGGCCTTACCTCCACACGTCACTGCCCTTGGAAAACATGGAAGCGCGGATGACTTCCGGTGCCATCCAGGCGTAGGTGCCTGCTGCACTCATCTTGGTGGTTCGGTGCCATTCCCGAGCCAGGCCAAAATCCGTGATCTTCAAGGTCTTGTTGCTCAGGTCTCCATTCTCCACCCTTTGGAGGATCAAAACTGGGCAAGGAAAGGAAGACAAAAAACAAACCAAAAAACCAGACTGCATTAGTCACAAGAAAACACAGGAGCCAGAGTCCTCCTGCAGTGCCCCTTCACGTCCCTGCAGGAGCCCCCCCGCCCCCAGCAACCATAAGGACTGACGGTAGGAGGATCACTGCTTACTCTATTTTTGTGCCAGGTATTTTAGAACCCTGACAACAATCTTTTTTTTTTTAATTTTTGGGTCACACCCGGCAATGCTCAGGGATTATTCCTGGCTCTTTGCTCAGGAATTACTCCTGGCGGTGCTCGGGGGGACCACATGGGATGCCAGGGATCGAACCTGGGTCGGCCGTGTGATGGACAACAATCTTAAGCAGCAGGGAACCACGGACTTGAAGACTGAACAATGGCTAGGGTGCATTAGATTCCAGGCATCACATGGTCCTCCAAGCATCGCTGAGCTGCAGCCTTGGAGACCACCAACCACCGTCAGGTGTAACCTTGAAACCCCCCAGCACCACCAGGGTGGTCTGTGTATCCTCAACACCACAGGGCTTCTGCAGCATAGTATCAAAAATCCCAACATCAAAAATGATGCAGGGAAGAAAAAAATGAAGCAGGTACTATGGAAATTGAACACCCCCCCCCCACACACACACACACACCCTGAAAGAAGAGCCAGATTCAAAATTAAAAGCCGGGAAATTTCTGGGAAGGGCACTTAAGAATAGTGCTGTTGGGGCCGAGACACAGTACGCGGGTAGGGTGCTTGCCCTGCATGTGACAAAAGCGGATTCGATCCCTGGCATCACCTATGAGCACCGCCAGGAGTGATTTGAAACAATAAAAATTAAAAAAGGAATGGCACTGTCTTAGCTGCTCCTTCCTCCTAAGGCCTGTCACCTGAAAGATAACCCTTAGTCAGAAATCTTTGATGATCCATCAGCCTGACACCCACCAGTCTGCCCCATTCGAAACAAACTTTCCCTGGTCTTTTCCTATATAATGTTTCTAATGAGCATGCAAGCGAGATGGTTTTACTGCAATGTGAGTGCAACCTGGAGGCATAATAAAGCTCTCTTTCTCGACCCATTATGTGGCCTCCTACTGGCCACCTGGAGCAACTGTGGAATTACATTATCACAATCTCCAAATTATAGGTAGAAACCTGAACCGCACACCATAAAATGCATTTCCCAAGGCTACTCCACCAATCATCCAGGACCGAGCTAAGAGTCTTTCCTGCTGACTTTCAGACCACTGGCGGTTCACATACATCCTCAGGGTTTCAGGACCCCCCCACCAAGGAATGAGCTGTGGGCAGAGGGCTCTGTCCCAGGAAAGGAAGGCGCTCACTGGGTGTGCAAGGCTTCAGGATCCGGACCACTCCCGTGAGCCTCTCCAAGTGAAATTTCCTAAGTTGTTTTATTTGTTGCTTTTGATTTTTTTTTTAGGTTACACCTGACAGTGCTTAGGGCTTAGTCCTGGTTCTATGCTTAGGGATCACTTCTAGTGGGCTGGGGCGGCATATGGAGCGCTGGGGTTCATGCACCTGGGTCCGCTGTATGCAAGGCAAGTGTCCTTCTCACTGTAATATAGCCCCAGTCCTTCCTAAGTTTGTAATAAAGAAAGACCTCTGGAGTCAAAGAGCTAGCACAGGGTTAAGGTGCTTGCCTTGCACATGGCCAACCTGGGTTCAATCTCCGGCATCCCAGGAGTGATCCCCAAGCATACAGCCAGGAGCACAACTGGGTGTGAGCCCAAACTCACCTCCCCAAATAAATAAGGAAGAGAAGGAAAAAAAAAGTCTTCTGGGTACAGAGATTTCTCCTTAATCTAGGAACTCACCCATTGAGAACTATGAGCCCCTGAGAACCCTACGATGGGCGGCAGGCTGGGGCGTCAGAAGGTACATGGTGTGTTTCCATCCAGGATGTTCTCGGGGATATGGCCCGGGATGGAGGAAGCAGCGCATCTGACTACTTAGCCCCTATGGCCCCAGCTCCAGCACCGACGTCCTGTGGCAGTACAGCCAGCAGCTGCCCTCCAGTAACCCAACCTCCCTGGAAGGCACAAGCGCCCTCACTGACTGAAGGGCCCCCGGCTTGCTGGGCCACAGACTGGACTGGTGGAGGCCACACCCTCCTCCAGCAATGGGTGGGTCCCGAGGGCCTGGTGCAAGCAGCGGCTCTTGAGGGTGATATGTGGAGCCACTTGGAATTCAGAGCTGTGTGCACAAGCTCTCAAGCAGGGAGGGAATTCCCCAGCCCTACCATTCAAGTCCAACTAGGGAGTATGGGGGAAGGAATCCACTGAGGGAGAGAATTAACTAGAAAAATGCCATGATCACCCCAGCTGATCAGCTTTCTCAGGGTAACAAGACCTAGGCTGTGAAGAAACAGCAGCCTGCTGCAGGCTCTCAGGTGCAGGCTCACACTCCCTTTCTCCATCGGAGGGGCCCCCAAGACAGCTCTCTGACCTCTCCCTGAGGCACCTGCATTTTAATGGAGATCAAACTTTCAAAAGTGCTTTAGAGGGTTATGGCGGGGCCAGGACAGAGCCCACTAAATCTCACAACTCTTCTTTTCCTGCCTGTCCCTTCCACATGTTTGGTGAGTTGCTGCGCACCGCAAGGATGAAAGCCCAAGAGCCCCGGGTTCCCCGTGCTTCTCGGAGCCCCAGCAGTAAGGAGGGTCAGAGGCAGCTAGACAGATGGAGGCATAAAGGAACAGAGCTGGCCTCACCCCGAGATGTAACTAATGGACCGAGTCGCTTGCTCCACACCTGCCCCACTCCCCGGGCACGGTCCTGCCCACAACAGGCTTCCTGTATGCTTGAGCAGTTGGAACATACAAAACTGTATTCTCATTGGATGGCAAATAACTTTCCAGATTCTTCTATGTCTCCCGCTCCCGTCTCCTTAGGCAGAGATAACAAATAAACATGCACTCAGAATGCTGGGCAGGAGGCACTGCAGGAACCCTGTTCCCTCGACAGGCGGCCGCCAGCTGCTGGCCATTCTTCAGAGCTGCCCTTTGGCCAAAGCTTCAGGGGCCCTTCCCCGACACAGCTTCCAGGAGGATTTCTTAACAGCAGGGTCTGGACACGCTGTTATCTTCCAGGCAGTTACCACTGCGAAAAAACCGTGCTGCTGCAGCTTGGGAAAGCCCATCTGTTAGGGGCCTGTTGCTTCAATGTCTGAGGTCAGCTGGATGGAAGGCAACAGGGAATACTTGGGATTAGACAGAGGTGGGTTATCCTCACCTTATCTAAAGGCATTCACATATGGTCTCCCGAACACTGCCTGGAGTCACTCCTGAATCCAGGGCCGGGAATAAGCTCTGAGCACTGCTGGATGCTGCCCAAATCCAGCACTACCCCAATAATTACCAACAGGGACCAGAGAGAGGGGTCAGAGGTCAAGGGGCTCTACAGCATGGCCTCGAGTGCCCCCAAGAAAGGCCTGAGTAGTACCAGCACCGGCACTGCGTTCTCCGGTCCCCACTCTGAAACGCTGACCCAGCTAGCTAGCAACCAAGCAGAAACACACCCGCTCCCCATTATTAAGTAAATTTAAGGAGTCCTCAGTTTCTGAAAGTCCAATTTCTGCAAGATAATATGAATCCATCATCCCTTCCGGGATGTGCCCTGCCATGGTGTCGTGGAGCTGCGCCCTCCTGCCCTACATACACCAGGTCGACATCACATGGAGCCTGGGGTGACAGCACCAAGTCCAGGTAGCATTACCTTTATGGCAGATTTGTTTGGGGGCGGGGCACAGCCAGGTGATCAGGGCTTACTCCAGGCTCTGCACTCACAGGTCAATCCTGGTGATGCTCAGGGGACCAGATGCAGTATCAGATTGAAACCTGGGTCGGCTGTATGCAAAGGCAATGCCTTACTAGCTATACTACATTTCCAGCCTCTAGATTTTTTTTTTAATGGTGGATTATTTATTTATTTATTTATTTTTGGGTCACACCCGCGATGCTCAGGGGTTACTCCTGGCTCTGCACTCAGGAATTACTCCTGGCGGTGCTCAGGGGACCATATGGGATGCCGGGGATCGAACCCGGGCCGGCATGGGCCGGCCGTGCAAGGCAAACGCCCTACCCGCTGGGCTATCGCTCCGCCCCCAGCCTCTAGATTTTTACAGTCAGATAATTTTTTGCTTGTTTGTTTTTGGGCCACACTCATATGTGTTTGGGGCATACTCCTGGCTCTGTGCTCAGGGATCACTATTGGCAAGACTCAGGGAACTATATAGGTGCCAGGAACTGTACCCAGGTTGTCTGTGTGCAAGGCAAATGCTCTAACCACTGCACTACCACTCTGGCCCCCGTGTAGCCACATAAAATTCTTACACCATAAATGAAACATTCTAAAGTGAAGAATTCAGAAGCATTTCGTACATCCATAATCACACCGGCTAACCTCTTCTATGTGGCTTTAAAACATTTTCATCATCCCAAAAGGACTCTTCAATCATTATTCACCCTCCCCTCTGCCAAGTCCCTGCTGACCACCCCAAACCAGCTGCATTTTATTCCTCCGGCTCAATCTAGTATGAATAATACATATGAATGGAATCAAAGACACATATGACATGGAGCGACACATCAGGCTATTTCACTTGGCATGATGTTTTCAAGATTCATCAGCAATCTAGTCAGGTGTCACTCAGCGTGAAGACTGAAGAAAAATGCTACTGAGAAATTCCGTTGCTGTGTGACCACAGAATGTTCACACTAAGCTGGGTGGTAGGTCAGCTATCACCAGGGCTAGACAGAACAACCCCCTGGGACCACCACTGGCATGCGGGCTGCTGCTGAAGGAAACATGCTATGGAAGCAAGGAGGAACAGCCTCAAGGAAGGACAGCCTCAAGGAGGGACAGCCTTAAAAAGGACAGCCCCAAGGAGGACAGCCATAAGGAAGGACAGCCCCAAGGAGGGACAGTCTTAAGGAAGGACAGCCCCAAGGAGGACAGCCATAAGGAAGGACAGCCATAAGGGAAGGACAGCCCCAAGGAGGGACAGCCCCAAGGAGGACAGCCATAAGGAAGGACAGCCCCAAGGAGGGACAGCTTTAAGGAAGGACAGCCCCTTAAGGAAGGACAGCCTCAAGGAGGGACAGCCTTAAAAAAGAACAGCCTCAAGGAGGGACAGCCTTAAGGAAGGACAGCCCCAAGGAGGGACAGCCTTAAGGAAGGACAGCCCCAAGGAGGGACAGCCTTAAGGAAGGACAGCCTAGAGGAGGGGCTGCCGGGTCTGCATTCCTCTTAGCGGCTACTAAACAGTCCACTGTACCACAAGTTGCTTATTTATGTGTCCACTAATAGATATGTGGATGTTTTCTGTCTGCTGGTAATTGTGACTAGCACACACCCAACATACGTTAACACACATTTGTTTTCCTTTCTTAGGACCATATATCTAGAACTGGAACTCAAATTTAGTATGGTAACTTGTTTTGGGGAGACACTCGTGGTTCTTGGGGTTTACTCCCTGGTTCTGCACTGAGGGATCACTCCTGGTGGGGCTCAGAGGACCATATGGTATGCCAAGAATCAAGCCTGGTTCAGACACATGCAAGGCAAATGCCTACCTGCTGTACTATTGTCCTGGCCTCTCTTATGATAATTTTATACTTAACTTTTTGAGGAATCGTCAAACATTCTAACAGCTAAACCATTTTATGTTCCCATTAGAGACAGATAAGGGTTCTGAATCCAGTCTGCCACTCTTGTTATTTCCTTGTCCTCCTTCCCTTTTTGGTGTTTTATTATGAGTTTGGCTTCTATTTCTCCATTAATGATACTGAAGATATCCGCCTGTGTTGGTTGACCATTTGCTTATCTCCTTTGGAGAAATATCTATTTCTTGTTTGTCTTCTTTCTGTTGAGTTATGATAATTCTTTTCATATTCTAGATATTAGATACTTATCAAATATATTTCACATTTTATAGAGTTTTAAAAATCTTATTTATATTGGGGCCGGAGCGATAGCCCAGCGGTAGGGTGTTTGCCTTGCACGCGGCCGGCCTGTGCCGGCGCGGGTTTGATTCCCCGGCATCCCATATGGTCCCCTGAGCACCGCCAGGAGTTATCCCTGAGTGCAGAGCCAGGAGAAACCCCTGAGCATTGCCGGGTGTGACCCAAAAAAAAGCAAAAAAAAAAAAAATCTTATTTATAATCTCTTTTGATGCATAAAGTTTTTAATTTAGATGAAGTCTACTTTACCTATTTTCTTTTTATCATGCATTTTCTTGAAGAATCCATCATAATATTCGAGTTGTTATTTACATATTTTTCCTCTTCATGGTTCTAGCCCTTTTATCCACTTTAAAGTTAATTTCCACATACCGTATGAGATAGAGAATCTAACTTCATTTTCTTATTTATTTAAAAAACTTTGAGCCACACCTGAAAGTACTCATGGATTATTCCTGTGGGCGTGGAGGACCCAGGGGTACCAGGCCCCAAACCTGGGTTGGCCGCATGACAAGCATCTTCGCCCTATACTGTTCCCTCCAGCCCAACTTCATTCTTTTATATATGACTCTCCAGTTGCCCCAGCACCATTTAGCTCAAAAGAAAACCTTCACTTTTTTAAGACAATGAAGCGTAGTTCCCTCCCAACACTCTGCCAGGTCACACAGGTGATCTCCCGGAGCTAACTTATCTAGGCCCCGCGCGGTCCTACCGCTGGCGAGACCTAGTTCCCACTACTGACAAATGATTGTGCTTTACTTCTCGGAAAAGTTAATTAGCTTTTCAAAGCCTACTGCAAGCCAAGAAACTGGAGTATAAACCTTATTTCTCATACTGGGAGAGTAGAACAAACACTAGGTGGATTTGAAAAGATACATTTGAGGAGCCAGACAAGGGTTAAGGCCTTTTATGTGGCTGACCGGGTGCGATTCCTCAAACCACGTGGTCCGCAGAGCACGGCAGGGAGCAACCATCATGCACAGAGCAGGGAGTACCCCTAGAGCACCACGAAGTAGAGTTTCCACCACTATCACCCCACAAATAAATCAATGAAATGAAGTGTACTTTCCTTCTACAAAAGAAAAAAAGAAAGAAGATACTTTTGAATTTAAAACCTAGTGATCAGTCAGATATACAAGGATTTTTCCTTTGGGTTTTTCTCCTTTCCCCCCTTTCTCCCCTTATTTTTCCGAGGCACTGGGGAATCACAGGCAGTGGGACTTCCAGGCTTCATCAACAGCAGAGCAGCCAGGACCCACGCCCAGTGCACACGGACACTGAAGAGATGAACTCATGGCCGCAGACTCGCGGGGTCTCAGGGCAGGCGCTCTAAGCCACTGCTGTTCCTCCAGGCCAATCACTTCTGTGATGCTGAGGATCCATCCCGGGTCTCCCGTGTGCAAGGCAAGTGTTCCTCAGATTCGGATTGAGGGGTTTAGAGAAAGGAGGTCTTTAGCCCTCGAGAAGAGGGTGGTGAGGCTGGTGGTGGCCCCGAGTGAGGAGTTGAGAAGCCTCAGTGTAAGAACTAAGGCCTTCAGATGGGAACAGCTGATCATTTAAACCCCAAGCTTAACCCTCTCCAGACAATCCTGGAAAAGTCTGATAAACTCTGCTCCTCTATCCCTGATTCACAAAGCAGGGATAAAGATTAAAAGGTGACAGAGTAACCAAGCACCCAGCAGAGTGAGTGACACGTAAGCAGGCACTCGGGACACTGCGGCAATCACTATTGCCATTATGACTAAGTGTCTCACACAGAAGTGGGAGCCGAGAGACTCCACACTCAAGGTTTTGATGTGGAGAGCCCTGACACAGAACCATGCAGTAGCTATTTGCTGTATAAATACACGGAGTGGTTGGCTAATTAATGCTAACTGCTACCTTTGAACAATCATTTACTATGAAGCAGCCTGATGCTCTTTACGTGACGAATGCAAAACCGTTTACAGAGGTCACCTGTAATTGATCCTCACATCAGCCTTGTGAAGGCCTGTCATTATTTCCCCAAGCTGAGACCTAAACACAGAGAGGTAAGTCAGCATGCAGTTGGTGCGGGACGGAGGGAGGGGGACGCCAAATCTCTGCCTGCTACACCATCCAGAACACCGTTCCTCCACTGGGGGCCGTAGGAACCCCTAGGCCAGCCATCCCTGGATATCCCAAGGGTGAAAATTACAATCAATGGGGTGGTGGGAGGAGGAGGACTCAAGGCGAGGTGGCCAGCCAGTACGACAAGGGGAAGCACAGGAAGGAAACGAGGTGGGAAAAGGGTGAGAAACACAGATCCAGAAGGAAGAGAGGAAGCCTGTCCCGAAGACTTCCCTCCATTTCTGCCGGATCCTACAGCTGTCCTTGACCAATCTCCTCTGCTCTGCCTTCCCTGACTTTCCCTCTGAGAACCAACACCAATGCCACAGGGCCTTGGTGCTTTCCCAGCTGCTTCATGGATGTGGCTCATCCTTTGGCTCTAGAGTGTGAAGGCTGTGACTCCTCCAGGGCAAGCCCATTACTAGCCTTTGTCTGGAGCCCACCCCTCTCCCCCCGCAGACCTGAGCACAGAACCGGACTCTACAGTGGCTCTCTTTGACTGAAGGACTGTGTGTGCACCTTCTACCACAACCTTCGCTCCCGCCCCTCCGTGCTGCTGGACAGTGAGGGGCATCTCCATGTGGCACCTGACCCTGGGACACTCTGGGAGATGGTGGCACACAGGCTGGACAACCCCTCTGGGGAAGGAAGGCTTCAAGATGGCTTTCTAGTGACACTGCATGCTGCTGGGGTTGGATGGGACTGAGGACTCTGCCTTGCCGTGGCCTGACCAAGGCTTGGAACATCAGGGGCCGAAGATGCAGCTCAGTGGACAGCGTTTGCCTTGCTTACACATGTGAGACGCTGGGTTCAACTCCCAGAACTACAAACAAAATCCAAAATGAACAGTGGGTCAAGGCAAAGTACACATCATGGAGGGCCAGAGTTCGGATATAACTGTAAGATAATGAAAACTTAACCAAGGCTTGGTGACCCAAAGGCTTCATTCTTGATGGTTTCCAAATCAGAGCACCAAGTGTGAACCATTTAGTATTTTTCGATAACTTTAAAAATTACTGGAAGAAATTTTATAACATTGTTTCATACAGAAGAGACTGTCTCCTAATATTAGGAGACCCGTACACAAAAGACGAAAACCCAAAATAAATGCTAAGATGCCTCTGGAAATGATACCATTACTACTTTTTTTTAAATGAGACTTTTTATTGAGATTCTACAATTTGCAATACTGTTAATGATGGTTTCCCCTGGGCACATAATTTTAACATCTCAATGTTATAGCTTTGATACTGAGGACAGCTTTCTTTGTTAGAAAGAAAAAACTGGAAGTGTTAGGAAGGAATAAAAGTGGCTGGAAAGACAGTACAGGAGGTAAGGCGCTTGCCTTCTACACAGCCACCTGGATTTGATCCTGGTACCCTGCAGGGCCCCCTGAGCCCACCAGGAGTAATGCCTGAGCACAGAGTCAGGAGTAATACCTAAGCAAGGAGTCAGGAGTAAACTTCAAGCTGAGCCAGTTGTGATGTATCCCCCCACTCCAAAATAAAGACAAACCAGCAGCAAAACAAATTCTAATCCTTCGTGAAACAGAGGCTGAATGGCTTTCCATGGGATTTGACACTTTTCGAGTACGCATCACTTATAGGGCCCCAGGCCATCATCAGAGAGAGAAAAAGCGTATGGGCGGTGGGATTGGGGGTGGCCACAAACAGGCTTCATGTATCTGACCTAATATTTAGCTGGAGGCCAGGCTCTCAATATTTGGCATAACTAAGGAGACTCTCCCATTATGTCCTAATGGTAAATTTATCTTTGGTTGATGATTTATCATTTTGAAATTTCTTATTTATTATTCATCTCCATTAGCTCCAGGGGCTCCAATTTGCTAAGTGCTCACCTTGGCACCGCTGCCCAACCCCAGGCCCTCATTTGCTCCAATGATTCAGCATCATCTCTCCCAGACTAAGTCAACTGAGCTCACTCTGTTTGGAAGGTGGCTTGTGTTTGTTTGGTCTCCACCCCCTGAACCCCAAATCTATTGTCAGCTGTATAAAGATCTAGAAGAGTATATGAAACATGAATGCAGGGTTAAACTGAGGAAAAGAAGGTAAGAGTAAGATTCAGGGCCCCTTCCAGCTCCCCAGACTCCTGAGTTCCTCCCCAGTACCCTCATTTCACTCCCCAACCCACAATCTTGACTTGGGTTATTTATTCCTCTACTCTTTTTATCCTTAACCAGCTTTGTATACATCCCTAAAGATCCTGTTTAATTTTGGGGAGAGGGAGAGAGGGGAGAGAGAGAGAGAGAGAAAGAGAGAGAGAAAGAGAGAGAGTGGCACAAGTGAGTATATTCATTCCCTGAGGCTGCCATAATAAATCACAAGATTTACAGATTTGGTGGCTTTAAAGACCACAAACCACATTGGAGGCTGGGGCTATAGCTCAGTGACAGAGTTCCTGCCTTGAAGGCAAGAGGTCCTGGGAGGAAAGAAGGAAGAAGGATGGAAGGAAGGAGGAAGGGAGGAAAGAAAAGAAGGGGAGATGGAAGGAAAGTAGGGAGGAAGAAAGGAGGAAGAAGGAAAGGAAGGGAAGGTGGAAGAAGGGAAGTAGAGAGGGAGGAAGGAAAAAGAAAATAAAAAGGAAAGATGGAAGAAGGAAAGGAAGGTAAGGAAAGTAAGTAGGAAGAAAGGAGGAAGGAAGGAAAGAAAGGAAAGTATGGAAGGAAGGAAGAATAAAGGAAAAAGTAAAAAAGGAATGAAAGGAAGAAAGTTAAAAAGGAAGAAGAAATTTTAAAGGAATAAAGGAAGGGAAGAAATAGAAAGGAAGGAAAAAAGGAAAGAAAGAAAAGAAGGGACAGGGAGGGAGGAAAAGGAAGGGGGAAATGAAGGAGGAAGGAAGGAAAATTAAAGGAGCAAGAAAAAAATGAAGAAGGAAGGAAGAAGGAAGGAAGGAAAGAAGGAAGAAGGCAGAAGGAAGGAAGGAAGGAGGGAAGGAAGGAAGGAAGGAAGGAAGGAAGGAAGGAAGGAATGAAGGGAGGGAGGGAGGGAGGGAGAGAAGGGAGGGAGGGAGGACGGACCGACGGACAGACAAGCGGACATCCAGGGTGGGCGGAGGAGGCTCAAGCAGCTCTTGGGTAGCAACTACTTGGTCTCTTCAGCTTCTGGGCACTCCCGGCAGCCCTTGGTGCCCCGGCACAGGGAAGCCTCCAGTCTCCTCAGAGATCCCTGCTCTGCCTGGCTCTGGGTGTTGGCACAGTTCTCACCTGTGTCTGTGTCCACATGTCCTTCTCTTCAAAAGAGCACAGGGCCCAGGGTGAGGGGCGTCCTCATCCCCCATGACCTCACTGTCACTCAACCACATCTCCAGGACCTGCTACCAGGGAGTTTACTCCCAGTGTCTGATTGCTAATTTCCAGTCCTGTGCTTTTCTGTTTGTCTGTCTATTACTCAGACACTGAGTTCTCTAAGCTGGTTCTCCAAGTATTTCTTCCTTTTTGCCCCATCTTTTTTCTCTCTTTTGTTCCCCCAACCCCTATCAAGTAGTGTTTAGGCCTGGGACCACTCCTGGAGACACTTGGTTTGGTTTTCCTTCCTCCCGGAGTGTTTGGTGCGCAGCCCAGGGCGGTGCTGCCCAAGCTCACACCCATTGGTAATCAGGGTCATATGGTGATGGGGATCAAACTCTCAGCTATGTACACCCAACTGCTCTTCCTTCTGAGAAGAGCTTAATCTTCTAACTCTTATTTATTTCATTTTTATTTCCCATCCTGGTTGTCATTTCTAAGAAGGCTGTTTTTGCTGCTTTTTATTTGTTTTTAAATGACTAACACAGAATTGGAACTGGCTAGCAGCCATCTCTGAAAGACAGGTACAGTATCTTTTACCTACGTACATTGGGTAGGGTTATTATCATTTTATTTCTTTGTCTTTTCCTAGTAACAACCCTTTCAGTTGTTACCCATTTTTCCTTTGATTTTGATGGCACTCAGGTTTGGAGTGATAGTCACCCTTGGTTGTTAGCTTATGAGTAAGCACAAAACTGTGCTTGTGTTTTCAGATGAAGTCCTTGGGTCAGAGAGATGATCCCACAGGCGGTGCATGTGCAGGGGGCCCTAGGTTCAAGCCCCGGCATTGCATGGTCCCATGGCACTGCTGAGAGCAAACAAAGAACTGGGACTAGCCTAAGGCATTACTAGTTATGGCCCCCAAAAAAAAACAAAACTCCTTAAGCAGCAAAGGCACTTGTATCACTTGTCTTCCCGTTCATCGATTTGCTTGAATGGGCACCAGTAACATCTCCATACGTCCTGTTGCGTGTTGAGTGTAGCCCAAGGCCATCTGCTCTCTCCAGGAATATAAAGAGCCTCAAACCATTCCATCAGGTCATGGGAATGAGGTCTATAATTGTTACTGGTATTTGGCATATCAAATATGACACGGTAGCTTGCCAGGCTCCGCCATGTGGGTGGGATACTCTCAGCAATGGCACATACTGAAATATTTACCCCCTAAATGGTTTGATGCTGCAGATTTCTTTTGAACCATGAAAGGTGAGGAATGAGCAAAGGACAGAAGAAGAAACAATAGCCATGGGTTGCTGGCCAGGGTTGAAACTGGGTCAATTCATGGGGCTCACTGTGCTCTTCCCGTAACTGTATTCCAAAGCAAGTGGGGAATAGGGGTGCCAGTGTAGAAGATGGCAAGCTAAAAAGAACCCCTACGTACAGAGTGCATGCTTTGTATGCAGGAGCCCCAGTTCAATTCCCACCACTACATCTCCAAGTACCACAGGGCTCGTCTTCCAAACCCAAAACACAAGCCAACCAGCGAAGAGTCTCTGAGGTAGAGAAGGGAGGAGTTTGCCAATAATAGTTGGAAATGGTAATGCTAAAGTAGAACTGAGGAATGAAAGTAGATAAAGGGATATGCCCCTTAGTATATGTTCTGAAAACCACAAGTGCAAAAGGAGAGAGAGAAAAGAGAGAGAGAGAGAGAGAGAGAGAGAGAGAGAGAGAGAGAGAGAGAGAGAGAGAAAAGAGTGTCTGCCAGAGAGGCAAGTTGGGGGTGGGGATGGAAACTCCAGACATTGGTGGTGGGAAATGGGCACTGGTGGAGGGATGGGTGTTGCCACACTGTATGATTGAAACCCAATCATGTACAGCTTTGTAATGGTCCATCTCACGGTGGTATAGTAACATTTTTAAAAGAGTCTCTGAGGTCATTTCCTTGATCTGGGCAGCTCCCGGAGAGCAGGATTCAGTGTGGTGCTCATTCATGCTATGCTGGGAAGCAGGTTGCAAGCACGTGCTGACAACTACTTCCTGTGTCTTTGGCTCTGAAAGACACCCAGCCCCACCGCAGAGTAGCTCCCAGTCCAGAAGGCTCTGTCCCTTCTGAAAGGAAAGGGCGCTGCAGGGAATGGAGGAGGGAGAGGGTCCGCAGATCTCCCTGCCATACAACATGCATTTTGTACAGCTGTGCCTAATCCTTTTTATTTCAGCTCTGCCCCTGCCCCCTTGCTGACCCCCATTCCCAGACTGCTTAGAACTGTGGAATAGGTAACTGCTTCTCTGCATTTAAATGTGTAGCACCCCATGTGTCCAGCCCATTCTCAGCGCCTATCTTCAGGGCTGTTTGTCCTTCTTGGAGAAAGAGGGAGGAAACTGAGGTAGTCTCAGGTACCCTGTGAGAATTTCCCACTTTCCTTGGCTCATTCATCTCACCAGCATGCATAAAACACCCGCCCAAGCTTCAAGTGCAACAAGAACCTCACTAGAACTATCAGAGCTGAAGCCAGACAGAAAGCAGCAGGCAAGGAAAACCTGCAATGATGGGCTCTGGCTCCACCACTGTCTTCAACCATTCCTTCCCCCACAACCCCCCCAGGCTGACAGACATTCCCAGAGTCTGTGGTGCCCCAAGAGCACTGTCAGTGTTTCCCGACAAGCTGAAAGCAGGTAAACCCAAGGACAGAGAAGAGTGATAGGCGCCAGGCACCAGGCACCATCCCAGAAAAGCACTTCCTTCACTAGACACAGCCAGGCCCCAGGGCGCCTGAGTCAGCCCCCAAGACATCTGCTTCCTGCAACCCCTGACTCCGGTGGAGGAAAGAAGCTCTCAGGCGCCAGCCCCACCCAGCTGCCAGACTGCCAACCTGCGGCTCACAGAGCTGCCAGTCTCTGCTCTCGGCAGGGCTGCCCCAAGAGCCTGCCTCACGGACCCCTACCCATATGCTGTACTTGGGCACAGCACCCAAGTGCGATGCAATCACACACACACGCACGCACACATACAGACACACATACACAGTCTCCTGGGTGCATGTGCGTGTGCGCACACACACCGCACAAGCATGCATGCGCACCCACGTCTGCTGGGCCCAGGCCTACCCTGATACTCCAGGCACACCAAGGGAGGCCAGGCTGCTCACTGAGGTGCGTGATTCACCTCCCTGACTCCCAGCTTGTGGCCTCGCAGAGGCGTGGTGCTGCCCAGCAGTGGCAGGGAGAGGCTGGGAGCAGCTAAGCCCCGGGGGGTTCAGCAGGGTCAGCAGAGCTGCCTTCCATCCAGGGCTAGTCTCCGCTGTTAGGACTGCAGGAAGGTGGAGGGGATTGAGTCCCTGGGGACCCCAGACGCACCTCCTTGCTAGAGAAGACAAAGTGAGGGTGAATGTGCTTGCAGAGTTCTCTCGGCTATACCAGGAAATACGCCGAGGCCAGTGGCCATAGCTGGAGCAAAGCTGAGCAGCAAGGCCCCATTCTTTATGCCGATAGCCTCCCAAGGCAAAAATAATCAATGGTGTTGGCTTGAATGAATGAGCGACTTCAAATCATCCCCAAAGATTTCTGATGAATCAGGCCACACAGTGGTGCCCAAACACCATTCTGAGTGCTGGCTACCGCAGAGTCACCATAGGAGCTAGAGACAGGACTGCTAACCTTTCCTCTTTCTGAGCTGGGGTGGGGCTCCCATGCTCTGCTCGGGTCCACTCTGAAATACTTGGGTCGGCCAGATGGTTCAGCACCCAGTTGCGGTGAGAAGGTTCTGCTAGGGCCCAGCGCTGCTGAGGGATGCCAGGCTTGCTGGGGCTCAAACCTGGGGTCTTGCCTTTGAAGCAATGTGAACTATCTCCCTGACCCTACCTAACCGTTATTTTTTTTCTTCCTTCCTTCCTTCCTTCCTCCCTCCCTCCCTCCCTCCCTCCCTCTTCCTTCCTCCCTCCCTCCCTCTCTCCGTTTCTCCGTTTCTCCATTTCTCTCTTTCTCTTTCTCTCTTTCTTTCTTTTTGCTTTTTTGCGTCATACCTGGCGATGCTCAGAGTTTACTCTGGCCCTACACACAGTAATTACTCCTGGCAGTGCTCGGGGACCATATGGAATGCCGGGGATTGAATCCTGGTTTGCCATCTGCAAGGCAAACGCCCTCCCCACTGTATTATAGCTCTGGCCCCTAACCTCTTAAAATGGTTTTGTTTTGTTTCCCCCAGAGGGACTCCCAAGAGGTGCTCAGGAGGCCTGGGGCCCCTCTCAAAGATTCTTGGCCAATGAGAGGGTTTGAGAATGTGGTGCTTGCTAAGAGGCTTGTGGTGCCACCCTGGCCACCAGGGTTGTGCCCGGGGCCTCCAGGGTGATGTTCTTTACAGCCTGAACAATGCTAGTAAGGGGATTTAGAGGAATAGCACCACGGCTTAGAGCACCTGTCTTGAAAATGTGTAATCATGGACCCAATTCTTGGTGTCCCACATGTGCTGACTGAGTTGGGCAGCTCTGTGGTCACTGGCACCGCATGCAACTTCTGGCCACACCATAGCCAGAAATGTATAAACACCACAAGAAGGGCGGTATGACTATTCTGGCAATTTCTGTGACTGAAAAGTGTGCAAGAACCACAGCCAGGAACTGGGACTCCTGGAAAGCCCGTGGTTGAGCACCTTGACCATGACTCAGGCCTCAAGTAAGAGTGTTCTGACCACAAAAACAACCATCACCGCAATAGCAGCCATGGAGGGAAGGGGAAAAAGGAAATAATAAAATCCTTTAGACATTTAGAACATGCTTTTGTGACAACGGCTGATCTTTTACAGTATACTGACTGTGAAGAAAACAACAGCCAGAGGTAATGCTTGGGGTGGGGTGTGTGCTAAATTTAGTGCTTTAGATTTAGTGCTTTACACTGCACTAAATGTGATTTGCATCCATATTTGGGGGGGGGGGGTTAGCCATAGGCAGTCGTGGCCAGGAAAGCTCAGGGCTTAATCCTGGCTCTGTGCTCACTCCTAGTGACCAAACAGGCAGGGCAGGGGATCGAATCACGGTCAGCCAAGTGCAAGACAAGTTCCCTAACCCCTGTACTATCTCTCTGACCCCACACATCACATTCTTACTTGATTCAATAACTCTGGAAGGCACTTTCAGATGAGACTGACATGCAGAGAGGCTGGCCCACACGTGGGAAGAGGCAAAGCTGGGGCGTGTGCCAGGTTAGAATTAAATGAGGCCCCCGCGCCATTCAGGGCCACTAAAGGAAAGGTTTTAGATGAGCATGTGCTGTATGGGCACAGGAGCAAGGATGCACATCTAACAGCAGCAGGAGGAAAGCTCACACCTTCTGCACTCTGTTTAGACTGGAGGCGTGCCTTGTACGAGTCCCTGCTCCCGGTCTGTAGCCCAGCACCCAGAACCGCTGCAGCACGTCGTGCAGAAAGCAGCTGGTGACTGTCCCCGAGGAAAGACCTGCCTGGCTTGGTCATGCCACGTCCAAGAACATGACTTAGAGTCTGTGATCCCCAAGCAGTGGACCCAGATTAAAAGCAGAGGGCAGAGTCAGCAGCATTCCTGAGAAAGCAAAACCATGGCAGAATCAGGTCGCTCCGTTGGCATGCTGGGACACACCGCGGTACGGTGAGTGCAGGGCTGGGGGCAAAGAACCAGAAATCTGTGATTTGGGCTGCAAGTGGCCCCTGGCATTCTCCTCTCCTCCTGTCACAACAGAAACCTCCGTCTCAGCACAGGCACTGCCCAGTCACTTACAACAGCAACCACCTCCTTGTTCTAACTCAGAACCAGGGAGCCCGCAGGATGAGAAGCAGCTCAGGGACTCTGGCCATCTACTCCGTTCACACCACCTGCAACATGAGCAGAAGTCCCAGCCGCCATCTTCATCATCCGTTCACCTCCCCACCCAATCTTGGCTCAGCTGAGAATGGGGAAGTACAGGGAACAAATGCCAAGCCAACAAGGAGCTACCTGCAGCCAGATTCTGTTGCAAGGGAAGCAGAATTTCAGCAGATGTTTATTACTTTGCAGCTAACCTAATCTAAGGAACACCAAGTTTAAATCCACTGCTACAAAATCTCTTCATAAGAACCAGAAGAGGGGCTGGAGAGATAGTATGGGGGGGTAGAGCATTTGCTTTGCACACGGATGACTGGGGTTGATCCTTGACATCCCATACAGTCCCCGAGCACCATCAAGAGTAATTCATCAGTGCAAAGGCAGGAATAACCCCTGAATATCACTGGGTGTGACCCAAAAGCAAAAAAGAAAAGAAAACAGAAGAGAGACATTAAATTGGAATGTTTCAGCCAAAAGCTGTGTTCCTGCAAGTAAACTCTCCATCACACACACAGACTCAGACGTCCTCTCAATGCTGTTTAACCATGAATCCACCTGAAGTGTGTTTTAGCTGCATACTTCTTCAGTGGCTTGTCATTTCTTTAAGTGTAGACCTAAATTTTTCAAGAAAGTGGGGGACCTACTTTTTTTGTGCTAAACGTGGGGGTGCTAAAAAAAGGTCCGCATGTGTTGTGCTAAGTATAGGGTCCCCACATGTGAGTTAAACCAGTACCTCCCTCCCAGACTGGAGCGATGGTTCAGTGGGTGGGGTGCTTGCCTTGCATGTAGTCGAAAGGGGCTCTGCTCCGGGCACGCCAAACGGTGCCTGAAGCACCACCAGGAGCCAAGCCTGAGTTCAGAGCCATGAATAAGCCGAATATCACTGTGTGCGGCCCCCAAACAAAACAAAACACAAAGCACCAACAATTCCCTTTGAGAACACTAACCAGGAAGAAGATTCAGGGAATAAAAAGGGGGCCTCTGTCTTTCATGCTAAGCCTTATGTCATCACTTACGCTAGATACCACAGGTGAGTTACTGAAAATGTGTAGAACAAAAAGATGTGGTAAGCAAATGAATATGTGACTACATTCAAATAGAGCATTTAGAGAAAATACATATGCTTTCATAAGATTTCTTTTTTTTTTTTTAATATTCATTACTTATACACAGAAATACCGGAAGCTTCTCCTCAGCGGTTATCTCTGAACACTGGGACCTGGGGTGACAATCTATTTCTACTAACAGAGTCTATCTTCAACATGCATTTTTTTAAAAAAAAAAAGTTATTTTTTACTGTATCACCATGCATAGACCATTACAAAGCTGCTCCTGATTGGGTATCTGTCATACAGTGTTCCTGCACCCATCTCTCCACCAGTGCACATTTTCTATCACCAATGTGCCCTACTTCTCTCCCCCTATCCCCCAAAAACACACGCACACACACAACCTGCCTCTACGGCAGGTATTTCTCCCCCCCCCTCTCTCTCTCTCTTTCTGTGAACATGCATTTTTTGTTCATGTAAAAATCAAGTTCTACAGTGTGCTAACAATTCTCGAAAGTACTAATACCAACCTAGAACTGAGCATTAAATACAGGCAAAAGATACACATGACAACCCTTTAATGTATGTTCTGTAATCCATAGTCTGGAAGGGAAGGAAAAGAGAAAGAGAGAGAGAGGGAAAGAAATAAAGAACCTGCCATGGAAGCGGGCTGGGGGAGGGGGAGGGAACCGGGACATTGGTGGTGGGAGATGGGCACTGGTGGAGAGATGGGTGCTGGAACACTGTATGACCAAAACCCAAATATGAACTTTTTAATTGAATATCTTAATTGTATATCTCACGATGGTATAATAAAATACTTTAAAAAATCAAGTTCTATAATATTAATAATAATTGCAGTGCTACCACTTCTTGATGCCTACTATGTCCCAGGCACGATGCCAGGAAGTTCGCGTTCATGCCCTCTTTTATTCTGTGGGCAGCCCTGCAAGATGGGCAACAAGTGCACTCTGTGCCAGTGGAGGCTGGGCTCAGAGGCGGTGTGACTCTCCTGCAATAGGAGAGAGAGAGTCAGGCTCTGAGTCCTGCTCTGGCTACTATGTCCCCACCTAGCACTGCTGTGCGTGGGCCTGGCGGCTCCTGAGTAATGTTTGCCCGAGTCGGTGCTGCATCCTCAGCCCCAACATTGATCTGTCCTGCCCTGGCTGGCCAAGTACTGCAGGGAGTGGGCTCTGGGCTTTCTGAGACTGAAGCATACCAAAAAAACCAAACCCACAATCCTCATGAGGGGCCTGAGTTGGCTGGCGGGAAAGCACCTGCCTTGTAAGTATGAGGCTGAGTTTGATCTCCGGAAGCGTCACCTGTGCTAAGCGCCATCCTGGTAACTCTGCTGGTGCCTGGCAGCTCGGCTACCTGAGGTTTCCAGTGTCCACTCTTGGCGATTTGTGGCCATACTGCACTGGTGTGTGTGTGTGTGTGTGTGTGTGTGTTGTGTGTGTGTCTGTCTGTCTGTGTGCATGTGTGCATGTACCAGAGGTATGTGTGTGTACCTGGTATGTATGTGTACCTGAGGTATGTATGTGTACTTAGGGGTATGTACCTGTGTATGTGTGTGTACCTGTGTGTTTGTACATCTGTGTGTGTGTGTGCCTGGGTATGTGTGCATTTGGTTATCACAGACAGATGCCGCAGCCGGGTGAGCAGGGTGATGTCTCTGGCCACACAGCCAGGGAGGGGCAGTGTCAGGGGCTGGGCCAGGGAGGGGCAGTGTTGGGGGACGTGTCAGGGAGGGACAGTGTTGGGGATGTGTCAGGGAGGGGCAGTGTTGGGGATGTGTCAGGGAGGGGGCAGTGTTGGGGGATGTGTCAGGGAGGGGCAGTGTTGGGGATGTGTCAGGGAGGGGCAGTGTTGGGGGATGTGTCAGGGAGGGGCAGTGTTGGGGATGTGTTAGGGAGGGGCAGTGTTGGGGATGTGTCAGGGGGGGGTAGTGTCAGGGGCTGGCCAGACAGAGGCAGTATTGGGGGACGTGTCAGGGAGGGGCAGTGTCAGGGGGCCAGGCCAGGCAGGGGCAGTGTCTGGGATGGGCTGGACGAGGCTCAAGTCTACGCCTGCCCCTCTTGCCCATGCTCTCAGCTGGAGGAGCCCCACAACAGAGGGAAGAAGGAAACACCCGGAAGCGGGGCATGAAAAGCTGCTCTCTGAGTTAAGAAGCAAAAACAGGGCTTGGGTAGGCCACTGGGCAGGGTAGTAACGTGACTCTAGGGAGCACGCATGTGAGGGTGAGGGGATGCAGGGACACAGTAAGGAAACTGGACACAGTCACGGCAGCTGAATCTGAGTCTGCTGCAGGAAGAGGGAGAAGATGGGCCTGTGGTGTTGGGCACACAGGGCATATAGAGCCTGGACGTGACCTGGGCACAGGCTGCTTTTAAGCAGGGAATGGGTGTGATGTGAACTGTGCCTTACGGAATGAGCCTGGCTGTGTGAGGCCGACTGCGCTGCAAGAGCAGGAGACGGCAGTTAGCACACAGCCAGGGACTTTAGACAAGTGTCCAGAAGAGGGCGGAGCACGGACGGTGGCACCAGGACTGGGGAGGTGGGACACCCAGAGGTGGCAACTGATGGCATATACAGGGGAGGTGGCAGCTTATGAGCCCAGCAGGTCTCTCTGTCTTCACAGGCGTAATCTGTTCCAGTGACACCCAATGCACCTTAACCTTATGGAAGGTGCAAGCAGTTGAGTGAGTATGGGGGATTTTAATGGTCCCATGCCCCCCAGGACCTCCTCTTTGTAGCTTCTCCTCCCCAGCAAATGGCAGTGCCCTTTATCTTTTGGGCTCAGTTCTGAAACCTTGGATTAATTCCCTGACATCTCTATTACAACTAAGTCATGGCAGAATTATTTTCTGAAAGTGTTCTGAAATTAGAGTATCCAGCACAGCAGAGCCTGGCAAGCTACCCGTGTTGTATTTGATATGCCAAAACCCAGTAACTATTATAGACCTCATTCCCATGACCTGAAGGAATGGTTTGAGGCTCTTCATGTTCCTGGAGTGAGCAGATGCCCTTGGGCTACACTAGCATGTGAAAGGATGTATGGAGATGTTACTGGTGCCTGCTCAAGAAAATTGATGAATAACGGGAAGACAAGTGACAAGTGATGTCCCCTCCACTGTGCTGACATGTACCCACCATCCACTCTTCTTTCTTTCTACCGATCCTGCAGGCTCCAACCCACCTTTTGCCTAAGCCACCAACTGGTACACTAGTGCTACGTGCCACGTCCAGTATCCTGACAGGCCCAGTGCAGGCTCTGTGTCCACGCTGCACCGTCTTGCACTCATTTGGGACAAGACCCAGGTCACATCCAGGGTGCCGACAGCAGAGCTCAGAGAAAGGCAAGGCTGAGGGCTGGGACAGCCGGGGACAGGCTGACAAATGAGGCCCCTAGAACTGACTCTCGTGCTGTTGGCGCAGAGCCTGTCCACCGGCACCTAGGCCTCAAGTCTGGCATTCAGATTCGGGGTTGCTGGGACAGCGATGCGGGGACTGGGTTCAAGCTTTGTGAGTGCCCCAGACTCTAGGCCACTCCCAGCTCACATTGGCCGTCTAAAGGGAGAAAGTGCTCAAGGGGAAAAGATCTGCTATGAGCACATGCGCCCACACCTGAGGAACAACTCAGAGCACCAGCCTTTATCTGCTTATTTTTGCAGGGCCACAGATGGAACCCACGTTCTCTTTCATGCCAGTCACACCTGTGGAGTTGGCACCTGCCTTCTGCATCGTGCACCTGGCTCCTGAGCTTACCACATGCTTCCCCAGCGAGTTGGGTCTTCTCAGCCTCGCTGGACTGCTGAGAAAGGGATAGGCCAGGGAACCGCCGTGTTCACAGACCTGCTCTCAGGCAGGGGGCACGGCGCCTCAGCCTTCTCCGAGCAACTTCCCACCTCCTGCTCTCCCTGCCCGGGCCTTCTGCAGGAACGCCACTGTCCGTTCTTGTTGGCTGTTGTACCCCATTTCCACCTCCTGGCACTGCTGAGTGAAGGTTTTCAAAGTTAAAGCCAATTTTCCTGCAATGAAACAGGAAGCCTGGTGCCACCCGGGCACAACCTCCCAGCATTTGCAGACCCTCTGGGTGGGGAGACACACCCAGAACAGATCAGCTTCAGGAGAGAGCCGACAGGTGTGCCCACAGCCCTTAGCACCTTGTGCAGAATTCAGCCCCAGTCACTCACGTGCAATTTTAGCCCCTGATCCAGACTCTAAGCCATCACCAGCAGGAGAGAGGCTGGTGCTATTGGTTTTCTTATTAGAGAAGGTCGCTCAAGGGGGCAGGAGGCGGCACAGAGGTTTGGGCCTGCCATGTGCCCAACCCGGGTTCTGTTCACCTGATGCCCCAAGCATCACTGGGTGCAGGCCTGGAGCCCACAGCAAGGCCGGGTACTGTGAGCGTTGCCATGCCAGCAGCATCTTATCCTCGGGCCTCTGCACTGCACTGCTGGTCTAGATGGCAGAGAATCACCAACAGAGCCCCTGGGCCTCCTGAGCATCACTTGGGAGTCATTCCCCACCCCCCGTCTCAAACCCCGCCTCCCAAAACAGTGCACAGAAGAGCATCTGTCCACAGCTGCCAGCCTCAGAGCGACTGGAAAGGGCTCCAGACCTGTCCAAGAGGGCACCAGCTACAAATGACACAGAGGCAGCACATGAGACCCCTGAGTGGCCCCCGCCCGCACAGCACAGGGTGCAGCTGCCACACAGGCCGCCACAACCTTGTATCCCCAAGCTCTGCCACCGGCAGAATCCGATTTCCCAGATGGCACCAGATTTCCCATTGTCTGTGCTTTTCTCCATTGGGATATTGACACCCCTCTGGCCCCCTGCCCCAGGTTCTCTGCCTCCATCCGGGTGGGCCTGAGGCTCAAGGTCTTCAGTTTGTTTGGGGCAGTGCTCAGTGGTTACTCCTGGCACTGTGCTTGGTGGTCACCTCTGGCTCTATGATCAGGAGCCTCTCCTGGTGGTGTCAGAGGACGATAAGTAGTGCCAGGATTCAAATCATGATCGTGGCTAAGGTTAAGCACACTCCTTAAGCTATGTCTTATCTTGGCAGTCTCTCTCTCTGTCTCTGTCTCTGTCTCTGTCTCTCTCTGTCTGTCTGTCTCTCTCTCTCTCTCTCTCTCTCTCTCTCTCTCTCTCTCTCTCTCTCTCTCTCTCTCTCTCTCTCTCTCTCTCTCATGCCCGGCAATGCTCAGGGGTTACTCCTGGCTCTGCACTCAGGAATTACTCCTGGCGGTGCTCAGGGATCATATTCCTGAGCCACAGTCTCTCCCAGAGCACCCGGCACCTGGTTAGGGCAGTATGTTCCAAAGCGACAGGAATGGCAACCGTTACTGTTCAGTTGTCAGGCTGCTTTCTTTTCTGCTGCCCCCAGAGAAGCAGCCACTTTGGGGAACTGTATTTGTGAAGGTGCAAATGCTCCTTTTATGGAGCACTGACCCTCATCAGGGCAGCCTGCTCGGGCTGACGTGCAAAACTTCATCCCCAGCTTTACAATGCTCTGACTTAAGACTAGGATTATCTCCCTTGCAGAAGATGAAACAGGCTCCAAGGCTTTGCCCAGTCAGAACAGTCTGGCTCAGGTCCCATAGTACTGCCACACTACTGCTCTCCTGCCACTTAAAGATGTTTCTAGATGCAAAGCTCAGTTATAGGGCTGGAATGATAGTATAGTGGGTAAGGTGCTTTCCTTGCCTGTGGCTAACCAGGGTTCAATCCCTAGCATCCCATATGGTCCCACGAGCACTGCCAAGAGTAATTTCTGAGTGCAGAGCCAGGAGTAACCCCTGAGCCAAAAAAGCAAAAAAAAAGAAAGAAAAGTAAACCTCGGCTACTTGGGCCCGTTCAACCTATTCAACAGCCCAATTCTGGGACTCTCCCTAGAGACCCTGAGAAATAAGCCACTGAATCAACTCGCATTTGGCTTTGCCTGAACAGGGTCAGGCCTACCTGACTGCCAACTCCCTGCAGACCCTGCTCATTTTTTTGTGCCTCCACCCAGGTCTTTCAGAGGGCTCCGTCTCCGCCAGCACCACCTCACGTCCTCTGCACACTATTCCACACCACATCAGCTTGCTCTGATGGCACCGTGTTGACCTGCTATAGCTCCCGAGGAAGGAAAGGTCGTTATGGAAGAAAAGTCTGTGTTTCCTGTTGGGGAAAGTGACTCTTGGCCGTATTTCCTAGAGCATCTACACAGCAGCAGGGACTTCAGGCCTCCCCCAACGCTGCTGGGCCGGGAACGCTAAGCCACACCCATGTAAAGACTCCTGATTCTGGGGCGAAGCAATAGCCCAGCGGGTAGAGGCGTTTGCCTTGTATGCGGCCGGCCCATGCCAGCCCGGGTTCGATCCCGGCATCCCATATGGTCCCTCGAGCACTGCCAGGAGTAATTCCTGATGCAGAGCCAGGAGTAACCCCTGAGCATTGCCGGGTGTGACCCAAAAAAAAAAGAAAAAAAAGACTCCTGATTCTGTGCCCTGCAGGGTTCTACCACAGAGAAGGAAGCACTCAGTGGAGAAGGAAACAGCAAACACTGTCATGCTACCCATCTTACAGGATAGGAAGCTCTGACAAAGCTCGAAATAATGGGAGTTGCCACAATGAACTTCAAATGCTTCATGGTTTTGGAAAGCTCCGAAACACAGATTAAAGTTTCCTATCAATCACTCTTCACCCGCTCTGTCTCAGAGCAGGGAGGGAGTTCGAGTCCTTCTTCAGGCTAAGGCCACCTGTGCTCTGATGCATGGCACCTATACAACAGATACCTTTGCTAGAGCCCCTCCAGCTCCTGCTCTACCAGGCATGACCGTGGTGGCTACCAGCAGGGCCTTGGGCCCCAAGCTCTGCTGCAAAGGCTCCTGATTTCAAGAGTGCTTCTGTCTGGTGAAATCTGTAGGATTCTAGTCCACATCACCTCTCCTTTCCTTCCATCACAAAGCCTTGAAACTAGGAACAAAAACAAAAAGTGAGGACACAGCTAGAGCTGACCACTCTAAGTGGCTGGAGGAAGGTCCCAAAAGGCCCAGGTTCAATCTCCACAACTATATGGTCCCCCCTAGGGAAACTGTCAGGAGCAAGCCCTGAGCACTGAGTCTCTCTCCTTGAGCAGTGCCAGATGTGGCCCCAAAATAAAAAGAAAAAGTCCATTTCCTCTTTCGAGATATTGATTCTAAACATATAAGCAGGCACCAAAACCACACCTTGCTCTCCTCCTCCATGGGAAAAACTTGTGCAGTCCATCTGGTTACAGACTCAGGGCAAAGGCTCTGGAAGGGTCTGCACACCTCCCAGATGGCACAGATCAAACACTGTGGCGGCTACATGGCAGCATGGTATGCCCAGGAGCAAATGCATCCAGATGCTTTGGGAAATACTTACATGACCTTTCCTGTTTAAAAAAAAAAAAGGTTAAGTGTTGCAGGACTCCTCTAAGAGCCGCTGCATCTGCTCTGAACTGCTGCCTGCAAATCACTTCGTAGATAAGGGGGTAGTCTAAATTTGGCAGTTTATCTGACAATGTACTAGCTGGTATAAATATTCTCCCATGCTACCACAATCATCGTGGGACTAGCTAGATCTTACCAGCATATTTGCCTGGCCACGTAGGATCCCTAAGTAATTAGACCAGAGAGAAACGCTGTTTGCCTCCTAGCAAGCAAGCATGGCTCCCTGATTTACTCAAAGGCAACTAAAATACAAAACTACCGTGAAGTAGACAAGATTTGTGAAGGCTTGGAGAAATATTTGACTGGTACTAGTATTAGACTTTGGTGAGAGACAGACATGGGGCAGAGCTGCTACTTGCTCTCCCTGTGCCCAGCTGCTCACGAGGCGCCCAGGAGGGATGGCAGGTTCTAGCCCTGGCCCGCCACGTCAGCAGAGCCTTGCAACAAGCCAGACGGCCCCCCCACTCCATGAGGGCCTCCATTTTCCACATCCGGACTTCTCTCTCATCAGAACTCCACCCAGCAGACCAACCTATCACAGCCCGGCTCATGCGGCCGCAAGAGGCCGCGCGGTTCATCAATAAATGCTGGACTTAGAGATGACTACAAGAGTATGCTACCTGCGGCAGAGCCTGGCAAGCTACCCGTGTTGTATTTGATATGCCAAATACCAGTAACAATTATAGACCTCATTCCGAATGGATTGAGGCTCTTTATGTTCCTGGAGCAATCAGATGCCCTTGGGCTCTACTAGCATGAGACAGGACATATGGAGATGTTACTGGGGCCCGCTCGAGTAAATCGATGATGAACGGGAAGACAGTGATACAGTGATACAGTATTAGACTTTGGTACAGAGACAAGCCATCTTGGAAACCCCTTATCTACCCTATAAAGGCTTTTCCAGGCAGATCTTGGCTCAAGACATTAGCATATAAAAGGGCCTAGGAGAGGTGCTGGGAGAAATTACCTGAGGGCATTTGACCCTCCCTGCTTTCCATAACAGTGGGAGGGAGGTCTGAGTTGCAGGGGTATAAAAATAGCCTGCTTCCTCTCTCGTGCCTCCTTTTTGGGCTCTCTCTTTGTGAGCTCGCACCCTTCTTGGGAGTCTTGTCTTTGTCTCCCTCTTTACAGGGCCTTTACACGTGGTGGCCACCATTTTGGCCTACACATGGCTAGGGTTCTAGTCAGGAATCCTAAGCACAGGGTTTTTCTTATTGTGGATTTGTATGCCTGAACCTGTGATAAGTAAAGCCTTTTAAAACTGCATCGGATTCCTAAGTCTTCATCCATTCCCGCTGGCTTCGGAGGTAGAAGGGAACTCGCACCCGGCACTGTTGGGGACCCCGGCAGTGTCCCCGACAGTTAAGTATGAACTGGAGAGATAGCACAGAGGCAAAGACACTAGACTTGCATGCAGCTGCCCTCAGTTTGAGTCTCTGACACCCCTATGGTCCCTAAGCCCCACCAGGAGTGATCCCTGAATGCAGAGCAAGGAGTAAACCCTAATGATCACTGCCTCTCTCTCTCTCTCTTTCACTCTCTCTCTCACATGCACACAAATTCTGATTGTGAGCATCTATGGATTTAATTGAAATTTATTCATACTTGTCTTATTTATGCAAAAACAAAACCACCAGACTGAAACAAGGAAACACAAGGGTCGAATGAAATGAACTGGAAACTTCTAGCATGGCAGCACATCTTGGCTCATTCCAGTGTTAACAAGAAGCAAAGCTGAGGTGACAACATGAGCTGAGGTCCACCTCAAGGGAAGAAGGGAAATGAGACCCAAGCTCTCAACTCAGGGATTGGATGACCACAGGGTCTACACCCCGGGAAAGCAGTGATGCATCCCTTCCCGCAGCTCCTAATGTGTGCATAGCTTGCCCCACAAAGAGCCCTAGAGCAGGCGCTGGCCCACTCATACCCAGACTCAGTAAGCCCCTAAGTCACAGGCCTTGCAGAATAAGCCTGGAGAGAGCACTCCCATTCCTGCTTCCATGGAACAGAGCAGAGACAACTCTACACACAGGCCTTGCAGAATAAGCCTGGAGAGAGCACTCCCATTCCTGCTTCCACAGAATGAAACAGAGACAACCCTACAGGAGTGCTTCAGAGAATGGGGTTCAAGCATAGGTTCCCCAGTTCTCCAGTCCTGTGCTCTCAGGAAAGACATTAAACCTCTCTAGCCTCCATTCCCTCGGCTCTGAACCACCTCTGTCTAGACAGGTACCATGTCACACACGCTCTTTAGCACCAGACACAAAACATGGTTATTCTTCAGGGGCTGAGAGACAGTACAGCAGATAGGGTGTTTGCCTTGCATGCAGCTGACCTGGGTTCGATCCCTGCCACCCCATATGCTTCCCTGAGCCCACCAGGAGTGATCTCTGAGCACAGAGCCAGGAATAAGCCCTTAGCACTACCAGGTATGGAGAAACACACACACACACACACACACACATGCGCTACACACACACACACCAACAACAACAACAACACCGAACATGGTCAGTCTTCATGTCATTTCAAGGAAAACAGGAGCCATATGCAAAGGGTGAGGGGCAATGAAGGGGCATTTACTGTGAGCACCGGGAATCATAAATGAAGGGGAAAGAGTCAAATAATGTCATGTTTTACCAATCATCAAAAATCATCTCACACAAGATCTTTGGGAACCTTTTTCACTATTTTACACTCATTCAAGGGACATAATTGTGTGTTTCTTCTTGTCGCCAACAAAGGGGCATGTAGGAAAGACTAATCACGGCTACTCAATCCAAATTATCAGAAATGATACTTCTCTTGCAGTGAAGAAGTAATGTGCCAGTGGCAAAGGGAGAGTCAGTGACTCTCAGTTTCCTCCACTATGCACAGGTTAGGGAGAAGCCCTTTAATGCTACTAAAACAATGGGCAGAGGGCAGGAGAGATGAGAGACAATACGGTGGGTGAGGCATGGGCTTCACATGTGGCTGACCCCATCTGAACCCCAGCATGTGTATGGTCCCCCCAACACCACAAGAAGTAATCCCCTAGTCGTTCCTAAGCACAGTTGCATATGGTCCAAAACCCTCCCCCCACACACAAATGGGTGGAAGATAATATCCACACATCACATAACATATAAAAGGCTAAAATCATATATCACTTGTCTTCCCGTTGTTCATCGATTTGCTCGAGTGGGCACCAGTAATATCTCCATATGTCCTGTCACGTGCTAGTGTAGCCCAAGGGCATCTGCTTGCTCCAGGAACATGAAAAGCACATCTCACAATCACCTCCGGGTCAACTCATCCATCAGCCTAGCTTTACAGATTCAAGATGAAATCTTAGAAGTCACAAAAATTAATGAGCACACTGGTCCCCTGGCTGAAAACTCTGGGTGTGCTCAGGAGGGAGGTGGCCAAATCCCTGCCCTGCTGAAGCCCCAGCAGCCACACCCACACCCTACAGCTGCTGCCATGCTAAAAGCCCGACTCTACTGACATGACAAAACTAATCTCTGCAGAGATGGCACTGTATCACTGTATCACTGTCTTCCCGTTCATCATCAATTTGCTCGAGCGGGCACCAGTAACATCTCCATATGTCCTGTCGCATGCTAGTAGAGCCCAAGGGCATCTGCTTGCTCCAGGAACATAAAGAGCCCCAAACCATTTCATCAGGTCATGGGAATGAGGTCTATAATTGTTACTGGTATTTGGCATATCAAATACGACACGGTAGCTTGCCAGGCTCTGCCATGTGGGTGGCACTCTTGTAGTCATCTCTAAATCCAGCATTTATTGATGAACTGCACGGCCGCTTGTGACCGTGCGAGCCGGGCTGTGATAGGCTCTTCTGCTGGGTGGAATTCTGACAAGAGGGAAATCCGGATGTGAAAAATGGAGGCCCTCATGGAGTGGGGTGGGGGGTCGTCTTGCTTCTTGTGAGGCTCTGCAAGGGTGGTGGGCCAGGGCTAGAACCTGCCATCCTTCCTGGGTGCCTCGTGAGCGGCTGGGCACAGGGAGAGCCGGTCCCAGCTCTGCTCCATGTCTGTGAGTCAAAGATCGCTTCTCGGCCTTTTGGCTAAGATCAAATGTGCAGAGATGGCAAACTGCTGAAAATTCCAGGTACGCAGGTCTTCAGACTGAGTTCTCTGGGTGTTTCTCAGAATGGGGATGGGCAGCCTCCCCCACCTCCTAATGCTTCTGGAAGCCCTGTTAGCTATGACCACGGTGGTCATGTAAACTCATGGCCCAGTTAAATATCCTGGCGCTTCTGGAGTTTGTGGCCGCATTTGTGGCTCAGAACACCTTAAATTCTATAATAGTGACATTCCAAGTAGGAACACAGAAAATTAGATGGGAAAAATGACACAGAAGCCAACTAAAATTAGTAAACAAAAATGGTAACACAGAAGGCTCAACGACCAATAACAGCTAAGTAAACCCTCAAACTAAATGACCTCATGGTGTGATTTTTCACAAATTTTCTTTTAACTAAAGTATTCTTTAATCCCATTAGCCATTTAGTGGTAACAAGCAATATAAAATAAATTAGTTTGCTTATTTATCTGCTACGGCTTGGTGGGATGATTGGGAAAGTGGAGACAATGATGGCGGGAAGGTGGCAGGATTGGTGTTGCAATATTGGTTGCCTCTAATAGCTGTATCATGAACAATTTGTAAACTGTGGTGTTTAAATGAAGGGAAGGGGAGAATTTTGAAAGGAATACTTTTGTATATTTATTTTAAAAGCCAGAAACAACAAGAGTTGGTGGAGGCATGAATGGAGGAAAAAAAAGTGAATAAAAAACATTCACTGTCAGTGGGAATATAATTTGGTCCATGGAAAACAGGACAAAGATTCCTCAAAAACAAGAATACAGAATGACCATAAATCCAGCAGTCCTCTCCTAAGTACCTAAGTACACAAAGTACTCATTCAGAATAACAGGCACACACCGGTGTTCATTTCAGCATTATTTATGACACACCAAGATACAGAAACAACTTGAATGCCCCATGACAGATGAGTGAATAAAAAGTTGTATATAAATAAAACGGAACATCACTGGCTTGTAAGAAAAGATGAAATCTTGCCCTTTGCTACAACATGAGTGGAACAGAAGAGAGTCGTTGTAAGCAAAATAAATCAGAAGGAAGATAAATGTGGGATTACCTAACTTGATGAGGCATACAAAGAAACAAAGCAGAGGCCAAAAAGATGATTCAGCGGCTTTTGCCTGGTAAGCTCAAGGACATGAGTTGAAGCCCTGGTGCCACTGCATGTGCTGAGCTGATCAGAGCAGTCCCTCTGTTTGTGATCCCTGATGAGAAGGGTCCTAAGATGCTGGAGAGCACTGACCTGGCAGCACGGGCTCCGAAGTTACACCACAGTTGTACCACAGGGCCTGGACAATCCTGCCAGCCTGATGTTAGTGATCCCCAGTGAGAAGGGGCTGGGAAGAGAGCTCAGAGGCTTAAGAAGAAGTTGTGAATTGCATGCCCAATGGTGAGCATGCTCTAACCCATGGTCTGGGGTCCCTAGCAAGGGAAAAAAAGGCTTTAAAAAACTCTGGGCAGTTTTGGGTCACACCCTGTGTTGTTCAGGACTCACTCCTAGCTCTGCACTCAGGGATCACTGCAAAGGAGCTTTGGGGACCATATGTGGTCCCTGGGAGCAAACCTGTGTCTGCTGGGTGAGAGGCAAGAGCCTGAACCTCCATACTATACTTTACCTCAATTTTCTTTTCTTTAATGAAACAAAGCAAGGGGATAGACAGTGCCTAGGGAAAACAGATCCTCAGATATTAGCACAGACCAGAGGTGACTTAAGGGGAGGGGTTGAAGAGAAAGGTCTTATGGACCATGGTGCAGGGATACTGACATTTTGGGTTTATTTTTTTTGGGGAGGAGGGTTAAGAGGGTTCTCTCGAGCAGTGCTCAGGAGACCTGGGAGCCCGCCAGAAATTCTCAGTCAACTAAGCTGGTGGCTGAGTGCAAGGGCCTGAGGACATGGAGCTGCAGTATCTGTAGTGCTGCGGACACCAGGTCATCTGGCCATTCTGGGGGCTTCCAGGACTGCACCCAGAGATGGTCAGGGATCTGTGGTACTGAAATTCAAGCCTGGGCTGGGCTCATGCCTATCCTTACTGCTGTACTCTCTGCTGGTTCAGATATTGTTATATTATTTTTCATTGGCACTTTGCTGATGAGTGTGGTATGATAACATCATATTCCCAATACTTTATATAAACTTGTTCTGTCTGTGCACCCGTGTTATCCCAATAAGAATAAATAACATAAAAGACATAAAAGAAAAACAGACATGTTTTCAAAGACAAACACAAGGCCAACACAAGGTACAAGAAAATGTGCCCTGACCTCACTGACCATCAGAGAAATACACATCAGAACCACTGTAAGATGCACCTCACCCCGCCACACAGCGCCCATCAAGAGACAAGAGAACAAGTATTGGCAAGGGAACCGTGGGCACTGCCAGGAATGTAAATGAGAGCAGCCACTACGGAAAGAGTAGGAGATGCCTCAAATGATTAAATGTAGAGCTATGTGATTTAAGAATCCCACGTCTAGAGACACAGAGAGAGGAAGGGGTAAGGTGCTTACCTTGCACACAGCAAACCCAGATTCAAAACCTGGTCTCCTGAGCACTGCCAGGAGTGACTGCTGAGCACAGAGCCAGGAATAAGCCCTGAGCACAGCCATGTGGCCCTTCGCAAAAAGAAAAGAAGAAAAGGATTCCACTTTGAGTCTAAATCCAAAGGAAATGAAAATAGGAGCCTGAAGAGCTGCTTGCACTCCATGTTCACTGCTGCATTAGCCATTGCGGTCAAGGGAGAGAAACAGTCTAAGCGCATAAGAGAGCCGGCATGTAACACACAAACAATGGAATACCAGACAGCACAGAGAGAAGAAATCCATTTACAACAACAGGAATGAACCTTGAGAGCACAGTGCTAAGAGAGATGAGTTAGAGAGAAATCCTTAAACAGACTCTCAGAGTGCTGCAGTCTCAGGGACAGCAGAGTGGTGGCTGCCAGGGTGGGAGCTGGGGAAATGGGGGGCTGGGGGTGACTGCCAGGGTGGGAGCCGGGGAAATGGGGGGCTGGGGGTGACTGCCAGGGTGGGAGCTGGGGAAACGGGGGCTGGGGTGAGCTGGGGGATTGGCGAAAGGAACAAGCTTGCAGGTATCATGCAAGTTCTGGGAATCTGATGGCCAGCATGATGGATTCCTGTTTTCAAAGGAAAATAATTACTACACTCCCCCTACCCGCCACCTGCCAAAGAGAAAAGTCAAAAAACTTCATTCCACTTGCTACTCAGAAGCAAACTTAAAGCTTATGCAAAGTAATCACATACTTTTCTTTAGATTTCAATTTTGTACTATATTCATTTGGAATTTAAAACTCCGAGGTGCACTTGCAGAGGACAAGAATATTGAAATAGAATGAGACTACTGAAAATGCTGGTACGAGACCGATTATACTCAAAAGTGCACAGTCCTAAATTGTGCGTCTCCATAATGAGTGGAGAGCCGAGGAGACGGCTCAAGGAGCTAGTGTGCACGTGCTTTGCATGGAAGAGGCAAGAATCAGATTCCTCAGACCACATGGTCACCCAAGCACCTCCAATAGTGACTCTTGAGCAAATGGCAAGGAATAGCCCCCTGAGTACCACCGGTATGGCCTTCAAATCTAAGAAACTACAGGGGGATAAAAGCACTGAGTAGCCTCAAGATTCCAACTTAGCAAGTACATGACCAGGACTCAAATGCAGAGCTTGTGAGGGCTCCCTCCCCCTTGGAAAAGGGGGATCCTATCCTTAATGTGGGCTGCAAAGAAGGCGGTTCAGAGACTGCCTAGAGAACTCTTGGCAAAAGAAAAGTTACTACCTTCCTAAAAACCCTTCCAGGGCAAAGGCGCAGTGCTTGTGTCTGTGTGGGCAAAGCCACCACCACTTCCTGAGCACCAGCTAAGCACCTGCAAAAAAACAGCATTGGATGAGCTAGCGGGAAATGAAGTTGCCATCCAAGGATGAAGGAGCCTCCATGCCCCATTCTCCTTCCCAGCCAATCTACAATCCCCAGACTGAAAATCTTTCTGGCTACCCGAACATAGTAGAGACTTCAAAGAGATTGTGCAAGAATAATAACAAGCTAAACTGGGGAAGAGAGAAGGGGCTGGGAGACCAGGACTGCCTTTGACCTCGGTCGGCAGCCGCAGTGCAGCCAGCAGGGGAAGGAGAAGAATGTATTGCCATCCTCCTGGGGCAAACACATTTTTAAAAAATCAGCGAGAGGCCAGCAATACCACAATACCAGCCAGCTGTCCCTGTCCAATAAGGCCAAAGGCCATAACAAGGAGCAACAGCATTTCTCAAGAGACCTGAGGCTGCAAGTTAAAGAGCTGGGTCCGGAGGCAAGGAGAGGCGTATGCCTGTTCTTTGGGGGCCCAGGCAGCCCGAAGGGGGCCCGCACAAGGAAGAGGATAGCATATTCCTCACATCGTTAAAACAGGAAAAATAGATCGAGCAACTTAAGGGCGGGCAGGTGCTTTGCATGTAGCCAACCTGGGTTCAATCCCCATTACCAAGCAGAATCCCCAAGACCCACCAGAAGATATCTCTGAGCACAAAGATGGAGTAATCCCTGAGCACAGCGGGTGTGGCCCCCAAAGAAACCAAAAAAAAATTTTTTTTTACTTTAAAAAAGGGAAAACTAACTATATCCTGTGTGCACTTAAAATAACAAGAAACAGAAGCTCTGCTCTGTGAGAAGACAGAGATGGAGACAGATGATGGTGACTGGGCACACACTTTGCATGCAAGAGACCCAGATTAGATCCCCAGCACCTCATGGCCCCCAAAGCACTGCAAGGAGGGACCTCCTGAGCATCAAATTGGGAGTATCCCTGGAGTACACCCATGGGTGAGGCCCAAAATTTAAGAATGGGGAAAAGATTATCTCTCCACTGCTCAGTCTGGTCTGGTGACATGGGGCACCATGAACTTCAAGCCTGCTTAAAAGCAGTGACGTGGAGAGGGAACAGGGTCTGGGCACTTTGCTGGTGGTGGGTACAGTGACTTTGTACACCAATGCCACAGACTTGAACACTATCGTAACTGTGTTACCTCAATATTAATTAAAAATGTTTTTAAATAACAGCAGCACCACAGTTCTTTTCAGTATTGCACAGTTTATAAGACACTCATGAAGTGCTCACTGTCGGACTCCAGGAAGACACAAGCCTAGGAAGAGGAAAAAATTCCAGCAGACAAGGAATTAAACAGCTATTTTCTGAGTTGATCTGTCCCTTAACCTTGAAATTTGCAAGATTTGACCGACCAACAACTATAACTCAAGCCAAGTCTCTCTCACACGAGCCAGACCCCAGTGATTCCCCAAACCGAGTTTGAGGGGTTAATACTTTCTTCATCTGAAGCCTCCAGGTCCTCGCAGAGAGCAGGGAGGGAGAGGGGAGGTGCCTGTCCATTGCTGACATCTACCCTCTGGCCAGGTGCCATCCAAGGCTCCTTGGCAAGGGGCTAGTGGACTGGCCAAGTTCCACCCAGCTCTACCCCTGTGTGATAGGCCAGGAGCAAAGCTCTGGGACGGTCCTCAGGTGCCCTGCTCACCTCCAAGGACAGAAGTGACATCTGACTATTCTGCTTGCCGGACAGAGGCCACCCTTGGTTTACTGGGTCTCCGTGTCCTGCTTTGAGTGGCTGGATCTGTAAGGCCATCTGCCATGCCCTGGGCAGCAAAGGGGGTGGGTGAGGGAGCCCCATGGCTTTCAGCAACCCTTTTCAACTGAACCCCCAAAGAGCCCAAGAGCCCCTCTCCTCCCCACCCCAGGGGCTTTGGCTCTGCAAAGGGAAATGGGGGATCAGGGCAGCCTGGACACGTAGGGGTGAAACGCAGACTCGGGGTGTGGGGTGCACAATCCCCCAGCATAAAGTCACCCTGGGGTAACAGACTGTTCATCCTGGGGGGCCGTGGGGATCACCCTGATGCAGATGAAGCAACTGGAGGCTCAGACATGTCGCAAGGTGAGCCTGAAGCACCCGGCCAGGCAGAGCCCAGGGTGGCGCCTGAACCAGGGGTTCCTCTGGGCTCCCCTCTCAGTGTCTCCCAGGACCCCTTACTCCCTGAGGATGCCCATCTCCTGCCCAGATAGACACCCAGTATAAGCAGTTTGCACTCATCAACCCGAGTCTTGTATTTGTCAGAACTATGACCCTCTCACCCAAGTATTTCATCTGCAGAGACTCTGGGGGCTCCGGGGCCCTGCCAATTCTCGTCAAGGAGAGGCATAAGTGTGGTGGTCTTCTAAAATCTGAAAGGGGGTATTGCTGGGGACCCCAAGGCAATGCTGGGGAAGAAACCTAGGGGAAGGTTTCTGCTATCCCGGGAAGAAATGACATTTCCTCTGGATCCAGCAGTTTTTCTCTTTAAGGGGCCCTGAGGTACCTCATGGGAATATGGCCCAGCCCCAAGATGAAGATGGAAAATTCCCCCAAGAGAGCAGGAGAGACCTGTAGCTCTTGCCTTGTCTCCTTAGAGATAAGGGAGCTGAAATCTTGATCTAAGCCTCAGCCTCTGGCCAAAGGTAGATGTGGGTCCTGAGCTAATCCCAGGTCTGCCGGGGGAGAATGCAGAGAAAGGGACAATATACTTTCAAAGCAATAGTGGCTCAAATCAGTACAAAAGATAAAGGGAGTGGGAGAAAGAATCACCTGGAAGCCAGAGCCCACAGACCTTCAAAGTCTCTACCTATCCCTCCCATAGGCTGATTCTACCAAGCTAAGGCTTTCCCAGGGTTCAAAAACACCTACCAAGGAGCCTTGGAGGTATCTCCAAGGCAGAGTCCACCTGGCAAGCCAGTGGCTGTGAGTGCCAGCCCCAAACACTCCCCAGTCTAGCACTGTGATTTGGGATCCCCAGTAACACAACTAAAAGTGTGTGAACACCGCAGCCAGGCAGCCAGGTGTGAGAGGCCGGCAGGCACCACAACCCAAATGCGCCACATCTAGAGTTGGGGAGGTAGGAACAGAGCCACAGCACAAGGGCAGCCTTGCACGTGGCTGGTCCTGGTTTGATTCCTGGCACTCCATATGGTGCCCTGAGCATGGAGCCAGGAGTAAACCTTGAGCACTTCTAGGTGTGACCCACCAGCACCCACCCCAGCAAAAAGAAGGGAGTGAAATTGGGGGATGGGGCTGGGGGCACCCAGGGAGAGCCGACTGGGGGCTCTGCTATCAGTGTGGGGAAGCCCGAGCTCCTACCCACAGCCAGGTATGAGCAAGTTCTGCAACTAAGGAAAGTGAGCCCTTGTGCACGCCCCAACTAGGAAGAGGTGCAAGGACCATGGCCAAGAGGTGCTTGCAATGGCTGGTGAGCAACGAGCCATGAAAGGCGTCCCCCAGCAAGCTCTGTGGCCAAGGGTGCGCGAGCCCTGGCCACAGTGACAACAAAACCAGCATAGACAAATGTGCATCTTATGCCAGCACACTTTCTACTTCAAGTTCAACACATGCTTCGATGGTGCCCGGGCCTCAAGTTACTTCCTACCCCACTGAGCGAACTTCCAGGGAGCCCCAAAGTCACTGAAGAGCAGGGGATGGCAGAAGGGACCTCCAGAGCCATCTCCGGAAAGCCTCCGGAGGGCTTAAGCTGACAGCTGAAAGGAGGAAGGCAGGTAGGGTTGGTCCCACACCAAACACAGCTCAGCACCCACTTGTTCTTTCAGCGGGAAATTAATGGTGCATGGAGCAAGGAAACAGCTCTGAGGCTCCATGAGACAAATACTGTTCCCACTGACACGAAACTCTAGGGCCACCAGCAGGGGCCTACAGACCATGTTCCCATGAGTAGGACACTCTCCGGGAAGTCAGACCCGAACCTCAAATCTGGCCTCAGTCAAGACCAACAGACCTGGCCGGCCCCCTTCTGGGCCTCAGTTTCCTCACTGGTAAAACAAAACACATTTTCACTCTGCAAAGCTACCACATACTTGAGAATGCGCGGGGCACACACACAAACACACACACACACACACACAGAGCCAAAGATAGTGCCTGACCTGGGCTGGGGCTCTCTCCCCAGGAGTGTGCAGCCCTGAATTTGATCCTAGCACTGCACGCACCCCGCCCCTGCCCAAGCACCACTGGAGTGATCACCGAGCCATCCAGCTGACAGGGAGGGCCTTGAGCACCACTGGGTGTGGCCCTAAAAAGACAGTGCCTGACTGCAAGAGAGCACTGGGTGAGCTTAGTAACACCATCACCACACATGATCACATTTCTTATCTAAGGAGCAGAATACTCGAAGCTGTTCCAGATCTCATACAATATGTGTCTGCAAGAGAAAGTGGCCCCAGACCCAGACCAGGAGGGAGGAAAGGCTGGCACAGGTGAGATGCCACTTCGGGTTTCCTGAGTGAAAGAAAAAAACATTCTGGAAAAACGACAAGCACTCTGCTTTCACCCCTAGCTTCTCATTTTCCAAAGCTTTTTCCTATGACCCCATTTTCATACTCATTTAACTTTTAATGGTCACTGTCACTGTATCACTGTCTTCCCGTTCATCATCGATTTGCTCGAGCAGGCCCCAGTAACATCTCCATATGTCCTGTCTCATGCAAGTAGAGCCCAAGGGCATCTGCTTGCTCCAGGAACATAAAAGAGCCTCAATCCATTCCAGAATGAGGTCTATAATTGTTACTGGTATTTGGCATATATATGAAATACAACACGGGTAGCTTGCCAGGCTCTGCCGTGCAGGTAGCACTTAATGGTCAACTCATTACAATTGCCATTCTGCCTTTAAGGCATGTACCGACTACACGACATCCTGGAATCTTTCTACCTTTCCCAGAAAGAACAGCCTTTCCGGGCCGGGCGACAGCCCAGTGGGTAGGGTGTTTGCCTTGCATGCGGTCAGCCTGTGCCTGCCCAGGTTTGATCCCCGGCATCCCACATGGTCCCCAAGCACTGCCAGGAGTAATTCCTGAGTGCAGAGCCAGGAGAAACCACTGACCATTGCCGGGTGTGACCCAAAAATTAAAAAAAAAAAGAACAGCCTTTCCACCAGACCACCCTTCACAAACCTTTGCTTACAAGCAGGGAACTGGTTTCCCCCAATCCGGTGTAACAGAGACCCCACATCCATTTTTTTTATCCAAGGTTTATAAGATATGACCTGTATGTAAACGGTGCAGTGGCAAAGCAGTGTCGACCAATGTTTCTCCCCCTTTTACAAACCATGGCTTTGTTCCAACTTTGTTTCCTCCCTTTGCCCTCCCCTTGCCCTAATACTGTCTCCTAGTATTATATGCTGTGACCCCCTCCCATTTATGTAATGTTCACTTCTGACCCCCTTAGCATATCCTGGTCCTCAAGGAGGCACCTGAGCCTCAGCTGGGAACACGGGGATAAAGCAAGAGTTCAATCAGGAGTCAATCATCCGTCCCAGGGCCTGGCTATCTCGCTCTACATGTGAGAGTTGACCATTCCTGGCCACTCACACCCCACGTTAAGAAACCATGGCAAGGCGGCTACTGGTCCTCTACCAGCCAGGCTCCCCCTCTGGTCGGAAAATGACCCTGAGCTCACGGTCTCCCAAATACGAGCCTCCTTCTCCCCTGAAGTTCAACACATGCTTCGATGCGGACTAAGCTCTAGGACTTCATTCTGAAGCACACGCCAGTGTGTGATGCGGGGAAGGCGTGGGCAGTCAAAGCCCCAGGAGCACCTTTTCCTGCGTTTCTGCATCTCTCTCCCTCCTTCGGCCTGTAACTCAGACCAAAACCTTGGTGCTTTAGCAGCAGTCTTGGGCTGCAATGCCACCCCGAGAAAACAAGACATACACAAGGATGGCGACAAGCAAACTAGGAGTCTTGGCCTTAGTGGCACTACAGAGGTACTGAAGGCCCTTTCAGAAACGTAAATGAATACCTAAACCACTCTTTAGACTGAACTTTGTGTTACAACGATATACTTATCGCCTACTCTTTTCCCACCAAAACACACACACACACACACACACAAACACACACATACACACAATTTTCTCTAATAGCCCAAAATCGCTTAGCACATAGAATTCGTAGATTTCATGCAGCAATGACCCTAACTCTCTGGGATGTCTAATAAAAGAGGAAACAGACCTGTGTTCCCAGGTCGGCAAAGCACAAAGTTATAACTTTCAAACTAGAGTCAGAGAAGTGTCATGTGCTACTGTGGAGGCACATGTCTGAAATGATTTTCAAGTCTCTCTCTCTCTCTCTCTCTCTCCTCTCTCTCTCTCTCTCTCTCTCACACACAGAGAGCAATGGAGGAAGATCAGTGGCGTCATCAAGGCTTGAGGATAAATATAAATATACACATATATGTGAGACTCACAGACATGGGGCAGAGCTGCTACTTGCTCTCCCTGTGCCCAGCTGCTCACGAGGCGCCCAGGAGGGATGGCGGGTTCTAGCCCTGGCCCGCCACCCCAGCTGAGCCTTGCAACAAGCCAGACGACCCCCCACTCCATGAGGGGCCTCCATTTTCCTCATCCGAACTTCTCTCTCATCAGAACTCCACCCAGCAGACCATCCTACCACACACAGCCTGGCTGTGCGGCTAAGCGCGGCCCTGGGTTCATCAATAAATGCTGCACTTAGAGATGACTACAAGAGTATGCTACCTGCACGGCAGAGCCTGGCAAGCTACCCGTGTTGTATTTGATATGCCAAATACCAGTAACAATTATAGACCTCATTCGGAATGGATTGAGGCGCTTTATGTTCCTGGAGCAAGCAGGTGCCCTTGGGCTCTACTAGCATGAGACAGGACATATGGAGATGTTACTGGGGCCCGCTAGAGTAAATCGATGATGAACGGGAAGACAGTGATACAGTGATACATATATGCGCCCATATATGGTATGTGTGTATACTGCTACCGTTCACCCACATGAACGGTATGTGGGTTCACCCACATGAATGGCATGGCACTGCCTGCACTCACGTGTGGAATTTGTAAGAGGCAGCAGGATGAGATCGAACACAGTCACTAAAGTCCAGTACTATGTGGGAGTCCCGCTGCTGCCCTTCGCCAACCCCAAAACCCACAGAAGGATTAATAAAGGAGAGGGGCTTTGCCCCCTAGATTGTTGCAGTGGACATCAACCACTGGTCCTTGTCTGAAGGTATAAAAAGACTGAAGAGCACCAAATTCTAGAACGACACACTGGGCTCTGTTTCCGGTCATAGCAGAGCACTGGCAGTGAGCAGTCCTTCATGAGAGCCTGGACTTCCAAATAAATGTCTTCCAAATGCAACTCTGCTAAGACATTTAGAGCCTGAAAATGTGGCCTCAATTGAAAAACTTCAGGAGGCAACACCTCCATTATCTGAATCTGCTTTTTTTAAACAACCTGTCCAGATTATGTAACATTAAAGAACTTGGTCCAGTTCTCCCAGCAAAGAGGGGGTGGGGGAGGAAGGGAGAAATTCAGCTTCCGTGTTACATTTTCCATCAATACATCTGCTTGCTCTTATCCCATCACCCAAAATAATCTCTGGGTAGAAAATTACTTTAAAAGAGGTCAATTTAGTGTAGTCATTTAAAGAACAGACTTTCGAAGGGGGATGAGCATAATTATGTGGTAAAAAGGTTAATGGCAGGAGGCAAGGAGAAATCAGACTTTATTTTATGTCATTTGAATCCTTGGCGCAGACGACAGCCACGAGTCACTTGACCACACTGCGGTCAATACGCACCACATCTACTAAGGCAGAATAGTAGGCGACACCAACTAGGTTTGTGCGTTTACCCTCTACCACATTCACAAGGCCGGAAATCACCACACGACACATTCCTCACACCGTGGCCCCATCAGTTAGCAACACGTGACCGTATGTCTAATATGCCAATCTCAGGGGCGGACAGATGACTCAAGGGCTCAAGTGTGTGCATGCCCAGGGAGGCGTGACGTCCCACATTTGATCCCTGACACAGCATGACTCCCTAAGACCCCTGGTGGAATCCTGGTGGTCCCCAAATATTGCCAGGAGGCTCTTCTCTCTCCCCTCACCAACAAATATCTCATGTCCCATACTCTCACAAGGATAAATTTTCTATTATGAAGGAAAAAGGGTGTAAGTCAAAGAAATGATGATTGATATTTGCTATTTTAAAGAGAACTGGATAGCATATTTGTACATATAAACTAGTTAGATCTTCAAAATAACTGCAAAGAATATGCCAAGTATCATATCATTACCATGGATTATCTTTCTCTTCATTTCATTTATGCATATACATTTTCATGTGACAGAAAAAAAAATCTACTTCTATCATTCCCAGATGTACTTTTAAAAGTAAATAGGCTGTCAACAGCATCAATGGAAAGAATAAACCATATGTGACCAGCGTGGAAGACTAGTTTGAAGGGTTTCTGGGTCCCATGGAGACAGAGCGCGGTCTCTGAGCCTTCAGGGTCATACCAGCACAAACCACTGAGCAAACTACTTCCTTTCTCCTTCCCGGCAAGGGAAAGCACAAATTACCACATACAAGCAACCCATTCCAGCCCATTTCACTGGCGTTGCAGCCAAGGAAAGAGATTGCCTTCTCTACCAGCTCACCATCTAATTATACCCAATGCTTGCTTTACAACCAGGTTTATAGATCCTGGATGTTTCAGAAACAGTTCCTGCTCAATTCCCAGCTATTAAACGCCTGACAGTTATGGTAATTTATGAATTCTTCCACCAATTAATGAACTCATCCACCCTAGGCTATTAAGAGGTCTGCGACCCAAGTCACCGGCATTGACCTCTGGCCTGAAACCACTAGCCTGTTCTACTAAACACCCCTTCTCTGCGGAGTGGGGGGTTATCTCAAGCTGGTGTGTTTAGGGAAACACAAGTTGTACAGGTTTATGTTACCTGCTGCTCCACCAAAGAGTATAATCCTTTTGGGATTACAAAAGACACACTTCCCTCAAGTGGGAAATGAACCAATGTGTTTTGGAGTTCTGGCTTTTTGCGGTAGATTAGCAACATCAACCCAGCGCTCAGCATTATCTCACACTCTCAGATCCTCACCCTTCCTTTCTGCAGACATGGTTCGCAGACATGGTTCTCAGACATGGTTTTCATTCTACCCATATTTCAGATGCAGGGGGGGAAGGTTTCAGATGGGGAGTTTGAAGACCCTATTGGAAGGCATGAGGTGAGGGGCGCTGCCAGCCCACTGCCCCATACTCACTGTTGCTGGACTTAAGGTCGCGGTGGATGATGGGAACAATGGCCTCGTCGTGTAAGTAGTTCATCCCTCTGGCAATCTGTACGGCCCAGTTCACCAGGATGTCCGGGGGATCCTCTTCCCAGACAACACTCTGTTCAGAGGCCCTCCACGTCGCGAACTCCATGACCAAGCAGAGATTGGGTTCCTTCAGACACACGCCCGCGGAGGGCAATGATGTTGGGATGCTTCAGCATGGCGAAGAGCTTGGCCTCCTGGCGGACATTCTCGATGGTCTGGCTGATGTCCTCATCGGGGTCATGGCGAGCAGCTTTCACGGCCACCTCATCCCCCTACCCAGAAAGCTCGATACACCTTCCCGAAGCCCCCCGATGCCGATAATCTCTTCCAGCGTCAGCTCCCCAAAGTCAATCTCTAACACTGAGGAAAGCCAAGGGAAAAAGAAGCAAGTCAGGACTGTTCTGCTGCCCGCGCCGTGGTCACTCATTTACCTGAAGCGTGGCCACCTCTCCATCGGGCCTTGCTCTACCCCCTCCCCGTGACAAGGTAAGGCCCAGAAAGGCAGGGAAGGTGACGCATTCCCACGCTGAGGGTCAAGCACACAACCAGCCTTTGATAAAAAATTCACATGCCCAAATCAGCCCTTCTAACAAAAGGGCAAGTCGGGAAGATAATTTTTTTTGGGGGGCTGGAGCGATAGCACAGTGGGTAGGGTGTTTGCCTTGCACACGGCCGACCCAGGTTCAATCCCCGGCATCCCATATGGTCCCCCGAGCACCGCCAGGAGTAATTCCTGAGTACAGAGCCAGGAGTAACTCCTGAGCATTGCTGGGTGTGATCCCCCCAAAACATATTTTTTTATTATACCACTATGAGATACAGTTAGAAAGATGTTCATGATTGGGTTTCAATCATACATTGTTAGAGCACCTGTCCCTCCACCAGTGCCCTATTCCCACCACCAATGTCCCCACATTCCCTCCCCCTCCCCCAGTCTGCCTCTATAGCAGGCACTCCCCCGCCTCTCTCCCACACACACACCCCTTACACATTGTGGCTTACCCTACAAACATTTGGGAATTATCATGTAAATCCCTTTGTGTATATTCGATGCTCAGTTCTAGTGTGGCATTACTATTTCCCACAATTAGTAGAACACTGGTATATATATATTTATAAGGGGAAGATCATTTTTATGAGACTTACTCAGCTGTTGCTGGGTGCTAGCTAGATGGTGAGAAGCACCCATTTGGTGCCAGGGCACGTGCACACACAGAACTGTTAGGTGTGAAAACCTGTGGCAGCAGGAACAGAGGACAAAGGCCCACTGGCAGCGGGGATTCAGAGGTGAGTGGAAGAAGCCATCTCGGAGAAGGCAGTATTTGAAATGGGCTCTAAAGCATGAGTAGGAGCGATCCCAGGAGACTATGAAGATCAGGGTGGAGAAAGAGTCCATGCAGAGAACAGGTCATGAGCAGAAGCATGGGGACGAGAGCACAGGACACATCGGGAACTTTAGGGAGCCCCATGCGCGACAGCTCACAGGCATTTGGGTAGGAAGTGACACTTAAAGCCTTGTGCAAAGCTGCCAGGCCATGAAACACTTTAAAAAATAGTCTGAGGGATTTTAACTTCAATTTGTAGGGACACATTCCATACGTCTTTGCTGCCACTGTAATCATGCCGAACTTTGAACAAGTGACCAAGAAACAGTTAAAATGTCTCTTTTGAAGTTGGGCAGGAGAGAGAGTACTAGAGTTAAGGCTCTTGCCTTGTACTGGCCAACACTGGTTTGATCCCAAGCACCACAAATGGGACCCCCAAGCACCACCAGGAGTAATCCCTGAGCACAGAGCCAGATGAAAGGTCTGAGCACCACCAGGTGTGATCCAAAAAATTAAACAACTGCCCCCAGACACACACACACACACACACACACACACACACACACACAATTGAGGAGGGTTGTTACAGACCTTTGAGTTGGAAAAGAAAACAACTCTGGCAGCCATGCATACTAGAACCTGGAAGACAGTGCATACACTGTAAAAGGAACCTCTCAAAAAGATACACATGACAACCCTTTAATGTATGTTCTGTAATCCATAGTCTGGAGGGAAGGAAAAGAGAAAGAGAGAGAAAGGGAAAGAAATAAAGAACCTGCCATGGAGCAGGGCTGGGGGAGGGGGAGGGAACCGGGGACATTGGTGGTGGGAGATGGGCACTGGTGGCGGGATGGGTGCTGGAACACTGTATGACCAAAACCCAAATATGAACTTTTTAATTGTATATCTTTGTAATTGTAAAAATAAAAAATTTAAAAAAGCCTCTGTAAAAAAGTAAAAAAAAATAATAATAAAAAAAAATAAAAGGAGCCTCTGAGGGAGGTCACCGCGATAACCCAAGCAGGGGTGAACTCGAGGGGTGAGAACCTTAGCAGCAGTGTAAACAGGAAGTATGGGGTCGACTGGGAGACTTTCAAAACCTGATTGTGCCACTGATGCTGGTGACTAAGACATCTGGTGCAGGAGGTACCTTCCCCCAGCAGCCCTCCAAGCCACAGCTGCAGCCTCATTCCAGGACGACATCCAGTTTGAGTCTAAGGCTCTCAGTGATATCTTTAGCCCCAGAAAAGGTTTCCATGGACAGGTAATGGCAGCTACCAGGGATTCAAAGTGGTGGGGGCTATGCGTGGCCCTGCCACATGAGAAAAGTGCTAGTTTATGTTTCTCTCATGAAACTTCTGTTCTGTCTACTTGGTCTCTTTGTCTTTACTTGGCTGACTCACCTCCTCAGGTTTCAGCTGAAACATCGAATTCCTAGAGGAACTTTTCCTAACCCCTGACTCAATAATGCTGGGTCTCCATCAAGCACTTCCATAACAATCCATATCTGACAAGACTTATCAAAGGTACAATTACTTGTTCAGTGCCTGTCACCTTGCTACAATGTAAGATCCAGAGGGCACGTTCCAGCTGCCTTTTCTGCCCCTGTACCGATTATGCTGATCCTTCAACGGGTGAGCAAGACACAGCTGAAATAGGGAAGGGTATGGGGAAGGGAATATACCTCAGAGGGAAAGAAACCGAATGTAGGTCTGCAAACATAGCAACAACACTGAACTGGACCTCCTGAAATAAATACAGAGAAGGCACATTTGGCTAATAAACACACACACACAAACACACACACACACACACACACACACAGTGCAGCATTTTTTGGCATTAAGCGACCCAGATGGGAAATGTCCACTACAGAGCAAGCTCTACAATGCTAGAAAATGTTCCTGCTTAATTGTAGTATTTCCTTCCTAGCTGTAGGCTACAAATGAATAAGTCATTCATTTGCATTTTGTGATATAACTGCAATCTGTACCAAGGAAACCCATAGAAAAAGAGAGCTGACCCCAAGGAACCCACTGTGCGAGCTTATCACCTCACCCACCAAGTCGTCTTCCTGAAGCATGGAAGGTGTGGTGGACTCCACAGACTCACAATCCCCTTAGCATGCCTGTCAACACTGCATAGGCAGGAAGCACGAACTCACATTTTCCAGACACCCTGGAGCACTGGCACAGAGCAGGTTCTGCCAACTCTGCACAGAACCTGAAAGGGGGACTCAGCTGGAATGGTTCTCCTGCTGCCTCCCTTGAGACGTGTGGCTTCTAAGAGCCGGGGTTTCTCTGCAACTGCATGCCAATGTCCAATCATTGTGGGTGTGAGGAGGAATGTTGTATGGCCAAGTAGTTGCCTAATCTCTGGGCTGCAGCTCTAGCAGGGTGTTTTTGCAGTCAACAAGTTCAATGGTAACTGGATCCTCCCAACTGGAGAGTCAGTCACTCACCTGGTGGGTCAGGTTCACAGTGTTCTAGGCTCTGTTCTGTCCACCAGCTCACAGGTCTCCCAACACTTTCATGAGCACCTCATGTCCTGGGCTAACTCATTTTCTGCCTAAAATAAATGGAATTTTTCTGGGTCCTAAGATGACTCATGAAGCCAGAAAGATGGGTCAAGAGGTAAAGAATCTGCATGCGGCTGCATCTCCCATGACCCTGGTTTGAATCCCCGGCTCCACATATGATTTCCTGAGCACTGCCAGGGCTCACTCCCAATCACAAAGACAGGACTGAGCCCTGTGTGTACCGGCACTGTAGCTCCTATTCTACCACATAAAATAAGTCAATGAAATAAATTCTGTCTGATGATCAATTCTTGCTTTTTCTCATCTATATGAGAAAAATATGTCCCTGCTTAAGAGAGATCAGAAGCCTCCCTTGAAAATATATACGTTATGATAGAGGAGAAAAACAAGCATGTTTTCCCCATACCAGCCCCAACACTGGCAAAAGATACATAGCTATATAACAAACCTGTGCTTAAAGTTACCGTTTTTTCAGTTGAATACTTTCATTGTCCAAAAGGAAATCACCTATTGTATCTCTCTTGTGCCCTTCCTTCTTCCCCTGTCTAAAGCAGTGCTAGGAGCACACAGTAGGTGCTGAATATTTATTTCAATGTGGGAGAGCTAAGACTGGATTCTCTAGGGGTGCTGAAAGGACAGCTCCTTGAGTGAATAGCATTTTCCAGGATCATCTCTGTCCGGAAGGCAAAACAATAACCTCTCTCTGGGCAGAACAAAAATTCTCAGATTCTTGCTACTTAGTTTAGGAAATACTGTCATCAACTTTCACGCAAAGTATGGAACTCATCTTTCAAAAGACAGAAGACAGACTGTGAGGCGGGGAGTGGGGGTGGGGGAGCCGTCTTCCTCCCCCACTGAAAAGTTCTTCTGGGTAGGAGGAAGATGCTTCAGCTCCAGCTGAGGGCCTGGGGTTCTCCTTCCCTTCCCTGCTCTAGCCAAGATCTGGTGGTAAGAATTAGTTCAAGTTGTAGTTACACCTTTTTAAGCTCCTGTAGAGGATATGTTTCAGGATCATTAGGAGCATGGTCTTATTCACCTTTGAAGTAAGTCACAGTATAGCTGCCCCGTGACTGTGTCCTTGGAAACTAAATATCTAGGCATTTCAGGGTGGGTGAGCCTGGGAGCAAGTGAAAGGTTGGGGGCATTAAAAATCTGAGGAACATCTGAACACAGATCCTTGTATCTTGAGATGGATCTGAGAGATAGAAATCAGTAATAATCTTAATTTATGCCCTTCAGAAAAACAGGCACAACTCTCCTATAATAGAAATGGTTTTTTTAATCTAGAATTATATATCTCTAACATGACAAATTTGGAAGGGCATATTTTTCTTTTCACGAAAAGGAAGAAGACGAGCAGGCTCCTGGGTTATCTATACACGTGTCGGTCCAGTGAGGAGCTGCACTCTAATGCCTATACCGGAGGGGACATAAGTACCGTGTTCACATTAGTCATTTATGATTACTATTGGTTTCCTTGTCATAAGATTTAACAATTTCTCCCTCTTCTGTTTAAAACAAAATTATCACCTCAAATAGCAGTATTTGAAGCTAAAATGGAATATTACCACTTACCTGTCTTCTATTTTTGAGCTAAAGTTATAATACAAGCCCCAGAGGGAAAGTGAAAAGGGGAACCAGGGAAAAGCTGTCAGTGGCTCAAATTCATTCCAAGTCCTTGGAGTCCAGAGTGTCCATCACCTTTATTTGCTGGGAGACACTAAGTGAACCTGGTGGCCAGAGGGAATGGGGCAGAGGGAGAGACCCCCTGCCCCCACTCAAGCCATCAAATGATGCCTGTACACCACCCAGGCAAACTCAAGCCACTTCCCGCCCACTGACCCCTCAAACAATGCCTGTAAGTCACCCAGGGGAACTCAATCCATATCCTGATCTCACCATTCATTTATTCCCTGGTATTGAACTTAGTTTCCATCTCTCACAAGGTACATTCATTGATTTCTGACCTGAGACAAGTTTTCTGAATTACTAAGAATAAATTCCAGCCAGGATGAAACCTCTGAGTGAGGGGAAAGAAAATCACTTCCTTTAAAAGCTCTTCAAGTCAGGTTTTCGACAAGCAGAGGCACTTGCATCTGTCTCATAATGTGAGTTCTAGATATATGGAACCCCCCTGGCAGGTGAGGCGTTCCGGCTGACTCCATGCTGCTCACCTCACCGAGGTGAGGCTATGGGAGCTGCACTTGGTCAGTCTGTGTGACTTTCTGTAGACAGGTTCTCTCAGCCCAAGTCAGTCACGCCTCGCTGCTCCTAAGGCCAGAGGCACACACTGTTCAACTGAGTTCTGCCCTATGAGCCACCCATAACTCCTCTGCTCAATGTTTAATGTTTCAGGGGAAAAAAATCACAAACCTTCACTCACCAAGAACCTTGAAATCTGACTTCTGTTTAAATCTACAGCCGTGGGTGCCACGGTGATAGTACAGTGGGTAAGGCATTTTGCCTAGCACGCAGCTGACCCAGGTTCAATCCCTGGCATCCTATATGGTCCCCCGACAAGCACTGCCAGGAATAATTCCTGAGTACAGAGCCAGGAGCAACCCCCGAGCTTCACTGGGTGTGATCCAAAAAGCCAAAAAATACATACATATATAAACAAATAAATCTACAACCTGTGTTTGTTTTTTGTTTTTGTTTTGTTGATATTTGTTTCAGGATCATATCTGGAAGTGCTCAGGGTTTACTTGTGGCTCTTTACTCAAGGATCATTCCTGGCAGTGCTTGGGAGACCACACGTGGTGTGGAGTGAATGAGGTCAGTAAGCATCTTGGTCCTATGCTGCCTATGTCTTCTAACATATCAGACCTGTCTTTCCATCTGTGTCCAAATTCATCTTCAACCTACCACAGCCTGCACCTTCCCAGGACAGATGCTAAGAAGATGTAACACTTAGAAACAATTTCAAGCTGTAATTGGTCAACTCCAGGTATTATCACTAGCTGTACAAAGAGGCAAAGAGAAACAAAAAACATTAATTTGACAGCCAAAGCACCACCAAAAATGGAGTAGAAAAACAAGGAAAGAGGTTGACATTAATGATAACATTAAATGTTGATATTTTTTTAAAAATCATCTTTAGGAGTTGGAGCGATAGTACAGTGGGGAGGGCATTTGCCTGGCACACAGCTGACCAAGGTTCGATTCCTAGCATCCCATTTGGTTTCCCAAGCACCGCCAGGAGTAATTCTTGAGTGCAGAGCAGGAGTAACCCCTGAGCATCGCTGGGTGTGACCCAAAAAACAAAAACAAAAAATTTTACATTTTAAAAAATCATCTTCAGATAAAGTAACACAAATTGTTCAGGTGAAAGTTATAGGGCCAGAAAGGTATCTGTTATGCACAAAATTTAGAAACTAAAACTTTAGGGACTAGAGAAATAGCTTCCGAGGGCGGAGGGGCACGTGGACAGCTGCAGGTCGAGGTTTGATCCCCAGCACCTCATGAGCCCTGACACCTAGCGAGAACAGCAGCGCCCGTAGCGCCACCAGATGTAGCCCAGCACCCAAAACAGAAACAAAATTAAAACACTGACAGTTGAAAGTTAGACTTTGTAACCATCTGGATAAATCAACTAAGATGCAAAGTGAGGAGTGCACGATAATAAGTATATTTTGACAGTGCTTTTTAACAGGAAAAAAAAACAATTAAGGAATCCCTGAAATACAAAGCAGTGCGGCCGCACAATCTGATAGCTCCATCTTTCCTCTAAAGCGGCCTAGGAGAAATGTTTGAGATTCTAATGGAAAGGTAATTCCTTTGAGGAGGAAAAAAAGAAAGAAAATTTCATTACAGAGCGTGGAATTGGGCACTCTTGGGAAATCGTTAAACCAGGACATTGAAAGAAATGCCCTGGGAGGGACCTTTGGGCATGGTCCCCTTAAGACGCGCAAATACCAAATCCAAGCAAGGCTCTAGGACGAGAAGGGAGAAGACTCAGTCTCTGAGCAGTCTTGGCATAGACACAAAAGACTGGGACTTAGCCACTGTACCTGGCGCCCCTGATTTCTTACAGGGAAATGACACACTTTTCCCTCATTAATCATTTCTCTCCCCCAAGGGCCTGCACCAGTGCCTGAGAGCGCGCACACACACACACACACACACACACACACTCACACAGGCACAGTCTCACACCAGAAGCAGATACGCACTCACACAGACACTCTCAGAGACACATGGAGACACATTCTCACAGAAGCACACTTACTCAGAGACACACACACAGGCACACTTTCAGGCACACAGTCACACATATAACAGAGTGACACAAACACGGCACACACTCTGACACTGAAATACAGACATCACACACACTCAACAAAGTGCACACACACTCAAGCGTAGAGATACAACAGACACAGAATCAGAGACACACTCACACTATCTCAGAGGTACACACACACACTTCTCAACACATTTTCCAGTGGGTAGCGGAGAGGACAACTACTGAAATATAAGAATCCTAGAAATTCACACTTCAGCCAGGACTTCACAAGGGCCTGCGCTGTGGGGTGTGTATGGGGGCGCGCGTGTGCTGTGAGCCAGCCCTGCTGTCGGGGCACACCAGCTCCCCAATCTCCCTCAAGCAAAAGCCTTTAAGAGGCAAGGTGACAAGGTCTTTGATTTGGGGACTAAGGTGAGGGCATTAAACAGCAGCTTGCCAGAGACCCCTCCTGACCCTTGGGAGCGGTGGCCGTGGAGGACCCTCCGGACATCAGGACCACACTAGTCTGAGGGGAAGAAACCCAAGTGCCAGAAGGGGTTCCCGGGCAAGGCCTGCACTGCCCGGACCGTCTCCTCCACCGCACACCCCAAAGCCGGGGCTGCCTGAGTGCGCGCGCGCGCCCTCTCTGTCCCCGGGATCAAGTCGTGCCCTCCCAGGTCAGCCAGACCTCCGGGCGCAGCACACCGTCCCCCTGTGACCGCCACCGCCCCCTCCCCAACGCCCTGCTCCCCACCCTGCGCCCCGGACCCCGCCTTCGCCTTACATTGAATGGGCGGGTAGCAACTGGGGTCCTCGCCACCGGGCTGGCAGCGACTGGAGAAGGCGCTGCGCGGGGTCACGTAGTTGCTGGGGAAGATGCCCACCCGCTGGTTCAGCTGCCCGGTCCACCAGCCCTCGTCGCCGGACACCTGCGAGTCCTTGGACAACACCTCCACCACGTCGCCCAGCCGCAGGGGTCAGCTCGTCCTCGCCCGCCGCCTCGTACTCGAACACGGCCGTCCAGTAGGGCAGCGGCGCGTCCGAACCCAGCTCGCCGGGGGCGCCGCCGCCCGCCTCCTCCTCCTCTTCCTCCTCCTCCTCGGCCCCGGCTCCATCCTCCCCGGCGGGGCGGCAGCAGCGGCGGCGCTCGCCGGGCAGCCGAGAAGCGCTCTGGAGGGCTCCATGGAGCGGCCGATCCATAGGGTGCGGGGCTGCCGCCGCCCGCAGGAGCCGCCGCCGCCTATTGTTCATGCGGCTCCCGCAGAACTGGGGGCCACCCCCTCCGCCTCCCCGACGGCCGCCGCAGGTAGGGCCCGGGCTGGCGGGGCGGGGTGTGCCGGCGAGCTGGGGCTTGGCGCGGCAACGGATGCACCGAGCGCGAGCGCTCACCGCAGCATGGGCGCGCGGCGGGCCCGAGCCCCCCCGCCAGCTGCGCGCTCGCCCGCTCACTGCGCTCTGGCCGCCGCCGCCGCCGCCGCGGGTACCTGCTCGCGCGGCCGCTGCCCACCGCCGCCGCCCGGGGCCGCCGCTCCCCTCTCGGCGCCCCGCCCCCGCGCCGCGGGCACGCTGGGGACCACCTGACGCGAGCCTGGCTCCGCCCCAGCCCTGCGCACCCCAGGGCGGGGCCTCCGCGCTCGGGCCCGCCCCCACCGCAGCCCTCATTGGCCGCCAGCCGGCCGCCCGCACGTCCTTCTTGCCCTCGCTCCGAGCTGCTGAGCCAACCACTAGACCGACCGCCCTCCCGCTCCCAAGTGTCCACGTCGTCCGTCGTCGCCCCCGCGTGCCCGGCCCCTTTCGCAGGTTCTCTCATTCTTAAACCCCAGGTCAACGCTTGCTCGCTCTCTCTCGCGCTCCCATTGGTTCTTCGCGGCTCCAACTATTGGTCCAGGGCACCTGTCCGTTTCCTGGGTGAGTTCGACACCGCCCGGTGGAAGGAAGCTGCAGCCTCATTGGGTGTACAGGGTGGATGGGTGGGTCCTACAAGGTAAGAGCCGAGGCTTCATTCATACCTAAAGGACTGGAGGAAGCCTTTCCCTTTGTTTGCTGTAAATGGGTAAAGGCTCCGTTGGGCAGCACAGTGCCCTTGATGCTTAAAATGATCTTTTTGAGGAGAGCAGAAGAGGGGACACACACACCACTCACACACACGCACATGAGCAGAAGAGCTCACATCACGACATGCACACCCCACCCCACCGCACATCACGTACACACGCTGAAAGCTCTTTCCCGTTCTCTCTTAACTTGAATTCTCCGCCCTTGAATCAGCCTTGGTCCAACCAAATGGATTCACTTCCGCTCCTACTCCCGATTTACCTTGTTTTGGGGCCACATCCGGCTGTGCTCGGGGCTTGCTTCTGGCTCTGTGCTCAGGGATCACTCCAGGCGGTGCTCAGAAGACCATGTGGGGTGCTAGGAATTGAGCCCGTGTCGCACACGTGCGAGGCAAACGCCCTACCCGCTGTGCTGTCCCTCCGTGGCCCCACTCCTCGCAAATTTGACCGTTTGCTAGAAAAACTCTTGAAACTTCGTTCTCAGAATCCAGGATTAACCCCTGAACATTGCCGGGTGTGACCCAACAAGGAAAAAAAAAAAAAAGGAACAGAAGAAGACAAGTAAGGACTGACCTTTTCCTACCAACTTTTGTTAGTGAATGTTTCCCAGACACGAAGAACAGTAAGACCCATACTGTTGCAGGACTCCTAAGGGCCGCTGCATCTGCTCTGGATTGCCTTCCGCAGATCACTCTGTAGATAAGGGGGTAGTCTAAATGTGGCAGTTTATCCGACCATGTATGCTGTACTAGCTGGTATAAATATTCTCCCATGCTATCACAATCATCGTGGGACTAGCTAGATCTTACCAGCATATTAGCCTGGCCACGTAAGGACACCTAAGTAATTAGACCAGAGAGAAATGCTGTTTGCTTCCAAACAAACAAGCATGGCTCCCTGATAAAATATAAAACTACAATGAAGTAGAGGAGACTTGTGAAGGCTTGGAGAAATATTTAACTGGCATTGGTGTTGGTCTTTGGTACAGTGACATGCCATCTCAGAAACCCCCTTCTCTACATTTCAAAGGCCTTCCCTTCCCGGCTCAAAACATTAGCACAGTAAAGGCCCTAGGTGAGATGCAGGGAGGGGTTACCTGAGGGCATTGGACCCTCCCTGCTTTCCATAACAATGGGAGGAAGGTCTGAGTTGGGGGGGTATAAACTTGCCGGTTCCCGCTCTCCCGGGCTTCTTCTTCCCGGTGGAATCTCGCCTTGTAAGCGTTTTTCCCCTTGGAAGTTATACACGTGGTGGTCGCCATCTTGGCCTACACGTGGCTGGGGTTCTAGCCTGGAATCCTAAGCATCGGGTTTTTCCTTTTGCTGATTTGTATGCCTGAACCTGTGATAAGTAAAGTCTTTTAAAACCTCATCGGATCCCTGAGTGTTCATCCATTCCTCGCCGGCTTCGGAGGTAGAAGGGAACTTCGCTTCCCGGCACTGTCGGGACCCCGGCGGAGCGCCCGACACCATACCATCTGTGGACTTTAACCCCTATTTTAGCGTGTAGAGTTCCAGTGAGACGTACTAGACTAGAACCTGGATGGGAGCATTGAAAAGCTGTTGTGGGGGAGGGACACTTGGGCTCTTTCGGCTCTAAATTTTCCTAAAATCATGGCTTTTGTTTGGATTTTTCTACCAAGGATCTTGGTGACCATTAGATAAATCAGTGTGTAATAAGGACTGGGGGCCAGAGCGATAGTACAGGGAAGGGGCTTTGTCTTTGCACACCAGGGTTGGTCAACCAGGGTTGGATATGGTCCCAGAGCACTGTCAAGAGTAACTTCTGAGTGCAGAGCCAGGATTAACCCCTGAACATTGCGGGTGTGACCAAACAAGGAAAAAAAAGAAAAAAAGGAAAAGAAGAAGACAAGTAAGGACTGACCTTTTCCTACCAACTTTGTTAGTGAATGTTTCCCAGACACGAAGAACAGTAAGACCCATACCATCTGTGGACTTTAACCCTATTTTAGCGTGTAGAGTTCCAGTGAGAAGGTTCACTAACATTTCAAGACACTGCCTTTTTGGTGCCGAAAGAGCTGACTAACCCTCTACCAACAACAGCCTTACCACTTCTCCAGTGGTTAGGAAGAGACAGACAGCTAGTAACTTCGTGTTTTGTTTAACTTTTTGAAAATCTCTTGTTTGAGGTTAACTGTTAGACAAAGGAAGTGGAGTAAGTTGGGAAATAGCTAGGGCTGGCGTCTTCTCTTTGCACCCCAACCCCGGCCCCAGATCCTGGTTGAGTTCTTAACCCTGTCCCCTACTTACAGTGAGCATCAGGCTGAGGACTCCCTTCTTGCAGCCCAACAGTCTCTAATCAATTTTTTTTCTTGCCTGTGAGTATGACTATTCTACAGAGATAGACATCTCCTTCATTTTAAGACTCCAAGAAAGTGGAGAGTACTGTTTTGAAGAGCTTCCAAAGTAGATCCTGAGACAGGATTTCTAAGGAAATGGCTGAAAACAGTATTTAGTGCTTCCTGTACATAGGCTGTGAGCTGCAGAAGCATGAATAAATGCTCACTGCACGTAGGCTGATCCACGGCTGCGCAGCTCGGCCTCATGGTGAGCGGCCCTATGGAGTTCCTGGGGAAAAGCAAAGGCTTGGCCAGCGCCAAGTGTCCTACATAGCCCCTAGGTCTGCTCGCCATGCAGGCGCGCGCCTGCTGGACTCGGAGCAAGGATTGGGCGCCTCCACCCAGTCCCCAGCCTCTGGGTCCAGTGGGTATGACCCTGAGCTCCAGCCACATCAGCCAACCACCACAAGACAGAGATTAAACCACCGCTGTTTAATCTTAGACTCAATGGTAATAGAAGAGAGATTGAGAAATACAGGGACATAGACAGAGAGACTCACACACACAGGGCAGAGCTGCTGCTTGCTCTCCCTGTGCCCAGCTGATCACAAGGCATCCGGGAGGGATGGCGGGTTCTAGCCCTGGCTCGCCACCCCAGTAGAGCCTCCCAAGAAACCAGAGGAACCCCCACACCATGAGGACCGCCATTTTCCACATCCGGACTCCCTCTCATCAGAACTATACCCAGTACACTGCTCACGCGGCCGCAAGTGGTTCATCAATTAATGCTTGAGTTTTGAGGTGACTACAAGATCATCCCACCCGCACGGCAAAGCCTGGCAAGCTACCCGTGTCGTATTTGACATGCCAAATACCAGTAGCAATTATTGACCTCATTTCCATGACTTGAATGGAATGGTTTGAGGCTCTTTATGTTCCTGTAGCGGGCAGATGCCCTTGGGCTATCTTGCATGTTCCAGGACATACTGAGATGTTTGTTACTGGTGCCTGCTTGAGTAATCGATGATCTACGGGAAGTCAAGTGATCGAGTGATCAAGTGAAGCATGTAGGCTGTGAATAGGTCAAGGCATGAACAAGTCTTTGAATAAATGCTCCAGGTGTTAAGACAAAATGATTCCATCTTTTAACAATAAGATTATTGGGGCTGGAGAAATAGTACAGAGGTTCAGATACTTGCCTTGCATACTGTCAACCCCAGTTCAAGCCCTGACCCTGATTTGTTTGGTTTTGTGGCCACACCTGGAGGTACTCAGAGATTACTCCTGGTTCTGTGCTCAGGGATCACTCGTACTGGTGCTCAGGGAGCCATATGTGGTGCCGGGTCATCTGTGAGCAATTTAGATACCCTACTCTGTACTATCACTGGCACAAAAAAAAATTAATGGATTATTTTTTGTTTAAAAGATCTCTGAGGGCTGGAGTGGTAGTCCAGTGGGAAGAGTGTTTGTCTTGCTCGCGGACGAACTAAGTTCGATCCCCGGCATCTCATATAGTCCCCGAGCACTGCCAGGAGTAATTCCTGAATGCAGAGCCAGGAATAACCCCTGAGCATCTCTGGGTGTGACCAAAAAATAAAAATATAATTGAAATAAGATTTCTGTCATAAAATATAATTTTTAGGAAAGGGAATTCAGATCACACACACACAAACCCACACACGCCCCAAGAGAAACCATACATGACACTAGATAAGTAAGAAATAGAATTTTCAGAAAGTAGGAGGACTGGTGACTGGGTGGTTTTTATGACATTTCGATTCTGTAAGCTTGTGTGCTCTACTATAGTTTTGTGGATTCCCAGTTCCCTTATCTCCCCATACGGAAAGAGCAGGAAATGTATCTCTCTCTCTCAGAAGGAAAAGTCTCTCCACATGCTATAAATCTTGAACCATATGGAAAGTATTAAGGTGCTGTCATTTGGTAGTTATTTGTTGAGTGGGTAAGTGCTAGAACTCCAAGAAGGGAAGCTCGTGTGGGCTAAAGCAGCCTAGCGGTGTTTAAGAAAGAGACAGAGCCAAGGTTTGCTCTAGAAGCTTTGCCTGGGAAGGGTGGGGGGTGGGGTGCATGTGGACACAGGCCCAAAGAGCAGGAAGCATGTGGCAATTCTGGATGGAATAAAGGATAATAAGGAGTTTGCGGACAGGATTGTAGAGGGCTTGTAAGTACCTGAGTCACACTATCTAATTGATTATCTGTGATATTTAATGCCCATTTGGTCACCATCAGGACAAGTGCTCATCTGCTTCTCGGTTGCCTGGCACCCAGCACTGGCTCGACCCAGCACTGGCTCCCAGGCTGCATGTGTGAGGAGTGACTGACCTGAATATCTGACTAGGAGGAGTAGGGGCTTCATTTTACCAGTACAGGTTGTCACTAAAGATGTCTGAGTACAGAATTGAAGGGATGGAGGGTAGACGGCTCTTTAAACCTCTGGGTTCTTCTTGGGCTTGTTGGACAATTAAGTTAACATCAGATAGATGCATAGCAGAAAAGAATAAACTTTTTCCTTTATTAAAACACCCTGATTTACAGCGTTCTTCACAGTACAGGTGTCACAAACATCCATTGTTCAACACCAGTCCCACCACCAGTGCGCCCCTACTGCCCCCAAGGGCTATCCCCTCCCCCATTCCCTATCCCCACACCAGCTCCCATAGCCGGCTACAACCACATTGATCATTGCGACATATATATGGGAAAGGTCCTGGCAAAGACCTGACCCTAAACTGGGGTGGTTTGTTAACATGCGTGTGGCCGCTTCACAGCACACACAGGAAGAAGCTGTAGTAGTTGTGTCTTCTCTTTCTTCCCCGAGTTCCTGATCAGTCCTGGCTCATGGTCGGTTGTGAATGGCTTCTATGCAGCTCGTAGTCACGCCCACTGGGTCATTGGAGGTGGGGGATGAGAGGAGGAGCCTCAATACCTGCTCCAAGCCATGCCATGCCGGCACTCTCACGGCAGCCCGCGTGTTTGCTGGTCCTAGAAGCAATGATGAAACCCTCCGAGGACGGAGGCAGTTTCCCTCTCTCTTTGCTTCCTGGGCAGCTCTCCGCCGGCAGGAGCTGTAGCAGTGGTGCATCCGGTCATTCTCCCGGCTTTACTGATCAGTCCTGGTACCTGGTTGGTTGTGGATGACATCTCTGAAGCTCGTAGTCATGCCCACTCAGGCATTGGAGGTAGGGGGATGAGGGGAGGGACCTCAATCCCCACTCGAAACCCGGCGGGCACGCCCACAGCAACCTGAGTGTTTGCTTGTCCTAAGAAAAGAATAAATCTTAACACATCCCTTGGAACAACTGACATGTATGTAAATCCTGGTGTGAAGGGGGTAAAAGTTGCACACAGCTAAGGAATGACATCAGGTTCTGAAACTTCAAAGGGAGAGGAGGGGCTCATGTAAAGAGAAGATAGGATACTTGGGATGAAATGTTTTTCCCCGCCATGTTGTTCTCCAATAGAAAGGGAACGTTGAACTAACCTTAAATCTTATTTCTAGTTGCAATTTTCATTCTTCTGGCTTGTTATGATAGGTGGAGGCACATCTTGAGATTGCAAGGCCTTGAATGACCTTAGTTTGAAATAATACATATGCTAAATGACATGTTTTGGGGAGACCTGTTCCTGAAATAGATGAGGACTATGGAGTCAGAGAGATAGTCAGGGAGCTTGCCTTGCATGCAGCAACCTGAATTCGATCCTGGTAACCTACATGGTCTCATGGACTATCACACCTCCAGGGATGATCCTTGAGCACAGAGCCAGGAGTCAGCCCTGAGCACAGAGCCAGGAGTAATCCTGCAGCACAGATGGAAGGAAGGAAAGAAGGGAGGGAAGAAGGAAGGAAGATAACTAGATGAGGGATAGGTGAGGAGTTGATTAAGCTGGGTATTGAATGAACACAATTAGATGGATGGAGAATAGAACAGCTGGAAGAAAACATTAATGTCATAGATGATATTAACAGAAATGTCAGCTTGAGAAGAGGAGAGCTTTCAAAAAGGGAGCCCTGGGAAATAAAACTGACCAAGCAAAAAAAGGACAAATTGCAAAAAGACTTCAAAAGCTAAGTGAAATTACCGAGATTTCACCACTGGTGCATTCTTGACAAATGTTAAGCAGAAAGAGGAACATTTTCTCTACCACACTAATAAATATAGCACTAGGCAGGCAAAGAATAATAGCAGTTGGGCCTGTTTGGCACTAGTGAGAGGACCATGGTGCATGCTGGCTTTTTCCTTTATTAATTTGATGCTTTGGGGCCATGTCCAGCAGAGCTCACACTCCCAGCTCTGCTCAGAGCAGGCACTCCAGTCCTTTGAGCTGTTTCTGGCCCCTAAAGTAAATGTCTTCCTGTTCTATTGCCAGAGAATGAGTGAATGTCTGTTTTCTGTTCCTGTGTCCCTGGCCTTGCATAAAAATCTCTCAGGTGAGTGTGAGAAGATAGTCACTGTATCACTGTATCACTGTTTTCCCGTTCATCATCGATTTGCTCGAGCGGGCACCAGTAACATCTCCATATGTCCTGTCTCATGCAAGTAGAGCCCAAGAGCACCTGCTTGCTCCAGGAATATAAAGAGCCTCAAACCATTCCATCAGGGATCAAGGCACTCTGCTGCTGTGTTCTCCCCCAAGACTGCCAGTTGTGACCCCAGATCACAGATCTGGTGTATTCCCTGAGCACTGTGGCTGTTACCCCCAAAAATAAAATGAAAACTTACTGGGTGAACAGAGGCCCAGGGCAGAAAAAAATTAAAAAAATTATTATTATTTCTTTTTGCTTTTTGGCTCACACCCAGCAATGCTCAGAGGTTCCTCCTGGCTCTGCACTCAGGATTACTCCTGGCGGTGCTCAGGGGACTATATGGGATGCCGGGATCAAACTCATGTCAGCCGCATCCAAGGCAAATGTTCCACCCACTGTACTATCACTCCGACCCAAAAAATCAAGAATGTTTTAATCCCCACACTAGATAAGTATAGACCAGGTCGCACATTACCCTGGACCTCAGCACAGCAGAGTGTGACCGCAGTGGCCCCGCCCCCCACCCCTCCGGAATCAGTGCTGGCCGTGACCTCAGGGCTCCTGAGCACTGCTTGGGAGGCCCCCGCTTACCGAGTAATCCTTTATTTGCACCTAGAAAATTCAAGGCCTTCTTGACTAGGAGTTGAACAAGGGTTTTACTGGGGTTCCCCTAAAAAAAAAATCAAAACAAAGAAAGTAGGGAAAAGTTGAAAAATCGGCATGTACCTCAGTGATGTAGTATCTGTCTCTGGGGGGTCACATGCTGGGTCAGATCCCCTCACCAGCACCAAGAAAAGACACAGGCAGCCTAGGCTGATGATTGGATCAGAAATTTGGCATCATTTCTATCACTGGGGGTTGAACACAGGACATCACAAGTGTGAGGCTACTGCTGAGATTCTGGATTCTGACTGGTTTTGATCCATACTTAGGGTTTGCTGTTAAGCAAGTTAACCTGTATTCCCAGCTTCTTCATCTGGATATAGGTATTAATGGATCTGGATCACGGAGCTCCTGGAATGATGAACTGACACTAGGTATGTTTTATGCTGCGTAGCACAGAGTTTAGCTAGAATTGTAATTATTACTGATATTATTACTATTGACTCTAAAATGTGCCATTTTGAGCCATACCAGCTGTTCTTGGGGCTTACTCTTCTTGCGTGGTCAGGGATCACCCCTGACAGTGGTCAGCGGACTATAGATGGTACCAGGGACTGAACTGGGGTTGACCTCTTCCTTGGCAGTAATCCTGCTAAGGAAGGATTAAGTGTCGTAATCCTGGTTGCTGTCCCTCTAGCCCCTCAGATAGGATCTGGTAAATGAATGTCCTCCTCTTTCCAGTTCTTCTGGAAAAATACTAGGATGCTAAAATCCCTCAAGCAGTTGTTGAGCTTTTTTGAGACAGCCTGACCCTCTCGCCTGCCAAATGCTACCTTTGTTCTTGATTTCTACACTCCATTCACGCTGGATACTGACTCTCCAGTACATGTTTTGGGGAAGTGGGTGGTCTTTCAGGTGGACATTTTTTTTTTTTTTTTGCTTTTTGGGTCACACCCGCGATGCTCAGGGGTTCCTCCTGGCTCTGCACTCAGGAATTACTCCTGGCGGTGCTCAGGGGACCATATGGGATGCCGGGAATCGAACCCGGGCCGGCACAGGCCGGCGCGCGGCAAGGCAAATGCCCTACCCACTGGGCTATCGCTCCGGCCCTCAGGTGGACATTTTGAAATCAAACATTTCAGTTCAACCTGTCACTTTGGACAAGGCACTGCATTACCTGAGGACTGGATGAAGCAACGAGCACTTCATCACGCCTAATACCTTATAGTGCTCCATAAATGGCAAGTGTTCTGCACCAGTAGATCATATTTTAACTCCTGCCTTCTGAGAGTTAATGGGGCTTGAAACACCAAGATGATTGGAAATCTTCCTCCTTGGCTTCTTATCTCTCCTGTCTCTTGTGGAAACCTGGGCTGGCAAAGGGCACAACAACCGTTTAGCATGTCACAGCTTTCCCGCACTTTACATTTTAAGAAAGACTTCCACCCAGAATGAAAGGTAAACAAAATCTCTGCTCCCAAGACTAGAGAGACAGGACTGGAGGTAGGGCACTTGCCTTGCATGAGGCCATCCCAGGGCCAACCCAGGCTCAATCCCCAGTTTCCCATGTGGCTCTCTAAGCACCACTAGGAGTAATTCCTGAGTGTAGAGTCAGGAGTAACTCCTGAACATCCCCAATGTGACCTCCAAGCAAACAATTTCTGTTTCAGTTAACATGGTCGCAGATGGAGTCCACAAACAAACATTTTATTAAAAAATTGACCTGTTCATATCAGCCTTTTAATCAAAGACCCCAAAATGTCCAATCAAAAGATATTCCTTTAAAGCAAAGGGAGAAAGACTATCTGTTATCATTGTAAAATATTAAAACTAGGGCCAGAAAGCATGCACGCATGAACAAGAGAGTATGGGGGTAAGAGTGTTTGTATGTGACCAACCCCAGTTTGATCCCTGCCTCCACATATGGGCCCCTGAGCATCACCGAGAGTTTATCCTTGATCCCAAAACCGGCAGTAACCCTTGAGTATCACTGGCTATGACCCAAACCCTCCACCCCAAATATTAAAACAAACTTGAAACATCAAAGAACAAAACTGTATATGTGGTAATATTTCTAATTTTGTAGAATGGTGAGATCCTGGTGGTGAATCTGTAATACAGCTCACGAAGCATCTTGATGTATTGGGTTTGAACTCCCTGTTTGGCTAGGGCTTCGATGACTGCTTCAGTCTCCACAGAATCAAAGGCTTTCTGTAAATCAATGAACGTGAGACAGAGCGGCATCTTGTACTCCCTACAAACCTCAATGAGCTTGGTTACCGTGTGGATATTGTCGGTTGTGCTGAATCCTTTCCGAAGCCAGCTTGCTTGCATGGTTGTCCTTCATCTAGTGTTCTGTCAATCCTGTTCAGGATGACTTGTGTAAGCAGCTTGTAGATGACAGACAACAGGCAGATGGGGCGATAGTTGCCGATGTCTTGAATGTCTCCCTTCTTGAACAGTAGAACTGTCCTGCTGGTTTTCCATTGGGAGGGCACCTTGCATTCGGACAGGTAGCGTGTGAAGAGCCGAGCTAGTGTATTAATGAGTACCGGCGGCAGATTCTTCAGGTGTTCGGGTCTGACTTTGTCTGGGCCTGGTGCTGTTCCTTTCTTTACCGATGAGATGGCATGTCGGATTTCAGAAGGGAGAATGTTGGGAATGACATATCCATCCTGTGGAATTTGGTATGTGGGCAGGTGGATGTGGCTATCAAAGAGATTCGAGTAGAAGTCATGGATAATCTTCTCCATTGCCTTTCTGGAAGATGTGATAGATCCATCAGGGCGTCGGAGGGCAGTCATCTTGGTCTTATAGTTGGCGAAGGACAGGCAGGCGGTGTGAATGCTTTTCCCGGCTTCTGCTGCATCTTCTAGTATTTCTGCTCTTCTATCTTTGAGATCTTCTTTTATCGCTTCTCTGCACTGTTTAGCAAGCTTGGACATTAGCTTTTTGGTCTCCTGAGGCTCGCACCTTGCCACGTTGGCGAATGAGCTCGAGAGTTTCTGAAGACAGGCATCCTTTTGTGTCTTTCTCTCTCTCGGCATTCTTCACACAATCATGGAGATGCTGAGCCAGTCGGTTGTATTCTTCTTTGACGTCGTCAATGGTGGTATCTTCCCATGTTGCTAAAATGGTGCCAAAGAGTTCCCAGTTGGTGGTGGTTCTGGGAGTTTTCTTCTTAAACTTTGCAGCCTTTTCTCCCCATTGCGGGAAGTAGAATTTTGCACGAAGGAGACAGTGGTCCAATCCTGTTTGGAATTTGGGGATGACAGCAACATCGGTCAGACAAAATCGTCGATTGAAGATGATGTGGTCAATTTCATTGTGGAACTGTCCACCAGGAGATTCCCATGTCCAACGTTTCGCTTCAGCCTTCTGGAACTGTGAGTTCCCATGAATGGTCTTGGTGGACATGATGAACTCAGGTAGTCTCTCACCCCTGTTCGTTCCATTCTAGGCCATGGATCCCGATGTGGAGTTCTTCAGCCGATCTTCTCGGTCCTATCTTGGCATTAAAATCACCGACTTTTTTACAAAGAAGTGATCATTGATGTCAAAAGAGGGGTTCGACAGGGTGATACCATTTCACCAAAACTCTTCAGCGCCAACCTCGAGAACATCATGAGACAATTAGAATGGGAAAGAATGGGAGTGAAGATAGATGGTCAGCAACTACACCACCTCCGCTTCACTGATGACATCATTCTAATAACACCAAACATTAGCCAAGCGGCACAAATGCTGGCTGACTTCGACTGAGAATGTGGAAAGATAGGTCTACAGCTGAATCTCAGCAAAATAGCTAAAAAGGACAAAGAACCTCCAGCTCTGGGCACATATCTTTGACTCCACTGTTCTCCCTGCATTAACATGCGCCTCAGAGACCTGGGCCCTACGAAAGCAGGATGAGAATGCTATTTGGGTCTCCCAGAGAGGAATCGAAAGACCTATGCTTGGAATATCATGCCTCACTCAAGTGAGAGAAGGAATCCGGAGTTCTGACCTCTGTCGCTATTCTAGAATCAGGGATGCTGTCTCATTTGCCAAGGCATCGAAAATCAGATGGGCTGGACATGTAATGCGATTTGGAGACAACCGCTGGACTAGAGCTGTTACCGACTGGATCCCACAGGATGTCAAAAGATCACGTGGCCGCCCACCTACAAGATGGTCAGACTTCCTTGTCAAGACCCTGAAGGAACGGTTTGAGGCTCTTCATATTCTTCAATCAACCAGATGCCATTGGGCTACATTGGCACGTGATAGGGTCCAATGGAAATGTTACTGGCACCCGCTGGAGCAAATTGATGAGTAACCGGATTCAAGTGATTCAAGTGATTTCTAATTTTATTTTTTAATAGAATTTAATGTGATACACTTTATTTTTATTTATTTATTTATTTATTTATTTATTTATTTATTTTTGCTTTTTTGGGTTACACCCGGCAATGCTCAGGGATTTCTCCTGGCTCTGCACTCAGGAATTACTCTTGATGGTGCTCAGGGATCATATGGGATGCCGGGATCGAACCCGGGCCAGCATGGGCCGGCTGTATGCAAGGCAAACACCCTACCCACTGGGCTATTGCTCTGGCCCCAATATTTCTAATTTTAAAAGGCACTTTAGTATTCATATTATTGAAAACCATATTTTAAAAATTTTATTATCTCACTCTGAGATAAACAATTACAAAGCTGTTCGTGATTAGATTTCAGTCATACAGTGTTCCAGCCCCCTTCCCTCCACCAGTGCACATCTCCCACCACCAGTATCCACAGATTCCCCTCCCCTACCCCACCCACCACCTGACTATGGCAGCTGCTTTTCTTCTCTCTCTCTCTCTCTCTCTTGTCTGCTCTCTCTCTCTCTCTCTCTCTCTGCTTTTTGTGTATTGTGGTTAGCAATACATACACTGAGGGACTATCATGCATATCCCTTTATCTACTTTCAATACGCCGTTGTAGTTTAGCACTACCATTTCCAACTTTATTGGCAGAGGTTAGGTAAGATAAGATAGAGAACTATTATTCTCTATCTTACCTAACCTCTCCCCCTGCAAACATTTGTGCTAGATTCTGACCCTTGACATGACTTCCTGGGCGTGTTTTGCCTGGGCTTGAATATTAGTCTCATAATATATTTTTATATCCCATTAATGAATGCAGTTATGTTATTCTATAGCTACCCTTTTCCTTCTGACTCATTTCACGCAGCATGATAACTTCCATGTCCATCCATTTGTAGGCAAATTTCATGACTTCATTTTTTCCTAACAGCTGCAAAGTTTTCCATTTTGTAGATGTACCATAGTTTCTTTATCCAGTCATCTGTTCTTGAGCACTCAGATTGTTTCCAGGTTCTGGCTATTGTGAATAGTGCTGCAGTGAGTACAGAAGTGCAGATGGAAAGAATAGTCAATTCTTTTTTTGGTCACACCCAGCAATACTCAGGGATTATTCCTGGCTCCTCACTCAGGAATGCTGGGGAACATAGCATCGTCCCCTGGCAATGCTTGGGGACCATAGGGGATCCCAGGGAATGGAACCCCCACCCGCTGGACATATTGCTCTAGCCCTGGAAAGAAATATTCAAATGTGAACACTTACTTCCTATCTAGAGGATGGGGTTATAGGGATTATAGGTTTTCTTGTCCTAATCAGTATCCCCCGGCCCAGCCTCTTCCATTCATTGCTGTTATGAGGGCTGGGAGTTGCTATGTTTGCAAGGAACACGTGCTGTCCAGGGGGTGGTGCTGGCACACATTCCAGTTGCAGTGGTCACCAGGGGGCGCTGTGGTGCACACACTGCCCTTACTGGGATGCTGCCCTCAATGTTGTGTGTGCCTAGTTATGCATCAGAAGCCTCAGTCTGCTGCGGTGCCCTGGGTCCCAGACAGTACTGCAGATGGGGCCAAGCTTAGCGCATTGGGGTGGCACCAGGGATCAAAAGCACAGTCTCCTACTTGCAAGGCTTTTAGTCACTAAGTGATCCCCTGGGTCTCTTATTCTGCATTTTCCCCATTAAAATGTACTGTCTTAAATTATATCTTATGGTTAGTGATCATGAAAAATGCCCTCCCACACTGGCAGTGCCCAGAAGCTATTCCTGTACTCAGGGATGACCATATGCAATACCAGGGATGGAGCCAGGGTCAGCTGCATGCAAGGTATATGTCTGACCTCCTGTACTAGCTCTCCAGCCCCCATAAAGTGCTACCTGGAAGCATGCCTGAAATGAATATAAATAAAAATGTAGTGAAAAACTTTACCCTTTGGATATGATCACACGTGTCTAACAAAATTGTAGTTATAGTATAATGATTGGTTTTGTTTCTTTCCTGTTTTTTGTTTGTTGGGAGGGTGCATACCCCCTGTGCTCAGGGATTATTCTTGGCTCTGTGCTCAGAGTAGGGGGTGTCAGGGATCAAACCTGGGTCAGCTGCAGAGTAGACACCTACTCACTATACTATCTCTCTGGCCCCAATTATAGTTATTTATAACAGAACAGGTAATTGGAATCACCTTCAATCTACTTTTTGTTTATGTTTCACATAACCCACATAACCAGGAGTTGCTTTTGTAACTAGACGAACCATAAAGATTTTGATCATAATAGATTTTGATCGTAATCATGAATTCACAAGCAGAAGTTGTATTATTAGAGATGTGGTAGAAGGCGAAAAAACCAGCAAGGATGAGAGGAGATTAATGGTGAGGGCTCACTGCAGGCCACACACTGGGTCTTAATCCTGTGTCTGTACAGGGTCTCCCAGACCTTATTAGTGTCCCCACAGGATCTTACAAGCAAACTGTGAGACTCTGGAATGTCAACCCATTCCTTTCTGCCCTCTTCCCTCCTGGAGGAAATGGTACCTTTTTAAAAAAAAAAATCTGACAGACACAGAATGACTGCATTTATCTGCATAACATAAATATATATGTACATATTAAGATACCAATATCCAAGGTCAAGTGAAACATATATCAGGAGGTCTTGTCAAAGGTGGAAATTATCACAAACGTGTGGGATTCAGAGGCTAGGTAAGACAGAAAATGGAACAGTGTGCTAACAATTGTCGAGGGTACTAATACTAACCTAGAACTGAGCATTAAATAGAGGCAAAAATATACACATGACAACCCTTTAATGTATGTTCTGTAATCCATAGTCTGGAGGGTAAGGAAAAGAGAAAGAGAGAGAAACGGAAAGAAATAAAGAACCTGCCATGGAGCAGGGCTGGGGAAGGGGAGAGGGAACCAAAAAAAAAGAAAAATGAAACAAACAAAAAAATCTATTTTTTCAGTGCCTGACGTGAACTAGGACATCACACACACTCACATACATACACACACACACACACATTAGGAAGAGCTCCAGTATGGTGAGACACACACACACACACACACACACACACACCCCTTAGGAAGAGCTCCAGCATGGTGAGCCTCAGCCCCAGCCCCGGGAAGGATCCTTCTTTTGTGTGTACTTGCTTTTTGGAACCAATCTGCATGCCACACTCACCTAACAAGAGCGTGGACTTGTTTCTAATTCTTCATTTTTCCAGTGCTGTGGTCTTCAAATCATACGGATGACACAGCTTGTCGTTTGGGTTTTGAGATTTATGCCTTCTTTCTTTGGGAGCATGTATCAAGTAAAGATTTGTGTGTGTGTGTGTGTGTGTGTGTGTGTGTGTGTGTGTGTGTTTCCTTCAACAAACCAGTAAGACCTGATGAATGAGCAGCCCTCACTGTTGTCCCTGAGAAACAGATTTCAGGATAGCTGGAGCAGTCGGACTTGGCGCGGGTTCCGGTCCAGACAGCGCAGGCAGCCGCGCCGCCGTGTGGTCTGGAAGGAGAACAACGCGCGTTGGAGCGCCTCAGGCGCTGAGGGTAGCCCAGTGGTCGCTAGGTGGCGCTCGTTCAGTACGTTGTGCGGGGAACCGAGACCCACACCCGTTGGGAGCTCTAGAACTGATAACCTACACCATCACAAGCCTCCCAGATCTTTACTCACTCACGAGACCTTGTATTTCCACACAACTGCTTCCATTTTATCAATTTTGCTCAAGGATGTCTGCATAAAAACTCAGCTTATGCACAGGAGACTAAAGCCTGGCAAGGACCGATGACCTGCTGAAATTTCAGTCCCTTGTTTTTAATTCCATTCATTCTCTCCCCTCCACACCCCACCCCCAGTATTTATGTATGAGTCTACTACAAGCCAGGCACGAGGTACTCAATAGTGAGCAAGACAGAGAACAATTCTTCATAAGCCCTTCACAATAGAGGTGACAAGCAAGTAAAATGCAACATAAAACACTAGAAAAGAATAAATGCTAGGAAGCAAGAAAGAGGAGGGAAGGGAGGAGGTGAAATGGGAGCAGGGTTAGGGATTTGAAGTTATCTTTTGAAGATATATGTATGTCTTGCCCTTTGCTGATGAATCAGGCGAAATGAAAAAGGAGGCGGGTGGAGAGACTGGGGGATCTAGCGGTGCACAGCCTCTCGCAGGGGTGGGGAGGGGCGCGTCTGGGGCACCATCCCACCAGGGTGGAGAGGCCAAGGGGGTCTGGGGGTCCAGCCAGGGACGGGCCGACTAGGACCCCAGCCGAGGACGGGCAGGCGAGCCATCTACTGTTCTGAGTTCAGCCATGAAATAAAGTAAGGGAGAACGTCAGTTCTATTAAGCAACAAAAGGTGCAAGAGTGATTAAAAATATTCGGTGTCAAGAAGCAAATCAATACTTCCTATTACAGTGTTTGGCTCTCCAGATTTCTACACACAAAACCCTCTTCAAAAGGCTCTGCCTGGCATTGTTGAGGCAACGGCATATCTCACGTGCTTGAGCACTAAGTACTTGGGTACTTAATACGTAAATAAGCTCTTAGGTGATTAACCTCAGACAAGTGAATCTCCTGACACTCAGTGGTCTTTTGTCTATTTATTTGTTTGAAATAAAAACAGATTTTATTTGGAGGTTTTGAGGAAGGGAAGGAGGGAGAGAAAGTAAGAGAGAGAGAGAGAGAGAAGAGAGAGAGAGACAGAGAGACAGAGAGAGAGAGAAACGCACTTGAGAGAACTCAGGCTTCTCCAAAGGCGGAGGGAGCCCAGTACACACACACATCCCAGCATTAGATACGACGGCGTGAAAGTCCACGCCTTGCAAGGGGACATGTGGGGACACGTGCTTGGCTTTGTAGGCACAAGCCGCACACGTGCTCTGGCAGTGGATGCGGCGGGCTTTTTATTTTATTTTATTTATTTATTTATTTATTTATTTATTTATTTGCTTTTTGGGTCACACCCGGCAATGCTCAGGGGTTACTCCTAGCTCTTTGCTCAGGAATTATTCCTGGCGGTGCTTGGGGGGACCATATGGGACGCCGGGATCGAACCCGGGCCAGCACAGGCCGGCCGCGTGCAAGGCAAACGCCCTACCGCTGGGCTATCGCCTCCGCCCCCAGGCTTTTTATTTTTTACGGTAAATTTTAATTGGGCTGGGGCCACACTCAGCAGTGCTCTGGCTTCCGCCTGTACTCCTGGCTCTGTGCTCAGGATCAGTCCTGGTGGGACTCTGGAGACTTGTGCAGTGCCGGGATTGACCTTGGGTGGACAGCTTAACCTCTGTGCCCTCTCTCCCGTACCTCTTGGCCAGCTGTCATGCCCACCGTGGCCTGTTCTGTGGGGTGAGCCGATGGCACCCTGCTTCCGAAAGGGAGGAGACTCCATGCTTCCCTTGGCATTTCTTGGAATGCGCCATGTCAGGGGCAGTTGCTGGCAGCTGTGCCATGTCTGTATCGTTTAACCTGCCCTTACCCGTCCCCACCCCATCACTCTGTCGTGCTGAAATGGACTTTCTTTGGTGTCATGTCTTCTCTTAGGACAAGGGCGAGCATGGAAGAATGAGCGAGCTGCTGAGTGCCAAGCTGTGAGTGAGGAGCTGGTCCACATGTCCTGGGTTTTGGTATAAAGGCAATGCCTGACCTCCCCCACCAAGTAACCTGACCAATACCAGCAACATCCATGCAACATGCGTGCCACAACTCTGTGAATGCGTCTGCGTAGACAGCACTGCCCATTGTGGCGCCAGTAGGAGAGCGCTTGCTTGCATGTGTGGTGTCCTGGGACTGATCCCTAGCACCTCAAGGTTCCCCAAGGACTGAGTGACCCCTGAGGAGCAAGCCGGGAATAGCGCCTGAGCACGGCTGGGTGAGGCCCACAAAGCATAGCATAATTCCGGCACCTGGGTTTGAATCCAAGCTCTGATCTGCTGTGTCATCCAGGACAAGTTCATCCTCTTTTTTTTTCTTTTTTGGGTCACACCTGGCGATGCTCAGGGGTTACTCCTGGCTCTGCACTCAGGAATTACTCCTGGCAGTGCTCGGGGACCATATGGGATGCCGGGAATCGCAAACGCCTCCCCCACTGGACTATCACTTTGGCCCCCATCCTCCATTTCCTTCAAGTGCAAAATGGGGGTTAAAAATAATTACTCCTAGGGACAGACATAGAGTGTTTGCACACATTTGTGGAATATAATATGAGATATACCAAGGACCGTAGAAAGAAGGGCCAGGAGGAGTGCTCCGCAGTTGGAAGCCTGCCTCAAGAGCTAGGCGAGAAGGCAGTTGGAACAGAGAAGGGGCCACTATGACAAAGATAGTTGGAAATGACCACTCTGGATAAGAACTGCGTGATGCTTGACTAGCACTGAGTTGGAAGTAGGTAAAGGAATGCACATGATAACCCTCCAAAGTGTCTGTATTGCAAACTACAATGTGCAAAAGGGAGAGAGAGAGAGAGAGAGAGAGAGAGAGAGAGAGAGAGAGAGAGAGAGAGAAGTACCTGCCATAGAGGCAGGTTGGGAAGTGTCCCAGCAAAATCTGGGAGCAGTGTATAGGGACCCCTTCTGCCCCAGGTGATCGACAGCCAGCGGAGAGAGAAAGACACGAGAATCCAGCAAAGTTTCAAAAGGCTTTACTCACACTTGTTCTGGTATACAATTTAGTAAATGGAAAACCCGGACTTAGGTTCCTACCTGGGCCCCAGCCATGGGTAGGTTTAGAATCCTAGGCCAAGATAGCGGGTATCTGAGATGAACTGTGTCTCAGAATACAAAGGCATGCATCTGTACCAATGGATATTCTACAACCAGGTATATATTTCCCCAAGCCTTCACAAGATTCTCATCTTTACTTCATAGTTGTTTTGTATATTTGCTTTTAGACTTATTAGAGAGTCATGCTTGCTTGCTTGGAGGTCAACAGCATTTCTCTCTGGTCTAATTACTTAGAGATCCAACATGGCCAGGTAAATATACTGGTAAGATCTAGCTAGTCCCACGATGATTGTGGTAGCATGAGAGAGAATATTTATAGCATCTAACATAGAGTACATGGTAAGATACACTGCCACATATCGAACTGTTTTCTGCCCCTTATCTACAAAGTGGCCTGCAGGAGGTAACTCCAGGCAAGATGCCGAGGCTCTGGGGCAACAGTGTACTGCAACAGGGAAGGAAGGAGGTGGGAGGTGGGTGGGAGGAATGGAAACTGGGGACACTGGTGCTGGGAAATGGGCACTGGTGAAGGGATAGGTGTTGGAACACTGTATGACTGAAACCCAATCATGAACAGCTTTGTAACTGTATATCTCACAGTGATTCAATAAAAATGTTTGTAATAATCACTCCCTCCCTCGTGTGTGTGTGTGTGTGTGTGTGTGTGTGTGTGAACAGCTTCCCAGAGGTCTAACTGATGCAACGAACTGCACATATATTCTGTGAACAATCTTAGGAGTTTCACACACCGTGACTTGGAGTGATTGTTTTGATTGATGGGGAGGTCATACATGGCAGTGCTCAGGGGTTGCTCTTGTCTCAGTGCTCAGGGCTGTTCCCAGTGGTGCTGGGGTGGGGCGGCTGCTGTGGTGCTGGACATCCAGGTCAGGCCGCCCCAGGAGAGCATGTGCACAGTCCTCCGTGGTTTGCAGGATGGTGAGGGAAGATGAGGGCAGTGCTGGGAAAACTGCCCCGATGCAGGAAGTTCTCTGCAGGGCAGAAGTGACTGCGTGACCCGCATGGGCCATCATAAGCTCTGAGGAGGTCGGAATCCCTTTATTCTGTGTGACTGATGAGGAAGAGAGTCCTAGCGTGGCCCACGCTGTGGACAGTCCTGAAGGGCACAGATCACCCCAGGCGGTGTGGCTTTCCATCCCCAGTCTCTGCCCATTTGGGCCCCATTTCCTCCAAGACTGTTAGCTAGGGCAGAGAGACAGTCCTGAGAATGAGGCTGGTTTTTCCTGATACCAACCAACCCTGATTTGAATCCTTGGCTCCGTATATGATCCACTGAGCACCACCAGGGGTCACCTCTGAGCACAGAGCCAGGACTAACCGTGGTGAGCCCCGTAGGGTGCTGTACAAATGCCAGTTGGTGGCTGAATCTCACCCCCTCCTCGGCCCCTCCTCCAACTGGGCAGTGGTGCTCTCAGACTCAGTGGGCCTCCCCAAAAAAAAGCTTGTGCTTTTCCCAAGCCAGGTTCCCTTTCTTTCCCTCCCTCCTCCCACACAGTGGTGCCTCTCACCTTCAGCATAAGCCCCAGGGGCCCATTTGCAACACCAGCTGGACCCAGCCCTGGCCAGAGGCTGCTGACAGCTCAGAATGTGAGGAAAGACCCTTCCCTCAACACATGTTGGTTCCCTCTGGGTTGCAGGGCTGGGTGTTACTCTCCTGCCCTGAGTTTAAGCCACCGCTAATAAATCTCTGTCCAGGTGTCTATGAATCACCCAGGCCAACACTGGTTTCCCTCAAGTCCTCCAGCAGGGACTCTGTCACCCCATCTCGGTCCCCTCCTGTCCCCCTGCACACACAGGTGGTGCTGCCTGTGTTCTTCCATGGTGCCCATCTCCCCTATCACTGCTCTTTCCTGTCAGGGTGACAGAGGTTCGATAACTGGACCAATGAGAAAGAACAGGAAGAGGAAATGTAAGGCCTAGGAACTTATTCGTGGGGGTAGAGTGGAGTTACAGCCATACCTGGCTGTGCTCAGTCTGGGGCCCCTCCTGGCTTTGTGCTCAGGGATCCCCTGGAGGTGCTCAGGGGACCATATGTCAGGCATAGATCTGGGTCAGCTCCGTTGCAAGGCACCCTACCTGCTGTGCTAACTCTGTAGTAGCTCTCTGGCCGGGCCTAGTCATTCCTTTATGAGACCCTGGTAGAGATGTAGTGTGCGGTGGGAGTCAATAGGGGGTGGACTCCGGCTACAGGCCCTGGGAAACCATACACATATAGCATTTGGTGTATATGTGGTATGCCACACACCATACCACATATACACCAAATATACATATATACCACACACACACCATACACTCACAACCCTCACACTATACACATACCACACCAGATATATACCACACATAAACCCTTACATCACATCACATACACCCACAGACATACCCTACATACTACATCTACCTTGCATACCAACACACACCATCCATGCACACACACACTCCATAGACACACATACACACCAAATATCTATATACCATATATATACATCTACTCCCAATGAATGGAGACGTTATTGGCACCCGGCTCGAGCAAATCGATGAACAAGGGAAAGACAAGTGATACACATCTACATACAACTCTCCATAGGCATGAACTATAGATAGACCGCACATACCCACACAGTACACACATACCACATCTCAGACATGTCACACACCCTACCGCAGACACACACCACAATACCACACTGCATATTATATACACACCAACCAGACACACAGCACACCACATACACCACACACTCACACACACCACTATACACTATACATATCACAACACACACCTCATACAAATCACATACAATAAAAAACCACGTACATAACAAACACCATCACAGACCCTACACACCCCAATGCCCATAACCCATAAAACACATAAACTACATACATACCACAACACACCAGAGACATAACATGCATAGACCACAGACTCCATAGGCACACTGCCATACCCATTCATTACACCATACACAACCATATCACATAACATATCACACACCACAAAACCCACAGACAAACACCTCATGAACATCATACCTATGCATACCAATCACTATGACACATACGCCATGCACCACACCCAGATCACAACACACACACACACACACACACACACACACATGGTGTACAGGCATGCCCCGACAGCCTCCCACAGCAGGGAGTGGGAAGTGTCTTACCTCAGCTCCTTCCTCCTTTCTCTCCCATCCGTTCAAATGTCGGATCTGAATGGTGTGTGGCTTCCCAGGAACTGAACGTTTCACGGCCTTTCTTCCCTTCCCTGTGTGTTCATGTGCTGTGACAAAATATCCTTTGGGAGGCCTGTGACCCCTTTCTTGGGGTCATCATTCAGGCATCTGTGACACAGCTGGGGCCTTCAACCCTGGATCAGGACTTCTCCATGCTGTGAGAGAACCACTGTTACCTGGTATAAGCTTCATCTGCTTGGGTTCTTGCGGGATTATCTGAACAGTGAGGGAGGCTCCACTCCACGGGAAGCCCAGAGGAGAGAGAATGTGTGTGTGTGTGTGTGTGTGTGTGTGTGTGTGTAGAAGGGGCAGATTCTCCCCGCTCCTGCTGTATGTCCTAAAGCAGCTCATTCTGTCCTCTGCACTTCTGTTTTTTTTCCAACCTGAAAGTAAGAATTCAATAATTTACCCATTGGACACCACAGGATATAGAACCCAGAGCTAGAACTGGGAACAGGGATGCTAAGATATATACAAAATAAACTTTGCCACAATAAATACAAAGTCATTTTTTTAAAAGAGAATTTAAAAGGAGAGAGACAGCAATTTAAAATGAAATGACACAAAACAAAGACCCAGTGAAATCAAGTAGATGTGCAACAAAGACTACTAATACCTGATTTTCCCGCCCTGTGGGATTATGCCGAGAACTAGATGAGGTCATTAATATCAGTTATTCTCAAAGCACTATTTGAATGTAAGTAAATATGTTATTTAGCTTCATTGATCCAGGTTTGAATGCTCAGATCTCTGTCATTATCTTTGCTGTTGTTGTTGTGGTTGGACTTGAGGCCACAACCAGCAGTGCTCAGGGGTCATTCCCGGTTGTGCTCCGGGATCATATAATACCAGGGATTGAATCCTGGCCTCCTGCAAGCAAAGCATGTGCTGCAGTCTTTGGAGCTCTCTCTCCTCTCTTGTTCTCTCTCTCCACTCTCCTCTCTCTCTCCCTTAAATCTGAGTTATTTCCCACAAACTGCTCCATTTGCTAAATCTATACAACTTGAGGCCATTGGCTAAATCTATACAACTTGAGGCCACCTCTGTTGTATAGATTTACAACAGAATCATTTTGGTTGGTTGAATGGGCACATCCCTGACCCATGGCGGTCAACATAGATTTGTAGTGGCGATGAAGGGAGTTCAGGCTTCACTATTGGCTTTGGAGTAGGGAAATAAAAGTCATAGTCACAGACATTTTTTGAGAAAGGGAAATGGAAATGGCAGAATATCACACATGAATGAAAGATGGAGTGGGCTGTTTAGCCCACTTAGCCAGCACAGGCTGGCTGTCAGGGGTCCGCTTCAGACCGTCTGCTCCCTGGCCTCACAGGGACCACCTCCCACTGCAGAGAGCTCTGATGTGTGGGTTTCCAGATACAGCCTTGCAGAGATTCATAGTTAAATTGTTTCTAGTGAATTCAATCACGTGCCGTATTTGATATGCCAGATACCAGTAACAATTATAGACCTCATTCCCATGACCTGATGGAATGGTTTGAGGCTCTTTATGTTCCTGGAGCAAGCAGGTGCCCTTGGGCTCTACTTGCATGAGACAGGTCATATGGAGATGTTACTGGTGCCCGCTCGAGCAAATCAAAGATGAACGGGAAGACAGTGATACAGTGATACAGTGAATTCAATCATCCTAAAGTAGAACAGAAGTCCTGTCAGTCTATGAGAGAGCTGTGTGTATTCACTCACACACTCACTCACTCAGGCCATCAGCCCATCACAAATATTATTAAATACTAGCTAACTTACACGTGTCATAAGAAAAGACAGAGTTGGCCGCATCATCTCTGCTGTACGCCATCCTCTGTGTGTTAGCCTGCTGACCAGCCAGTCCTCAGAACTCCTGAACCCAGCTGGTCCCTGAGCTATGCTCCCTAACAGCTGACCCGAGTTCTTGAGAGTCATACCATCGCCACCCAGCCTAGCTCCCTTGGGCCGTTAGGTAGTACTGGTGGACGCACACACTTCATTTTGCAGGACAGGAACAGGCGGGAACCGCCCTACCCCACTGGGTGCTCACTGCTGAGGCTGGATTGTTGTTGTTGTTATTATTATTATTATTATTATTATTATTATTATTATTATTAGCAGATCCCTCCCCCATCCCGGGACTCAGAAGACCTACGCTGGTCAATCAGTGTCTCCTCGAGGAGTCTGGATTCTGAGCTGAAGCGTAGCACCAGCAACACGTTAGGGAGGTCTACGGGTCCTGCCCCAAGATGCCCTGCCCGGCCCCATCCTGCCCCAACTCGCCTCCCTGGCCCCATTCTGCCCCATCCTGTTCCATCCTGTCCTGTCCTGCCCCATCCTTCCATGTCCAGTCCTGCCCATCCTGTTTCATCCTGTCCTCTCCTGCCCCTTCCCTGCTTCACCTATGCTGGACTCTGTGACTCAGCTGCTGCTCCATGACACAAACAAGCAGCTTTGTGCTCTATCGGTCAATCAGTTCTCGGGCGCCTGAGTCCAGACATGGCTCCTCTTTGCTTTTTCAGGCAAAAGCTCAAGGATTAGTGAGGGAAAGGCAAGGAAAAGGTGGAAAAAGGAAAGTTGTGCAATTCCTCTCCCCCACACTAGATCCTGTTTTGTTTCTGGGACATACCTAGAGGGACAAGGAGGTTCTTCCCAGCTGGGTATGGGGTGTGGGGAGTCTCTGTGAGGGTGGTGCAGAGCAGGGCGTGGGGGTGAGGGACTCAAGGCAGAGATGGGAACCAAACCCAGGGTTCCCACGTGCATAGCGCATGCTCCAGGCTCTCTCCATCCCCCTGGCCCTAGAACCTATTTTAAGGCCCTTTAACAGATCCATATTTACCATGAGTTTTATTTATTTATGGAAATCTTCACAAGTCATTTGACAGAAGGCTGAAGCCTATTTCAGGAGAGCCAGTGTATGGTGTCTCCAAAGCTACTGTCGGCTTCTTCCACACCTGTTCTCTCTCCTGCCAAGGTGCCTGGTGCTCACCGAGTCTCAGAAACCTGATCCCAGAGCCCGGTACATGTGAGTCCGAAGGGAGCAGGCCTCTGGGGCTGTCACACATCTTCCTGATGGATGTGGTGTGTTCTTGCAGCTAACACAGGTCCTTAATGAAATGATCTCACAAAGATTGGAGACCATTCAGAACTCCACACGCTGGCTGTGCATCAGCACCTGCCTTAGACAGTCAAGGAATCAAAGGAATACAGAGAGAGAGTGAAAGAGAGAGAGAGAGAGAGAGAGAGAGAGAGAGAGAGAGAGAGAGAGAGAGAGAGAGAGAGAGAGAGGGCAAGTGTTCCCTAGGCCTCAGGATCCAAGAACACCTCTTAAACCAGAGACAGGGGCTTAGCAGTGCTCCATCTTTGCAGTTCTCCCTCCATTCTTTCTGTTATTGTTTTTTTGGGGGCTACTCTTGGCCATGCTCAGGGCTTACTCCTGAGTCTGCACTCCGGGATTATTCCTGGTGGACTTGAGGGACCATAAGGGGTGCCAGGGTGTAAGCCCAGGCCAGCTGGGTGCAAGACAAGCCTTAACCACTGTACTGTCTCTCCAGCCTCTGTCTTCCACACTTTATTTTCCCATTACAGTTCACTCTCTTTCCATGCAAGATGTCCCTTAGGCCCTCTCTTCAAAGGAGAATGTTTCTGGGCAGCGAAAAGTCTGGAAGTGGGGCCACAGAGGTAGTACAACAGATAAAGCTTTGCCTTCCCTGTGGCCAACTCTGGTTCTATCCCTGGTTCCACATATGTCCCCGAGCATCTCCAGGACTGATTCCTGAACATAAAAACTCCAGGAGTAGCTCCTGACACCACTGTGTGTGACTCTCAAGCCCGATCCTCACCCAGAAGAAAGAATTTAGATGTAGAAATCCTACAGCATAGCCTCCACTGTTATTCAAGATCTATTAATAATACAGATGATGTCAGCAAGGTTATAGAATCCACACAGCACAATTTAGCGCACCCAACTCCTAACCAAATGTGATTTAAATCAAGTCAGTCATCTGGTACTTGGTTGCTTTTAGCTTAGCATGCGAGATTAACATACAAAAATGGTAGAATAAGAACCACTAAAAGAAAATGTCAAGGAATTTGATTGGGGCAAGATGTGTTTAAGGGACTGGCTTGGAGGTGGTGAGTTCTCATCCCAAGAGGTCATGCAAAGGTCGGGCAAACATTTGGCATAAAGACTGCAGAGCAGCAGTTCTTCAGTTCTTTCATAAGCCCCAGAATCACCTGATAGCTCCTTTTTTTATTGCATTGTCAGGAATAGAGTCCAGGACCCACACATGCCAGGCAAGCACCTTAGCCCTGAGCCACATCCCCAGTTCCCAAGAGCTTCTTTAAACAGATTGTCCGGCTTTATGATTTGGGAGGGCAAGGCCAGACTCAAGGCTTTGCTTCTATACCTGGGAAAGGTAACGCGCTGGTCCAAGACCACCATGATGACCACTTGGAAGAGGGAAGTCCTGGTGGATGAAGGTGAACCCTGTCACCTGGCTAAGGCACACAGAGCCAGGCCCATTGCTCTGCCTGCTCCTGAGTCCAGCATAGCTGGAGGCCTGCACTTGCCTGCCTCAAGCTACTTTTGGCGAGATCATTAGGTCCTACCTAGTACATGTGAAGCTTTGAAGCTTGCCTAGGAGAGCCATTCTGAAAGCCCCTGGGGACTGGGAGCAGCCAGAGACTCAGGACCAAGGCACACACCTGGGATGGGACATTTCTCTGGGTTGGTGGCAAGCATGACAAGCGCCACCCATCCCTCCAATGACCCATGCATGTATGTGTGTGAGTGAGTGTGTATGTGTGCGTTTGTGTTTTTGTGTGAGAGTATGTGTGTCTGTAGGAGATGGAATGAAGCATTTTCTGTTGATACCTGGGAGACCACCACTGAAGAAAGGACATTGTGTAAACCTGGGGCCTGCGGAAAGCCTAGGCATCATGGCCCCCTCTTCACTCCCTGTCAGACACTCTGCCAAGAAAATTCTATACAACTTGTTCAGCTGTTTGACAGCTCTTGGGGGGCAGGATCTGTAGAAGTGTTCAAGCCTAAATCCTTCAGCTGTGTACGCCATGCTCTTAATCAAGATGTGATCGTTGTCTGAGCGTTAGTGCCCGAGGATGAGCTTGTCTGTGCTCACATCGGTGCACTGGGCCAGAGGGTGTGGCCCCATCTTATCACACTCCAAAGGTCAGCACTCAGCCTCTCTGTTTCACAACCCCATGCAGCAATTGCTTCCAAAGTGCCTAGAGCAGTAGATAGGTCAGGAGGTCAGGAGAGGCTCAGACCTGAGACGCTTCTGCTCTGACCAGTCTCCCACTATGTCCATTTCAGAGCCCCCTCACTGCCAACTTAAGTTGTCCGTTAGGGATCCCTGGTGACTTTATTTTTTTTGGTGGTGGTGGTGGGGGTGTTAGGTTACACCTGGTGGTGCTCAAGAACTACTGGCTCTGTGCTCAGGTCAGGGGTTGCCACCAATGGTGATCTGGGGTCAAGCAATGCTTGGGATCCAACCAGGGTCAGCCATGTGCAAGGAAAGGCTTTATATTCCCTGTAGCTTCTCTGACCTTGAATGGCCATCTCAGGTAGCAGAGGGTGGAGTGATGTTAATCCCCCACGAGTGGAAATGGAGCCTGAGTATTAGATTCCTTTATTCACATAGGGCCCTTGACCTTCAGTGTAAATTCCCCCACCCTTTCCCCAAGAATCAACTTTTTGCTGGAGTACAGAGCAAGTCTAGCCACGTAGCCGGCCCTAATTGTGCCCTTTGTCCAGGGCAATGATCTGGCCCTGGCTGGATGTGTGCCAATCCAAGAGTCAACTCAGACAATTCTTGCTAAGAAGCTCTGCCTCACAGCCGCTGCTGTACCCATCCCACACTCGACTTCAGCCCCGTTTAAAAGGCAGCTTATCTTTCTAACACAACCATTACATTTCACCTTTCACTCAGCCACTGGCCATTTGATATAATCAACATTCAGCATAATATTTGGCACCTTACTACGTGCAAAGGGGTGCTGTGCTAGGATAGAAAGGTTTTCCTAAGGAAAACAATGAAAGCTCTGTCATACATCCCAGGCCTTCTGCTCCGCCCAATGAGAGAAGCAAGGAAATGGGGAGGAGAGAAGGGGAGGGGGCGGTGGACAAAAAGGAAGAGGAAGTAGTCGGTAGTTTCAAGACTGTCTGCTAGTACAGCCAGAACCGGCCGACATGCCTTCTATTTAAGGACAGCCTCAAAGAGAAAACTGATTAGCCAAAGCTCTCAAAATAGACCCACTTTCTAAATATATAGTCAAACTTCACAAATACACATATAAATGACCTACACGCATAATTTTTTTAACTCACCTTCTGAAACGTATGAGGACGTTGCCGCTTGAGGAACCAAATAATTGAGGGCAGAGAGTTAACAGCTTGCTCTGATGACACACGGTAGTGAATACTCTAGAAACTAGTTTTTAGGAGCTTCCTGGCAACTGCCTTGAGATCTCAGTTGCTGGCTCATAGGTCAACCTTGCAGCTACTTGTTACTACAGAACAGGCCACCCCTGAACAGAGCCATTTCCAACAGCAACCATCTGTGTGCACAAGATTCTGCAGGATTCTGCAGATGGGACTGAGCTGGCCTGGGCAGTTCCACTGGTCTCATCTGGAGACATTCCTGACTGGTTGATTGAAACAGGATGGTCGGAGATGACTTCACTTCTGGGAGTGGGCCTTGCTGCTGAGCAGCTGCTCTCCGCTGCTGTGACCCAGACACAGTCTAGTGCTGGGTTAGTTGGCTAAGGAATGTGCCAAGAGGTCCACGTGCAAGCGGCACGATGTCTTGGGCCCAGGGTTTAGAACTTGCACATTTGTCACATCCTACTGGTCAAAGCAAGCCGTAAGGCAAAGGCCAGGCGTGCGGTTCTGTGGTAAAGCACATGTCCTGCACATGGAGGAGTCTGGGTTCAATTACCAGCACATGTGTAAGTGCACATGCACACACACATACAGAGTGACAGAGACAGAGACAGAGAGAAACACAGAGAGACAGAGAGACAGTCACAAGGTAGCCCAAATTCAAGGAGTGAAGAACTAGACTCCATCACCTCAAGGCTGGTGCTATAAAGTTTTGGTTTTTGTTTTTGGGTCACACCCGGAGATACTCAGGGGTTGTTCTGGCTCTGTACTCAGGAATTGCTCCTGATGGTGCTAGGGACCATATACCAGGGATCGTATTCCAGGGATCAAACCTGGATCATTTACGTATAAGGCAAATGCCCTACCTGCTGTACTATTGCTCCTATAGTAAAGTATTGTGTCACGCTTTTCCAGTGAGAATTAGCTTCACTCTCCCAGTTCCCATTGCCTCATTACTGTGGTCACTGTCGGGACCTAGCCAGCATCCAATAGCCCCTGCCCTGCCTCCAGGCTCTCTCTGAGAAAGGAACAGATGAAGAAGAAACCACTTCTGTGTTGGGAAGAGAGCCCTTCCCATAGCCTGAACCCCATGGAAAGCTTGATCTTAGACTTTGCAGCCATCAGGACAGTGAAAGAAAGAAAGAACTTCTGTTGTTTATTTTTTAACTGTGTTTTTTTATTGAGGTGTTATAATTTACAAATATTCATAGCATGGCGTTCATGATCAAATCCCATGCATACAATTTTCCAACATCAATCCCCTTACCAGTATCAGAGACCACTCTTGCCTGGACTCCAGGACCATATGGAGTGCCAGGGACTGAACCTGGGTTGGCTGCAAGCAAGGCAAGAGCCCTAATCACTGTATTATCACTCTGGCTCTGACCTTCTGATGTTTAAACCCTGTAGCTGAAAATGCTTTGTTCTAGGGCTTGAGTAGACTCAGAGATTGCTTAATTTTGGGGAGGTTGCAAATAAAGCAGCTCTAAATCTCTGTGCAGGTCTTAGCATGGGCATGTTCTTTTGGTCTTGGGTAAAAATCTAGAAGTGGAAAGGTTGGATCCCCATGGTACATGTACTTTACCTCTTTATATATGTATATGTATGTATATATATGTATATATATGTATATATATGTATATATGTATATATGTGTATATATGTATATATACATACATACACACCTCTCTATATATGTATATATACATATGTACATACATATATCACTTGTATCACTTGTCTTCCGATTGTTCATCAATTTGCTTGAACAGACACCAGTAACATCTCCATACATCCTGTCACGAGCTAGTGTAGCCCAAGGGCATCTGCTCGTCCAGGAACACGAAAAGCCTCAAACCATTCCTTCAGGTCATAGGACTGAGGTCTATAATTGCATATCAAATACGACACGGGTAGCTTGCCAGGCTCTGCTGTGTGGTGGTATACTCTCAGTAGTAGGCTCTCATCTCATGTACTTACTGATGAACCGCAATGGGGAGAGATCAGCTTTTCTCTTCGGTGGAGCTCTGATGAGCTGTGGAATCCAGATATTGAAAATGGTGGCCCTCATGGTGTGGGGGTTCCTCTGGCTTCTTGCGAGGCTCTATTGGGATGGCAGACCAGGGCTAGAACTCGCCTTCTCTCCTGGGTGCCTCATGATCAGCTGAGCACAGGGAGAGCTGGTAGCAGTTCTGCCCCGTGTGTCTGAGTATATATGTATATATGTATATGTATAAATATACATCACTGTATCACTGTCTTCCCGTTCATCATCAATTTGCTCAAGCGGGCACCAGTAACATCTCCATATGACCTGTCTCATGCAAGTAGAGCCCAAGGGCACCTGCTTACTCCAGGAACATAAAGAGCCTTAAACCATTACATCAGGTCACGGGAATGAAGTCTATAATTGTTACTGGTATCTGGCATATCAAATATGACACTGGTAGCTTGCCAGGCTCTGCCGTGCAGGTACCATATATATACATATATATGTATAAATCTCTAAACCCTTTTCCAAAGTGTCTCTCTCATTTTGCATTCCCAACAGTGATGTTTAGTACTTCCAATTTATATCTGTGATGGTCAATCTTCTTCATTAAAAATGTTTTGGGGCTGGAGCCATAGCCCAGCGGGTAGGGCGTTTGCCTTGCACGCAGCTGGCCTGTGCCGGCCAGGGTTCGATCCCGGCATCCCAAATGGTTCCCTGAGCACCGCCAGGAGTAATTCCTGAGTGCAGAGCCAGGAGAAACCCCTGAGCATTGCCGGGTGTGACCCAAAAAAGCAAAAAAAAAAAAATGTTTTAACAGTTTTTCAAAAAATTAAGTTTTGGGACTAGAGTGATAGTACATTGGGTAGGGAATATGCCTTGAATTGGCCAACCTGAATGTGATCCCCAGCACCCCAACTGATTTCCTGTGCTCCTCCAAGAATGATGCCTGACAGAGCCAAGAGTAAGCCCTAAGCAGAGCCAGGTGTGGCTCAAAACCAAACAACAAAATGTCAGTTTTAGTGGTGTGTAATCCTCCAGTCTGGTGACTGTGTGACCCCATCTCATTGGGAATTGAATTCAGATCTCCCTGGTGACTCATGGTTCTGTCTTTCATATATGCTTTTCTTATGCCTCCACTAGTGAAGGGTGTATCAGTTCATACCTATGACCCTTTTGTAATTGGTTGACAAAAAAAAAATCCATGTAAATTTGAATCACTGTCTGTATCACTGTCTTCCCATTCATCGTCGATTTGCTCGAGCGGGCACCAGTAACATCTCCATATGTCCTGTCTCATGCTAGTAAAGCCCAAGGGCACCTGCTTGCTTCAGGAACATAAAGAGCCTCAAAACATTCCATCAGGTCATGGGAATGAGGTCTATAATTGTTACTGGTATCTGGCATATCAAATACGACACAGGTAGCTTGCCAGGCTCTGAGGTGCCCAGGAGGCATGGCAGGTTCTAGCCCTGGCCCGCCACCCGGCAGAGCCTCACAACAAGCCAGACGACCCCCCACTCCATGAGGACCTCCATTTTCCACATTCGGACTTCCCCCTCTTCAGAACTCCACCCAGCATACCAGCCTATCACAGCCCAGTTCATCAATAAATGCTGGATTTTGAGATGACTACAAGAGTAAATTTGAATAAGCATAGAAAATTAAATCCAGAATCTTACTGGCCTTCCAGGTTGGGCATGGAGGGCAGGGAGACCTAGACATCCAGGGATAGAATGTGAGCATTGGAATCTTGGAACGGGGGACTGGAGCCGTAGTCCAGTGGGGAGGGCGTTTGCCTTGTACGTGGCCGACCCGGGTTCCATCCCTGGCATCCCATTTGGTACCCTGAGCACTACCAGGAGCAATTCCTAAGTGCAGAGCCAGAATAACCCCTGAGTATCGCTGGGTGTGACTCAAAAAGCCAAAACAAAAATCTTGGGAGGGGTAGAAGGGCTGAAGAGTAATTCCATCAGTTTCACTACTTTGTTTACAAAGATGCCTTGAGATCCCACCCCTCCACCCACTACCCCTCCAAAAAGTTTTTAACACCATTAGCACCTAATTTCAGCCCCCAACTTCCCTAAATACCAGATATTCTGAAGCTTTCTGTGGGAGTTTCTTGTTTCAGGAGTGAGCCATATGCCTCTCTTACTTGAAGAAGTTTGCCAGGTTTGTAGGCGAAAACAGAGACACTCATGAGAAGCATTCAGGCAAGATTGAGCCCAGAGCCATTTCTGGAGGCAGAGCCGCGAACAAAGTAGTGTCTAAAACACATTGCACTCAAGTGAAGACCTTGGGAAGGAGGAATGAAGAGTAAGGATTCAGGGAATGGAGTGAGCACACATGTAAGCTGCAGGTATGTGTTGGAGGATACGGTCAGCCATGGATAATTTCCTGTTAGAAAGAGAGGAAGTGTCCAGGAAAGAGCAGAGAGTCCAGGAAAGAGTGAAGCAAATGGCTGAGGGGTGGAGAAGCTGAGTTCTGAGGCCAGCTGCCTAGCACTCACTGAAGCTCGTCAGTGAGAAAATGTAACCGAGGCTGATTTTTGTATCGGAAGCTCTAAGGCAAAGAAAACACACAGATATTTTCACGTGATTAGGAAAATGCACAAGTCAGATTGTCTAGCAAATGTAGGTACAATGAAAAGAGCTGCATTAAACAGGGCAGTTCTTCATTAAAACTGGCTTCTCTCTGTCGGACAAACTGTTAGTTGTCATTTGTTGGAGGACAGATTTAGCTATTCTGGGAGTTTTGTTGTTTTGCCCACTCCCAGCTTAATCTATTTAAGTCAAGGTTCATTCTAATGAGACCTCTCTTCTATGTAAACACTGCTAGAGGGTGTGGCAGTTACAGAAGTCACCTTGATTGAATAACTTCTGACTTATACATCTACTAAGACTTCTATGTTTTCTAGATTGGGCACAGCTCCTCTTTATACCCACTGCACCCAGCGTGGACAGTTAGAATTTACCAGGAGACTACCACCCTGGCTTCGCTGAGACTATAGGAAGACTATACAAAGGATCATACTAGTTTGCTCTAAGCAGGCGAGTGTGACCCTTTTAGTACATGAGAACAAGATACTCAGAATCACCCTGGTGCAGATAATAATAAGAAGGACCTTGTGGGTACCATCTAGATTACATGAAGCTCATGAAGTTAAGATGTATTACTTTATATCAGCCTTCTCTTTCTCCAGTGTTTGACATAAGAGATAATCTTGGTAGAAAGGATTAGACCTTGGCATCACCTTTGTTTATACCTGCAATAGGGTGTGGCACTACACTCTGTTTAGAGTTCTTTGTTGACATGACCCTCCAGGTTGGATTACTTTGGCGTATATAAGGGGCTGACTTGAGGCCCCTACACGCTTCACTTTTACCTTTTGGGCCTTTTAGCTTTCGGCTTTTGGCTCCTGTGGCTTTTGGCTCCTCAGCCTTGCGGCTTTTGGCTTTTGGCTTTTGGCTTTTGGCTTTTTATCTTTGGCCTTTTGCTCCTTCTTCTGGGTAGGACTCAGCTCAGGTGAGATCCTTTCTCTTTGGTGGGAGACTTAGGCTCTTTTGTATGGTCTAAATTTGAACCAGAGCTAGAGTTTGTTCATTATATTGGAGTGCTGTGGAAGAGCTTTTTGTACTATTAAAAGCCTTTTTGGAACTGCACCGGACTCGTGAGTTTTCATCTGTTCTCCCGGCGTCCTCGAAGGTAGAAGAAAACTTCTGCCCCTTACACTGTCGGGGACCCGGCAGCGTTCCCCCGACAGTCATTCTCTCATTCTCTTTGATAAATCTCTCCTCAGTCACTCCCTCTTTTGTTGCATCTAATGAATGTCATCACTACACATACTAAACTGCAGTTCTGGGAGTTCTCGTTGATTTAGTCTGAGAGGAACCTTGGTTGGCTTCTGCCATAGGCTCACCCATCTCTATGCCATCTCTATGTCTTAGCATAAAACCAGGTGTCTTATGCTAAGGCTCGTTTTATTTTATTCTATTTTTATTAATTGAATCATCATGAGATACACAATTACAAAATTGTTCCTGATTGGGTTTCAGTCATACAATGTTCCAGCAACCAGCCCTTCACCAGTATACATTTTCCAACCCATCAATGTCCCCAGTTTCCCTCCCCACCCTAGCCTGCCTCTATGGCAGATACTTTTCTTCTCTCTCTCTCTATCTCTCTCTCTCTCTCTCTCTCTCTCTCTCTCTCTCTCTCCCCCTTTCTGGCATTATGGTTTGCATTAAAGGTAATGAAAGGTTATCATGTTTATCCCTTTACTTGCTTTCAGCACTCAGTTCTTGTCCAGGGAAGAGACTGCTACAACACGGATAGTTAGAAATGAGGTATGCTAAGGTTTATCCTCCCCTTCCATTCGGACGTAGATAACTCCTCAAGTCATAATTTCAGGAAAACACAATAGCCAAACCTTAATGCGGCCATTTTCATACAGCCACCCACAGTATTTTGGAGTACTTCCTTCTGATAATTTTTCTCTTTATATTTTACTTATTAAAATACTGATTTACAAAGTCATTCATATAGTTGAGTTTAAGACATAAAATATTGCAGCACGGATTCCATCACCAGTGTAAACTTCCCTCCTCCAATGTTCTTGCGTTTCCTCTGTACCCCACCCCACTCCACCATCATTTTCTTTTGCATTGGAACTGTTTAGGTAAAATCACACCATCTCTGTGTTTAGTATTATATGGAGATAATAATTTCAACGTTATTAAATATCGCAGGTAACATAGTTAACTTTAAAACTTCCAATGGTGTTGTCAGAGGCATCTAATCTGGCAGTTTTCAATTCACTCAAGGAACTAGACAGATAGTTCAAAGAGCTGAGTGCATGCTTTGTATGCAGAAGTCCTGGGTTCCATTCCTGGTGCCACACAGTCATCTGTGCACTTGTGGGAGCACTTCCCTTGTGCCAAGTTAGGAGTAGCCCAGACAACTGACAAACCCGTAAGTTCCCTGCCCCCACCCCTTCCAATAAACAAGAATAAAATATACTCAAATTATCATTGTTCAGGTAGGATCTTCTACAAGCAAATGAACCAACAATTTTGGGAGGACTCTTTAATGATAAAAAGGACTTTTTAAAGGACTTGTTTTTTTTTTTTTTTTTTTTGCTTTTTGGGCCACACCCGGCGGTGCTCAGGGGTTACTCCTGGCTCTTTGCTCAGGAATTACTCCTGGCGGCGCTCGGGGACCATATGGGATGCCGGGATCGAACCCGGGCGGCACAGGCCGGCCGCATGCAAGGCAAACGCCCTGCCGCTGGGCTATCACTCCGGCCCCAAGGACTTGTTTTTTAATAAAAAGAACTTAAGTTTCAACTCTCTAAATCCTATAAATTAAGATATCTCAGCATGATCAGAAGTAAAATTGTTCACTTTCCATTTAAACCCCCCACCTCTTCCCCCAAACTGAGATATTTGGTAGTAGTTACTTACTTTTGCAGAGCCTGGTGCCAATTCCATATGGATTCAACAATTTTGGGTGGAGTGTGGGAGGGGGGATTTTTATGGAGTCAACAGAGTAATCCCATCATCATCAAAATACTTTGTCATGGGCTCTCACATGCAATACTATTAGTATTACACGGAAACCATCTAGCTAATAACTAGTAAATCATCATTTATTGAGTATCTACTGTATACCAGGATTTCAAATGCATTAATCTCAAGACAATTGTTATTGGTGTAAAAAAGAAGAGTTTGAGGGTCTGGAGAGATAGTACAATGGGTACTTGCTTTGTGTGTGGTCTACCTAGGTTCCTTTCCCAGCATTTTATTTAGAGCCCTGGAGTGATCCCTGCATGCAGAGCTAGGTGTGCCTCCCACCTAAAATAGGAAGGAAGGAAGGCAGGCAGGGAGGGAAGGAGGGAGAGAGGGAGGGAGGAGAGAGGGAGGGAAAGGAGAGAGAAAGAGAGAGAAAGAAAGAGAGAGAGAAAGAAAGAGAGAAAGAGAGAGAAAGAAACGGTTTTCAGGAGGAGACTTGATGTGCCTGTGCTGCATGTGGTCGGCTCTTGGAGTGTCCCTAAATGTATGCTAATGAGTAGACCTAGAGAGAGTCTGGAGACTGAATTAAATTATCAATAATCAATGGTTTAATCAATCAAGCCTATGCAATGAAGTCTTCATTAAAGGGGGAGAGCAAAAAACCTTGACTTATATATCTCTTTTATAGGCTGCCCCTGAGCCTTTGATAGCAAACTGGTAACCTAGTAGGTAAAACATTACTCTGGTTTTTGTAAACTGCTCAAGCAAATTAATCAAGCCCAAGGGGAGTTGTTGGAGATAGAGCCTGTGGGAGTATAGAATCCAGTATAGAGCCAGTTGGTCAGAAGCATAGATAACAACCCAGATTTGTGATTAACTTGCTGAAGTCATTCATATGAATCCGAGTCCTATAAACTGTGGAATCTGGTGCTATCTCTGGGAAGAGGGTGTTAGAGTTGAGCAGTGGGTGGGTTATAGAATACCACCCAGTTGGGTGTTGCAGAGCAACTTAGTGGTATGTTAAAAAAATACACACACTTTGAGATTGGTAATCAGAATTGTAGGAACAAACAGTGTTCACACAACAGCATGGATGAGTAGCAGATGCATTCTGCTGAGTAGAAAGACACAGAATCAAGAACAAAACAGGGCCGGAGCGATAGCCCAGCGGGTAGGGCGTTTGCCTTGCACGCGGCCAGCCTGTGCTGGCCCGGTTCGATCCCGGCATCCCATATGGTCCCCCGAACACCGCCAGGAGTCATTCCTGAGTGCAGAGCCAGGAGTGACCCCTGAGCATCGCCGGGTGTGACCCAAAAAGCAAAAAAAAAAAAAAAAAAAAGAACAAAGCACTGTCTGCTGCCACTGATTTGCTGTTGCAAAGGGAAAACTATAGAACAGGACACAGGTCAGCAGTTTCCCTGGGCCCGAGGCAGAGGGAAAGACTGACTGCAAAGAAGTAAGAGAAAATGGGAAATAAGGTATAATTCTTTGTAAAAAAAAAAAAAAAAAAACTGGCAGGAAAACATTGGCTTTTGAAATTCTATAACGTCATTTATTCACTGTGACAATGAATGCTGGTTAACCTCAAAAATGGTAAAGGGCAGAACACCTACAAAAAATACTTGTTTAATGTCTCAAAATAAAAATCACCACAGTCATTCTGAATTGTCCACTGTGATTGTCCTCTCCTGCACGAGTCCTACTTCTTCATGACTGTTGACCTCAAAACCTCTTTAAGCTTTATGTAAGCCACCCCTTCCACTCAGCCACCCATTTACCCAGCATGAAAATTACAAAATGCAGGCCAGGATTGCTACCTCTGAATCTTCCCAAAGTTTCTGATGCTGAGGATATCAAAGTGGGCCTAATTTCCTGCTTAAACAATAAGAAAGCTCTCCTTCCCAATTCTATGCTACACTTTGTTCCTGGGCTAGCTTACCCAGTGGCCACAGCAGCCTGCTACTAAGTGCCCACATTATTTTTAGAGACTCGTGAATTTGTTTAGTTTTGGTTTTGGGGCCATTCCCAGCAGTGCTCAGAGCTTACTCTTAGCTCTGTGCTCAGGGATCTCTCCTAGCTGTATTCAAGGCAGCGTCTGCAGTGCTGGCCATTGAACTGAGTTCTGATGCATGCAAGGCAAGTTCCTTAATCCCTGTACTTTATCCCCAGTACCCCATGAGATAATTGAGATAATTTTAATTTCTTTTTAATAGCTGAACAAACTAACTGAACTTTCGGTTCAGATACTTTAATATTTAAATTGATATTTTGACCTTTATAGTAACAATCTTGCAAAATCTATTTTTTAATGTATTTATGGAGGAAATGCTGTAAGAAGGCAGAATTCCCCAAGGCCCTTCCACATCACCTCAGACTGTTTCCCAAAGATGATCTGTGCATGGCAGGTTCTGGCCCTTGCCTGACACCCCCGCCCAGACTCTCAGAGGCCAGAAAGACTAGTGCACCACACCACAGACATTCTCAAGGTCTAGACTCCACAGTTCAACAGAGCCCCACCAAGAGAGAAGCTGAATCAAGCCTAGGTATGCGGAACTCAGCTGCCAAGTTCACCAGGCTTTCCTGGGAGCTGAAGCTGGGGCCCTTCCCCCCAACTTGGTCCCCTCCACAAAGGCCTGGTGAGCCCACCCATGGCTGCGACTGATGCTGTTGGCCAGAATCCAGGTACACAGGCGCAGGACAGAGCTTCTGCCTGCTGACCCTGTGCCAGGCTGATAGGGCCTCCTGGAAGGGGGCAGGTTATGGCCCTTGCCTTTGCTCCGTTCCCCACCCCAGACTCTCAGAGGCCAGAACACCTTGTGCACCACAACCACAGCCATTCTCAAGGTCCAGACTCCACAGCTCAACAGAGTCCCACCCCCATGGCACTCAGCCACTATCTCAAAACCAGGTATACTCAGCTAAGAGGTATCCCATCACATTTCATAGAAACACAAGTGTGTGGACACGATGTGTGTCTGTGGGAACATGTCAAAAATTTCCTATGCAGTGGGCTCAGATGGTGTTGCAATACACTGTTGCCCAGAGTCTCTGTATCTAACCTGGAGTTATCTCCTGCAGGCCACTTTGTAGATAGGGACAGGGAAAATGTTTGAATCTCCCTATGTGGGAGAATATTTTACCATGTATTCTATGTTAGATGGTATAAATATTTTCTCTCATGCTATCACAATCATCACGGGACTAGATAGATCTTACCAGTATTTTTACCTGGCTATGTTGGATCTCTAAATATAATATAGTTATAATTTGATCAGAGAGAAATGGTGTTTGCCTCCAAGCAAGCAAGTGTGGCTCTCTAATAAGTCTTATATCACTTGTATCCAGATTGGTTGGGCATGTAATGTGATTTGAAGATGACCCCTGGACTAGAGCCGTTACCGACTGAATCCCACAGGACATCAAAAGATCACATGGCCGCCCACCTACAAGATGGTCAGACTTCTTCGTCAAGACCCTGAAGGAATGGTTTGAGGCTTTTCATATTCCTGAAGCAAGCAGATGACACTGGACTACACTGGCACGTGATAGGGTCAAATGGAAATGTTAGTGGCGCCTGCTCGAGGAAATCGATGAACAACGGGATGTCTAGTGATCTAGTGATCACTTGTATCACTTGTCTTCCCATTGCTCATCGATTTGCTCGAGCAGGCACCAGTAACATCTCCATACATCCTGTCAAGAGCAAGTGTAGCCCAAGGGCATCTGCTCCTCCAGGAACACGAAGAGTCTCAAACCATTCCTTCAGGTCATGGGAATGAGGTCTATAATTATTAAAGTTTTTGGCATATCAGTAAAACACAGGTAGCTTGCCAGGCTCTGCCATGTAGGTGATACACTCTCTATAGTAGGCTCTTTTCTTGTGCATATACAGATGAACCTCAATGGGGAGAGATCAACTTTTCCCTTGGGTGGAACTCGGAGGAGCTGTGGAGTCTGGATGTTGAGAATAACTGACCTCATGGTGTGGGGGTTCCTCTGACTTCTTGCTTCTTCTCTAATAAGTCTAAAGGCTAATATCCAAAACAACTATGAAGTAAAGACTAGGATCTTGTGAAGGCTTGGAGAAATATATACCTGACTATAGAATATCCATGTACAGATACATGCCCTTTCCCCACTTTGCATAGGGACTTCAGGGAAACTCTAAGGACAGACCTTGCATGGGGCAATATTAACATTTCAATGGGATTAGGTGAGGTCCTGGGAGAGGTACCTGGGGATTGACCCTAACTGCTATCTGTTGATGTGGGCTGGTCAGGGCTGAAAAGGATTTAAAAGCAGTAGCCTGCTCTCTTCTCTCTCTTCTCCTATCTCTTCTCTCCCTGCCTGCCTGATCTCTGCCTCTGCTCTTCTCTTCCCTATTGGGCATGTGGTAGCAGCCATCTTGGCCTAGGATTCTAAACTTACACGTGGCCAAGGCCCAGCTAGAAACCTAAAGTCTGGGGTTTTCCTATTATTGAATTGTATACCAGAACAAGTGTGAACAAAGCCTTTTAAACTTTGCTGGATTCATGAGTCTTTCTCTGTCTGCCAGCCGCCTATCCCCTGGGAAAGAAAGGGATCTTCAGTACCTCCTTCCTAATTTTATCGGGAACCCAGCGTTCTCCGACAGGTGGCGGTCCCACCAAGAGCTCCTTTTCTGCTCCCAGATTTTGTCAAGGAAACCAGCGTTCTCTAACAAGATGGCACAATGGAGATTTAAGAATCTCCAGTGACTTTTGTCTAAGACCACATTCATCGACTGTTTAGAGAAGTGGCCCCAATGAGCAATATAGAATAGATTATTCAGTGTATGCATAGGACAAGCTCACATAGAGGTTGAGATAAATGTGAAGTAGATGTTGTTTGTAGGTGCAGTGGTGGTGAGTCCTGTGTTGACAGTAGAGAATCACTGTGTTCTGGAATCCCAGAAAGTGAATCCAAGAACAGAATCGGTCAGACTGTCACACAACAACCCAGAAAATAAAAAAAGCCATGACTTTGTCAATACCATTCCCTTATATGGGCTGTAATGATCAGCATAATTGATGCCGGCTAACGGAGCAGGCAAGGGATAGAGATTGGGTGGGGGAATGTGGGTCTCTGGTGGTGGTGGGGGCACACTGGTGGTGGGATTTGTGCTGAACGATGAGTCTTTCTAGCACCTGTATTGCAAAAAGCTTTGTGCTTTGTAAACCACAGTGTTTAAATAAATAAAAGAAGGAAGAAGAAAAAAAAAAAGAAAATCTGTGCATTGTCAAAATAGCCTTGTCTCTCTCCAACCGCCAGGTCCGCTTTTCCTTGTCCTATTATCCATCAGGATTCAAACCTGGATCAGATGGCGATCAAACAATGTCTTCTTTCTTTCCTGACTCTCCTTTTTACTCAAATTCCTTTCCACTTCTCAAATTGCAAAACTAAAACTTTCATGCATGGAAACTGATTGCAGTATTCTCTGAGAAGAGGTTTTTCTTTTACTTTTTTTTGTCCCAATTATTCTATTGTCCTCTCTGTCTTGTAGAGAAAATTCCCAAAGTTTTGTACTTAAATTGAACCATGGAACTTGTGGTTGCTGCACCCAAGTCAAAGGCTAGTTTCCCAACTCAAATCCAATTAGTTTCCCCTCTCTCTCTGGCCTAGAACAGCTACTGAGGAGAGGTACGCAGAGAAGCTGGGGAGATTGTGTGACACATGGACTCTGTTGGCATCAGAGAGGGAGAAGGCAAAAGGATTGACAGATGGCGGATAGGGGACCAGCCCGCCAAGACAGAGTTCCAAGTAAGGACCCAAAGGGAGGCAGGAGGGCAGATGGGTGGAGCAGGCAAGATGCTGGTTCCTAGGAAAAGCTGATGGTGGGTGGGGCTGTTCTGGGGCAAACAGGCTGAGCTTCTCCCTGTGAAGAGAGTGAGAACGTCTGGATTCTGAAGCTGCAGAAATGGGACAGAATAGCTTTCCTTGGCCCCACAACCTCCTGTGAGAACTGAGGCCTTGTGCCACTTAGTCTTTGCCTGGCTCCAGGAATTGCAACGTCAACATCGCCAGAACCTTTTCTTATAAAATGAGTCACCAGATGTAGGTGAAACTGTGTTGGATCTTCCCGTGAAGTGTCCACAGTGTCCAGATAAGTTGGCTTTTAAATGCTTAGTTACTAGCAATCTCTCCAAGCTCTGTGGCATGAATAGGACTGTCAGTGTTGGAGGTGGGAGCCACTGAATAAGCGCTCAGCTCTGCAGCAGTCTTTCTTGCAGGAGCCTGGGTGCCAAGAGCTGCCCGGCAGCGCTCTCTCTAGTGGAGGTAGGACTAGTATTTCTCCATCCTTCCGAGCCTTTTGAAGGTGCTTTTTCTGGCTTGTGAGAATCAGATCAGATTTACGGCCAAAGCACTGCCCTCACAGACTCTGAGATTGCCTAAGACATTTTGCTTTTCAAGCTTGTTTCTTCATCAGATGAAGTGAAATCTCCTGGTAAGATCAAATGAAAGAACGATCTTACCAGAAGATTTCATCAAACATAGCTGGATTTGTCTCCTGGGACTAAGTATAGGACCACACCGGTTGATTTAAATAGCAAAGACATATTGTCTCACACTTGTACAAAATAGAGGTCTAACATCAAGGCATGGGAAGGGTGGGGCAGTGGGGGGAGAATATGGGGTTAGTCTCCCTCCTAGCGCCGAGCAGCCTCAGGCTTCCTCTTGGCTGCCTTCTCCAGTACCTTTACCTTCTCTTTCTTCTTTTTTTTCTTTGCTTTTTGGGTCACACCTGGCAATGCTCAGGGGTTTTATCCTGGCTCTTCACTCAGGAATTATTCCTGGCAGTGCTTGGGGACCATATGGGATGCCGAGGATCGAACCCAGGCCGTCATGGGCCGGCCGCATGCAAGGCAAATGCCCTACCCAAACGCCGGGCCATCTTCTTTATGTGCCTCCTCCAGCTCCTAATTTCTCCTTTCCACTTCTTTCTTCTTTCTGTTACTCTTATTGAAATTACTACAGATCCCAACACACTGTTGGTGATGGTACTTGCAATTTCGTTTGATTTTGTTTTGCCTCCACACCCAGTGGTGCTCAGATCTGGGGCTGTGTCTGGCATATTATTGGGTGATGGCTCTCTGTGCTGCTTGGGGACCGTGTGGTGCCAGGGATCAAACCTGGGCCTCCCGCATGCAAAATGTGAGCTTCAGCCCTCTTAGTCATCCTCAGCCCCACAGTTATTAGTTGTGGTGCTTGCCAGGAATCATACGCTAGGGCGCAGTGCTCACAGGTTGAAACCTGTGACCAGTGAGTGCAGGTGAGCAACCCAAGACTAGCACGGATTGAATTGTGGCACTCTTGCGTATTCTGGTTGCAGTTCTCTCTGGGGGTTGCTCTGGTGCTCACACACATGCTGGTGGCGGGTATCATTCCAGACCAGAATGTTCCCATAGGTGCAACTCCAGTGTTTGTAAATGTAACAAGTTACCTGCAGGGTTTCTAGAGTAAATTGAGGGGCTGATGCTGCTGAAACAAAGTAAGACAAACAATGTCAAAATTAGCACATTGTGGTCCTAGCTCCTTAAAGAATGGAGCTTTTTTTTAAGTGGTACATCAAACGTTTCTATTCTAAAACCAAATTTTATAAAGAAGTACATGAAATGATCACTCTGGACAAGAATTGGGTGTTGAAAGGAGGGAAATGGATGTACCTGATAACCTTCCAGGATCTGTATTGCAAACCATAATGCCCAAGGAAAAGAGACAGAGAGAAAGGGAAGAAGGGAGAAAGAGAGAAAGGGAGGGAGAGAGCAAGAGGGATGGAGAGAGAGAGAGAGAGAGAGAGAGAGAGAGAGAGAGAAAAAGCATCTGCCATAGCGGCAGGCAGTGTGGGGAAGGAAACGGCACAGTAGTGGTAGGAAATGAGCGCTGGTGGAGGGATGGGTGTTGGAACATTATATGCGTATCTCACTGTGAGTCAGTACACAAAATAATAAGAAAAAACAAAGTGCTTGCACATGTTTCACTTGTGAACCTGACAGGGAATCACAATCTTTAGTTGTAGTGTCTTGAACATAACTGGTTGTGATGCCACCAGAGGTCACTTATGGTGTCTGTGAAAATCATTTGTGCTAGTGGCGATCTCAGGCAGCAGAGCCACTAGGCACAGAGAACAGAGCTTCCAGGACCATGCAGAGCCCGTGCGGAAGCCCCGGGAACAGAGCGCAGGGCCTCACACTTGTAAGGCATATGTGATTTTCCCTTATTATAAGGACAAAACCAGACTAGATTAGAGCTTCCCCAAATGATGTCTCCTTTTTTTTTAAAATTAGTTTTCATTAGGACATGCGATTTGCAAAGTTGTTCATAGCTGAGTTTTAGGCATACGATATTCCAGCACCCAACCCATCACCAGTATCAGCTTCCCTCCACCACTGTCCCAGTTACCCGCCCACCCCCGTGCCTGCCTCCTGATAGGAATGTTTCTAAGTTTAGTTGTTGTCATTCAGATCTCATGCTCTCAGTGTTATTGACTCTGGTTTAGCTAATACATGTATCTGGAAATATTTCCAAATTAAGTCATGTTCAAAGCACTAGAAGGTATTTCAGTATCTTTTTAGGAGCAATAATTTGTAAAAATAAATTGCTAAGGGGAAATGGACCCCAAATAAAGGGGAACCTAGCAAGGAGCAATACAGTTTCTGTTCAGTAGTTTGACCTCTCTAGCCCTATCTTTGCCTAACTGATGAATATTCTACAGGTCCCTCCCATCAACATTATGAGAATCTGTGCCAGGGATAGTATCTAGGGAGGAAAACACAAATCCTCTGAAATAGTCACACACACACACACACACACACACAATATGGTGTACATACACACATGTTCCACTGGAATATTTTCACTTACTAATTATCAGCTGGATTCACCTATCTATAAGACTCAGTGAAAACTGAAATCTCATAGGCTTGTTCTAGTCCCCAGAATCTTAGGAATCTATAATGAACCTTACATGAGTTCCTCATGTAGGCCAGAATCCAGAAAGTGGTCTCTCCCCTGACTGAAAAAAAATCAACCCTGGTCAGGGTCCTTTTTGGTTTTTTTTTGTTCTTTTTTGTTCTTTTCTTTTTTTGGGTCACACCCAGCAATGCTCAGGGGTTACTCCTGGCTCTTTGTTCAGGAATTACTCCTGGGATGCCTGAGATCGAATCCAGGCTGGCCTCGTGCAGGGCAAATGCCCTACCTGCTGTGCTATCACTCCGGCCCCAGGGTCCTTTTGGGGAGGTGGGTGCCCCACCCAGCAGTACTCATGGCTTGCTTCTGGCTTTGCCCTCAGGGATCACTCCTGGTGCTGCTCCTGGAACCAGATGGGGTGCCGGTGGAATCAGTCAGCTGTGTGCAAAGTAAGTACCTACCTGCTGCGCTGTCTCTCTGGCGCAGGACAGGTATTTTCTGCTTTTGACCTTGACCAGCATCTTCACCTTTGTCTTCTTTGCTGTGACCTATGTGAGTTTCTCGTGCCTCTCTTTTAAGCACACTCTCTATGGAAACTCCAAATCTTTGTTGAGTAGCAAGCTCTGTAACAATGAGAAAATTCCTCCCCCAGATGATTTGGGACAGGTTGGAGCCAAATCATTTCCTCCAGTGCCTGAGCACATTGTTTCGTTCCAGTGACTTCTGCAATCCAGAAACAGCTGCAGATTCCAGTAAAGCAACGCTCTGGCCCAAGCCCTCAAGCCATCCTTACCCTTTTGTTTTTCTCTCTGGAGGGAGGACCGAGAAGAATCTTTGAAAGCCTGCCATGCTGCTTCATTTTCAAGCGTCTGTTGGGGAACCATGCGCCAAATCGTCCGTATTTTTTTACTAGAAGAAAGGAAAGAGCAGAAACGGAAGGAAGAAACACATGAAAAATGATGGAGACAAATCTGACTGAGGGGGGAAAAGTTACACAGTGGAAAAGGAATTGAGCAAAAACATGGCTTATGCAAAGTTATTGACAGGAGCCATTAAGAGGGCTTAAGCTCACCTTGCCTTTCACTTTGGGTGAGCCAGAAAGCAAAGCTATTTCAGTATTTAATTTGTTCTTACTTAAACCTAACCTAATATGAGAACATCAGGATATCTCAAAATGATAGTGTGAGTTGAAGTCACAACAGGATATTATTTCACAAACGTGCAGCCTTCGTGGTGCACATCCTGCATGATACAATTAATGCCAGTCCAACTTATTCAATCATCTTTCACTTCCCCTTTAGGGGCATATTCCTGCTCTTCTCATTTTGATTCTTTGCAGTGTCTGGGAGGCTGGTCTTTATGGAATCAATGCTCTCCTCCCATTTTTTTCAGGGTAACTAATGGGAAGCATTAACCTAGAAATTGAACAGCAAAGAGCAAAGCTGAGAGATTTATTACCGTGGCTCCCTTCATTATTGGATCACCATAGGTTGACTGCTGCTGTCCACAGAAGGCCATAGTGGCTAGCAGAGGTCAGTGACCCTCCTCTTTGCCCTTGCAAAGGAGGTCAATGGGGAAGAGAATCCCACTGTGGCTGGCCCTGGGGTACTGCATTACCTTTTTTCCAATTTGCTAAGCCTCACCTATACCTTGTAAATAGATGAGTCCTTAAAAGCTTCCTTCATTAAACAGTTAGAGTGTGCTGTTTCCAGGAGGTACTCTTTATTCTGAATCACTTTCCCTCTGGCTGGACTATCTCTGGAGGGCATCTTATAGCATATTCTGTGTCCTCTTCAAAAATATATAACTTGATCCAGTGCACCATTGGTCCTTTATGCTGCTGACCTCAGGAAAGGCCCTCACTTAATCTGCTATAAGTTACTAAGGTCACATGACCAGATCAGTTAAATGAATCACACACTATTCACACAAAGTCTGCCCTTCATTGTCGCCTAGTACTCGTTTGAGGTTTGTTTGTTTGTTTGTTTTTTGCTTATGGTAAGCACAATGTGGTGCAATGGAAAACAGATGATTTGGAACTTCTAAACTAGGTTCAGTTCTCCTGCTCTGCTCCTTATTCTTTGTATACTTTGAAAAAAGAAAATAAAAGCTACTCAAACTTTCCAAGAGCCACTGCCCTCACCTATAAACATAAGCTGTGCAATCAAGTCCAGCCAAGTAAATCTTTGCTCCTCTTGTTTTATGGGCTACACCTGGCAGTGCTGAGGGCTTCCTCCTGGTTCTGCTCTCATGGACCACATCTGGCAGCACTTGGAGGGAACTTATGGGGTGTCAGGGATTGAACCTGGGTTGACCACGTGCACGACAAGCCTATTTTACTACTTTTTCAGCCTTCAGCCAGTATCTATGAATATTGTCTCCAGTTCAAACACTATCACAAGTAGTAGGATAAAGCCAGGTCTAGAGAAAGGGGCTATAGGAAAGAAAGAGAAGGTGGTACAAAATTTAGACGTATTGGTAACATGAACCAGACTCATGATCAATGCTGAGTATCTGTTTTGGAGATGTGGAAGAACCCGTGCTAAATGCAGAGAAAATATTTGAGGAGGTATAAAAATGATGATATATTCCAATATTGCGTATCTGAAAGTGGTGGTGTGTATTCATTGTCATTTCATTGATAGCCATAGCAATTTCATAGCAAAATGAAATGATAACCATTTCATTTCATAGCAAAGGAAAACTTTTATCCATTATAGAATTAGGGCACTAAATAGGGTAACATTTGAAAGAGAAATATGAGAGAAGCTCATGATTTCTTTTGGTCTTACATGGGCTGTTTTATAAGTAACTTAGAAGTTCTTATCAAAACAAGATTTTTTTTGGTGTTTGGGCCACACCCTGCAGGGTCCAGGCCATACTCCAGTTCTACAGTAAAGGCTTAGAGCTGGTGGGGTACAGGAGGCCATATGGGGAGTCATGAATTAAAAAAAAAGTTAAGGTGCAATATTGCACCACACCTGAGGCTCAATGCTTTCATCACTGGCCACCACTGTGTGTTTGGGAATGGGACAAGCGTGTATGCCTGCCTGGCTACTAAGGAAGGATCTCAATAGGTCACAAGGATTATAATACCTGCAATACCGTCTTCAAAGGGTTGCTATTAGACAGTTCAGTAATAAAAATAAACATTAAAAATACTAGTTCCTGGGGCCAGAACAATAGCCCAGCAGGTAGGGCGTTTGCCTTGCACGCCGCTGGCACATGCTGGCCCAGGTTCGATCCCCGGCATCCCATATGGTCCCCAGAGCACTGCCAGGAGTAATTCCTGAGTGCAGAGCCAAGAGTAACCCCTGAGCATTGCCGGGTGTGACCCCCAAAAAAAAAGCAAAATAAAAATACTAGTTCCCTGCACACAGTGAGCATTCCACAATATCCTTTTTAAAATTATCTTTTAGGAAAAAAATTATCTTTTTAGAGATTTAATGTTTGTATACAATTTAGATTAAAGTCTTCTTTGTTTTTTAATTTGGAAAGTCATTATGGTTGACATTTTCCCATTTGGTCATGCCAACTATTACAATACCACCAAGTATTATTCTCCACCTCCTTTATACCTGTCTCCATGGTAAATAGTGAAGCATCTGATAACAGATGACCAAAAAATACAATGGAATTATGACACAACTATTTAAGTTGATTGAAGTCAACTATATGTTCAACGAAATAATATAGATGAATATGTACATATATGTGTGTGCATATATATATATATATATATATATGTATACACACACACATACTTTCCCCCTTACAATATGGCTCTTAAATTTAAGCCAAGTACTTCATCTGGTGCTCAACCAAAGAACAGCCAAGGCCATCTGTTCCAACTCTGGGGAAAATCTAGCTGTGTTGAACTTACTGAGAGATGGCACAGAGTACATAAGCCATGTACAGAATGACTTAAGAAATTTTAATGGTAATTTATTTCTACCTAGATCAAAGGTTCTATATACTGATTCTAGGACTCAGCTCCTAAAGAAGCTCAGCACCACTGTCACCCAGCATTGCATGTAATTTCATGTTGTCAGACTCCAAGCATAAATGAAAGGTCTCTCCTAACAATGCCTGGTAAAACTCTGAGGTTGATTTGGAGATTGCTGAGGCTGTCTTATAGCCACAATATCTGCATTACCTTGACTCCATCAATAAATTCCTTCTGTCAATATTGACATCACTTAAATTTCCAGTTATTTATTTTAAAAATATTATCTATTACCTTCTAGACCATGTGATCTGCTTGTTTTTTTGCTTATGGTAAGCACAATGGATAGAAGAGATAAAAAAATTCTAGGAGGTAATCAGATTTATGGATCAATTAATTAATCACCCAAGTTTATTAAATCATTTGTTATGAGTCAGTTGCCAGGCATTGTACTAATCGTTTAGTTCCTAAGGGTAATAATGGTCCTCCATAAAAAGCCCCCAAGCCCCCTGCTTTGATAGAAGAAAGCAGATTAATATGTAAATCTATAGTTAAATATGGTAGATATTTACAATACCTAAGGGGGAAAAAATTAAAGGAAGCAAGAAAGAGTTTCAAATGTTGGAGAAGTTTAGATAGACTTATTGCAGTTTCTTCCTGAGAAGGTGATGTGAGACCAAAAATCCTGAACAAAGTAATGATTGTAGCCCTACAGGATCGAGAAGCAGAGGAGGCAGGCACTGGAACAGTGTGTGGGTTTGCGGCAAGAAAACATAACAGAGGCCAGATTCTGCCAAGCCTGGTAAATCTAAGGAAGAACTGACTTTTGCTTAGTTTGTAAAGGGAAATCAGGGATGAATTTTGAGCAGAGGTTCACATGATCAGCCTTACCTAATAGCTTCATTCTGACTTGGTGATGGAAGCAGACTGCAGAGTCAAGGTAGAAGTAAACAGACTGAAGAGATCGTTACAGTAATTGAGGTAAAATACAGTGTTTGCTGATAGAAAGTGGTAAGAATCCTGGCTATATTTTTAGGGAGATCCAGTAGGATTTGCTGGTAAATAGAAGGTGGGTGATGAAAGAAAGAGGTAACATAGTCTTCAGTAATCAGAGATGACATCAATTTGGGAGTCAAAAGCATAGAGATGGCGTCTAAAGCCAGGAACCTGAATGTGACCACCACAAAATCAAGTGGAAGAGAAAAGAGAAGCCCCACGAGGGCGTCTCTGAGGACTCCAACAGTTAGAGGTCAGGGATATGAGAAGAAACCAGCAGAAATGACTGAGGGATATGAGAAGAAACCAGCAGAAACGTCAAGCAGGGAGGGCACCCACCTTGCACTTGGCCAACCCTGGTTCAATCCTTAGCATCCCATATTATCCCCCAAGCACCGCCAGGAGTAAATCTAAGCATAGAACCAAAGTGTGTCCTGACCATCGCTGACTGTGACCCAAAAAATAAAAAAAAATAAGCACAATTTTTTTTTTCTTTTTGAGTCATACCCAGCGATGCTCAGGGGTTATTCGTGGCTCTGCACTCAGAAGTTACTCCTGGCGGTGCCCAGGGGGACATATGGGATGCCAGAGATTGAACCCTGGTCGGCCACGTGCAAGGCAAACGCCCTACCAGCTGTGCTATCTCTCTGGCCCAAGCATAATTTTTTAATGGCTTTAGGAGGATCAGACCCAGAGGTAAAAAAGAAAGTCTGAAAGTGTTGTTTCCTGGAAGTCTAGAGAAGAAAGTGTAATACGACATTGAAGCCGGCGAGACAGTACAGCAGGTAGGACATGCCTTGCATGTGGCTGACCCGGTTTGATCCCCTGGCACCCCATCTGTTCCTACTTACCTTGAGCGAACCCTGAGTGCAGAGGCAGGATTAAACTTTGAGCACTGCAGGATGTGGCCCAATTTTTTTAAAAAAGAGACATGTGGGGCCGGAGCGATAGCCCAGCGGGTAGGGCGTTTGCCTTGCACGTGGCCGGCCTGTGCCGGCCTGGGTTCCATCCCCAGCATCCCATATGATCCCCCCGAGCACCGCCAGGAGTAATTTCTGAGTGCAGAGCCAGGAGTAACCCCTGAGCATTGCTGGGTGTGACCCAAAAAGCAAAAAATAAACAAATACATACATACATACATACATACATACATACATAAATAGGAGGCATGTAATGGCCCATGGTACAGTGATTCAATGAAATGAAAAAGAGTGAAAGAGAAAGAAGGAAATAAATAGAAAGAGAGGAAAGAAGGAAAATAAAAAGATGTGGGACCAGAGAGATGGTATAGGAACTACAGCTCTTCCCTTGCATGTGGCCAAACATGATTTGAACTCCCAGCACCGAATATGGTATCCAAAGCACCACTTAGAGATCACTCCTGAGCCAGGAATATTTCCTGAGCACCTCTGGGTATGGCCCAACCTCTCTCCCTCCCTATAAAAGGAGCAATTGAATAACTGTCAGTTTGTATAAGTATTACTCAGGAAAGATATGAAATCCAATGAAAATTCACAGAGACTAAAAGTTAAAGATTGGGAGTCAGTGGGCTGAAGAGATAGTTCAGTGGGGAAGGTGCTTGCCCTTGCATGTAACCTACCTGGGGTCTATCATTCAGTGTCCCATATGGTCCTCTGAGCATCTCCAGGAATGATTCCTGAGTGTAGAGCCAGGAGTGACGCCTAGCATCAATGGTGTGATCCATAAGAACTAAAGTAGGGAATGGGAGTTATCCCATGCACCCACTCTCCCCCCCCAACCCCAGTCAACCCTTGTACTTGCAGCCATCCAGCAAGTATAAGTAGAGGCCATATCCCTCAGTACTTCCCTCAGTACTCAGGAGCTATTCCATACTCTGGATGCAGGGATCACTCCTGGAAGTTCTTGGGGGACCATATACAGTGTGAGGCATTGAACCAGGCTCAGCTGCATATGGGTAAGTACCTTATCCCCTATGCTATCTCTCTGATCCAGAACTAAATATTTAAAAGCAAAATTAATAGAAGCCTGGAACCAGAGAGATAACTCAAAGCATCTATATAGCTTCTTCCTCTGGGAAGTCATCCTGACTTCATTTCACGGTAGGCTCTGGGCAGCTGTACCTGCACCCTGCACCCCCCCCCCGGGCTTGTTTGCAGCCTCTCCGTCACAGCCTCCTCCCCAGATTGCTGAACAAGGAGGAAGCACAGGAGATGGCAATAAGGATGGAAGAATAGAAGTGCTGGGAATAGCCTCCCCAGATGGGCAATAAACACCCGCAGCTCTCCTCACAAAACGGCAGCTTTATGTGGCTGTGCTTTCTGGAAGTGGGACTCGTTTGGTCCTGCACCAGGCCACTCTTGCCCAGGTCCACGCAGGGATTCGTTGCCCAGTGTTAACTGGTCATCCTCGTGGAGCAGAAAGCTGTGTGTGTGGGTGTGTATTGGGGGTGGGGTGGAGTTGGTGCTTGGCAGTGAATTTCAGGTGAATTTCATAAAATCAGAACCAGCTTGAATCTGTGGAGGATCCCTCAAGGACTCATCAGAGAACAATTTAGCAAATCCCTCCTTGACAACGCCCTAGCAACAGACCCCAAAGGCAGGGCAGCTTGGAAAACTCCCAGTGAGACGGGCTTGGAAGAAGCATGTGGCACGCACTCTCCTCCTGCCTCAGTTGCCCACGTCTGTCTACGCTGGGTGTGCAACTGTTTCCCTTTGCTTTTTGGGGTGCACTCCATTCCTGAAATATACCGGCATTCCCACTTGGGGTGTGTGATTGCTTTACAACTTTCTCTCCTGGAGAAAGCTGCGCTTCACTTGAAATGCATTATCTCTTCTCTCATATTTTATTAGTTTAAAAAATTGTACAAGGCACTGTGGTTTACAATACTGTTCCTGATATGGTTTCATTCATACGTTCCAACACCACATCCTCCACCAGAGTGTTGGCTTTCCTCCACCATTATATTTTAAGTAAGATTTCTTGGTTTAGTGTTTGTTGTCTCCTGACGTTCTTGTCTGCAGGAGAGCACATCAGTGACCATGCAATGCAGGTGCTCCTTAGAGCTCTTGTGATCCTTATTTCTTAGGGCTCCCCACTGGGGAATTTGTGATGGACCAGCAGCGGCATGGTAGATAGACTCTCTACTTTGGCTACTATACACTTTGGTGGCATCCCATGCACCCACTCTCCCCGAACTCCAGTCAACCCTTGTACCTGCAGCCATCCAGCAAGTATAAGTAGAGGCCATATCCCTCAGTACTTCCCTCAGTACTGGAGCTATTCCAGACTCTGGATGCAGGGATCACTCCTGGAAGTTCTTGGGGGACCATATACAGTGTGAGGCATTGAACCAGGCTCAGCTGCATATGGGTAAGTACCTTATCAAAAGTTCTGAGTGTGTGCTCTGCTTGCAGAAGGTCTGTGTAGGACCCCTGGCACTGCAAATCGACTAATAATGGGATGTAAAGTGATCAAGTGATAAAGATTTATATAAAAGTATATATAAATGTATAAAATAAATGTATATATTTATGTAAATCATATATAATATATATTTGAGAAATGTCATGTTTTATACAATTGTACACTAGAAATAACAGAGCCTATGGGGGAAGGGATTGGGCATGCTCTTCATAACATGCAGAACATGCTCTTCATAGCATGCTCTTCAAACATGTTGCTTGTTTATTCTATTTTGTGAACACTCTGGGACTACTTCTGGTGCAGTGGTTGGGAGTTGATCTAGGCACTACTTAGAGAATCATGCATGCTGGAGATCAAACCTGGAGTTCCCACATGGAAAACAAGTGCTCTAGTCCCTGAGCTATCTTCCTAACCTCATAATGTGCATAACTGTGAAAGCAGAACATGAATAAAAACACTAGCGATTCTAATAAAAACAAAAAGGTATCTAAATTAATGTTTGCAGCTAGTCTTAGTTAACTCTGGGATGTCATTAACCAAGGGACACAAAATTCTCCCCTTGGACATGGGACCGAACCATAGATAATTTTTCAGCTGGAAATTTATTTATTTATTTACTTACTTAATTGTTTGTTTCTATTTGGGGAGGGATAGGGTACGCACCTAGCAGTGCTAAGAATTTATCCTTGCACTGTGCTCAGAGATCACTGCTGGCAATGCTCAGGGGATATAATGTGATACAAGAAATTAAACCAGGTTGTCTGAGTGCAAGGCAAGCACTCCAGCCCTTTGAGCCCTTCCCTTGTATTCTTCTCTGGCTTGGCATTTGGAATCTTTAACTCTCTCCAAGTGAATCAAATAAAAAGGAAAATTTGAGAATCTCTGCTGAAAGTCACCAAACTAAACTGTGAAAGTATCAATTTCACCTGTTTTTTTAAATTCTTCATTAATGACTAAGGCTTTTTCTTTTTGGTAAAACTTCCCTGGATTTCTTTCAAAATATTAACTTGCCCAGAAAATCAGATGTGACATTGATGAGCTAATGTTATTCATGTCAGAGGATCATGCATTATTAAAAAGAAATGTAAATAACAAAGTATGACATGCATTTGACAAACAAGAGATAATAGTCTATTTAGGGGTTGTCATAGAAAAGAAGGTGTGAAGAGAACAATGTGTTAGAAAATATTTCCATATGAAGTTCTTTGGGTATTGTCTGGGATAGAGACCCAGATAGTCGTTCTCTAAATGGTCACAGGGTAGAAAAGGGCACATTTTTTAAAAAATATTTTATTACACCACCATGTGATATACAATTACAAAGATGTTCATGTTTGGGTTTCAGTCATACAGTCTTCCAGCACCCATCCCTCCACCAGTGCCCATCTCCCACCACCAATGTCCCCACTTCCCTCCCCCTCCCCAGCCTGGCTCTATGGCAAGTTCTTTATCTCTTCTCTCTCTCTCTCTCTCTCTCTTTCTCTCTTCTCTTACACATTGTGGATTGCAATACATACATTTAGAGATTATCATGTATATATTTTCTCCTATATTCAATGCTCAGTTCTAGGCTGGCATTATCACTTTTGACAAATATTAGCACACTGTTCCCTTCTCTGTCTCACCTAATCTCTGATTCCCACATGTCCGTGGTAGATTCCACCTTTTTTTTTTTATTGAAAGATGCTCATGTAGAGTCCCGGTTCCACAGGGTTCCAACACGCACCCTCCACCCAAACCCATCTCCCATCACCAATGTCCCGTCTCCCTCCCCCTCCCGCACTCCCAACCACCCAGCGGGCTCTGCATGTCATCTCCTTCCTCTCTATATCTCCCTCCCAAGAAACTTTCCTGCTCTTCGTGGAATGCAGTGCACCAAAAGACATTACTGTTAAACCACCCTAGTGGCCAGCGCGCCGAAGCGGTCGCGACCTAGGCTCGAACTGGTTTTGCTCTGTTCCTCTGGTTGTGAGGCAGTTTCCCAGCATCCGGACAACGAAAATGGTGGCTAGTGTGATGGACGAGTCTCATCCAGCCGCTTCCGGGACCCCCCGGAGGTGACGGGCCCACTCCCAAAGCCCATCTGCCCTCCTCGGGGTTCCATGGTCAGCTAAGGCCTGGCGCGAGCCGAGCTCCAGCCTCCCCAGCTGTCTGCAAGACCCTGGATGCTGGCCGCGGGCAGCTCCTGGGCAGGGCCACCAGGCTCGACAAAATGGAGGGGGGAAGGGGCGACCACGCCTCCATCTGATGACTTCCCAGTGATTCCCGCCTCTTGGAGCCGCCTACCTGGGCTCGAACTGGTTTTGCTCTGTTCCTCTGGTCGTGAGGCAGTTTCCCAGCGTCCGGAAAACGAAAATGGTGGTTAGTGTGATGGACGAGTCTCATCCGGCCGCTTCGGGACCCCGAGGCGACGGGCCACATTGATGGTAACTGACTCAAGAATAATCTTTGTTGTAGATTGTCAACTATTGTTTTAAGAAACTAAAACTCAAAACTCACTGGGGTTCTATAAATTCTATAATGAAGCCAGTGTGTGCCCTCTTCATAAACAAAAATAGTGGCAACCTATAAGATTAACATGTATGCTCAGTTGTTTCTTCCTCTTAAGTTGGCAGATTTACTCAGTTAGAGTAAATCTCTAGATTTACTCTAGAGATTTACATTTAAAGTGAATACCTCTAACTTGGACTCACAGACATGGGGCAGAGCTGCTACTTGCTCTCCCTGTGCCCAGCCGCTCACAAGGCACCCAGGAGGGATGGCGGGTTCTAGCCCTGGCCCGCCACCCCAACAGAGCCTTGCAACAAGCCAGACGACCCCCCAGTCCATGAGGGCCTCCATTTCCACATCCAGACTTCTCTCTCGTCAGAACTCCACCCAGTTGACCAACCTATCACAGCCGGGCTTGCGCGGTTGCGCAGTTCATCAATAAATGCTGGACTTAGAGATGACTACAAGAGTATGCTACCTGCATGGCAGAGCCTGGCAAGCTACCTGTGTTGTATTTGATATGCCAAATACCAGTAACAATTATAGACATCATTCCGGAATGGATTGAGGCTCTTTATGTTCCTGGAGCAAGCAGATTCCCTTGGGCTCTACTAGCATGAGACAGGACATATGGAGATGTTACTGGTGCCCGCTCAAGCAAATCGATGATGAATGGGAAGACAGTGATACAGTGATACAGTGATACCTCTAAGTTATCATTTTCAAAATAATGGATGCATTTACAAATGTCCTGCCACATCTCAAGGGAGCATCTGTAGTCACAAAATAGATAAACTATTATTATCACTTGATCACTTGATCACTTGAATCCTGTTATTCATCGATTTGCTCAAGTGGGCACCAGTAACATTTTCATTTGACCCTATCATGTGCCAATGTAGCCCAATGGCTGACGGGCTCTTTCAGGGTCAGGAAAATAAACATTATTATTATGGCACTCTAGAATCAGAGCTAGATCTGGATCTCATCAGAAAGTGCTCTCACCAATTGAACAACACAGACTGAGATGAAGGGAATTGTCATCTGAAAGGTTCTTACTAGAACTTATAGGTCTAGACTTTCTCATGTCAAGATGATCTGGCCAAAATGTCCATCCAGAGTACTAATGACTAAAATCTTCCAGCCATCTAATACTCACCCATCCTTCCAGTCACCCACCATTCGGCTGATGAATCAACAAGTTTGTAGCAGAACTAATCTGCTACAAACTAATTTACTACAGACTAATTTGTAGTCTAAGAGGAGAGGTGGGAGGAAAGTATATATTGGTAAAGATGGCAACATGCACTAGTAAAATGCACAAGAAATGTCACAGCAAGGCAACAAAAGGAAAATGTTTCCAGGTGCGAGGACTAGGGCCATTTTAATGTAGAGCTGGGTTTTTAAGCTAGATGTTGGGTTATACAGGAATGGTGCAAAGAAAATGAAGATTTCTGGCAGAGAGGAACAGACACAGGAGAAAATCACAGAGAATGAAGAGGAAAGAGTTGGCGAAATATAGTGCGGGGCCTTGGAAGGGTCATGGAAACCAGATGGTAAAGTGCTTATGACTGTAGTCAAGTGGATGCTATTCCCGGTAGTATGAAGAGTGGGATAAGGTTCAAGTCAAATGGAAGCTATAAACAGAATGTCATTTTTTAAGAAAAAGAAGAGAGAATATTCAAAATAAGGAAAAACAAGAGCAGAGAGGAATCCAGGAGATTGGTCTCCCTGTTTTTTATTAAAAGACGAGCCAAGAACTGGAGATAGTACTAGAGCTAAGATGCTTCGCTTGCCTGTGACCAAACCCAGTTTGATCTCCTGCACCTATATGGTCCCCTGTGTATCACCAGGCATGACTCCTGAGCTCATGGCCTGGAGTAGCCCTGAGCACAGACTACTATGGCTCCAAATAAAAATGAAACCAAAAGTGTAAATAAAGTAATTTTCAATTTTTTGAAGACTATATATGTGCACATTGAATAGAATCAGCACCAAAGGTGGTTAGGGGTATCGCTGGCCAGAACTAGCGGAGAGGTTTTTATAGAGGACATGGAAGGAAAGGACAGGGAGTAATTGAGTGGCAGTAGCGTAAGCAAAATGCTCATTGGCTGCTAAGTTTCATTTTCCCTGATTTGTGTGTGTTGACTTTGGCTTAGGTTTTGGCTTGCTTATGTGGGCTACCAAACTTATTGCTCATTGGGGCTATCCCCACTTCCAGTCTCTTAGCCTATTTCCTAGTCAAGGAGACCCTCTGGTGAATCCAACAGTGGTTATTTTTCTGCTAGATCAAATTATGCAAGCCACTTGGCCTCTCTGGAGCCTCTGTTCTCTTGTCTAAAAAGGAAGCTAACCATCCTACCTCACGGTGTTATTTATAAGGAGTATAAATAATATATCAAAAGTGCTTAGCACTTGGCACTTTTGACACATGAGAGCTATTATTGTGATCATCAATATCATCCTCTTTATTCCTATTGAACCATAGAGATTTTCTCATCTCAGATTGAGAAGATAAAGCAAGAAGGAGAGATTAGCCAAGGCCCAACACACCCGAGTGGGAAGCACACCACTATGGAGGGCTTTCTCATGCTCAGGTGTGTGGGCCATTTGTAACTGCAAGTGTTCATTTGTTTTCATACTTATATACTAACCACCATGGTTACCATTCCTTCTAGATAAAAAACTTAGATTTTTTTTTTTTACTTTTTGGGTCAGACCCATATCTCGGGTTACTCCTGGCTCTGCACTTAAGAATTACTCCTGGCAGTGCTCCGGGTACCATATGTGATGCCAGGGACCGAATCCAGGTCTGCTGCATGCAAGGCAAACACGCTACCTGCTTTACTATTGCTCCAGCTCCCATCCTTAGATTTTTTTTTTTTAAATTTTTTACCCTTATCCTTTTATGGGAGTGAGAAGTAGAAGCATGTGTTCTGCTTGTGATATACCCGTCCATTTTTTTGTGTCAAGTGAGCTGTTGATAATATCCAGGGACATTCCCTTACTCCCTGGGGACTCTGCCAATAGACTCTGGTTTCTGGGCATATCTCATTAGCTAAGTGAGGTGGAACCCAGATGGGTTAATAGGTTAATGCTGACTGGGGAGATCTGGGCTGGGGCTGGGGCAACACACAGGTGGTTAGAGAAGATGGTGCTTCTGATGGAAGGGAGGGACTGACCGACCCTGCTATCAAGGATGTGTGTGAAGGCGTGCATAAATCAAGACCTTGCTTTCTGCAGTCTCTGAGGAGCCTATAATAAAATATTTCATCAGATGAGCATGTCGGGCGCAGTGATGCTCCATGTTTCTAGCTGAGACGGTTTATGCACTGCATCTCACTCAAACCTAGGTTAATTCCCTGTTTGATATCAACTGATATCATTCAGCCTATCTGCATGACAGACATTTTGCTTAGAATCCCTTTAAATCCTTTGAAATGATGTGTGTGTGTGTGTGTGTGTGTGTGTGTGTGTTTTCTCCCCAGCCTGAGGTTAAGCAGGTTGCCTAAACTCCAGCTTAGGAATCAAGGTTTTACAGAGTCCAGATCTCCAGCTTTATCAGAATGCTCCCAATACCTTTCACATTAAAAAAAAATTGGTTCATACCCAACAGTGCTCAAGGCTTACTCCTGGCTCTGTGATCAGGAATCACTCCTGGCAGGGCTTAGGGGACCATATGGGTGCTGAGGATCAAACCCAACTGGGCCCCACACTTTAACACCAAAGAACATGACTTGGGGGAGATTGTTAATATGAAGATGTTTATTTCCAAGGACTGATTTGTTGTTTTATTCCTAAGCTATGTGCATGCTCTCCATGTATAATCATACATAGAGTAAAAGTGCTTGTTTGTTGGATTTGGTTCACAAAGCTTGATTGATAGGTTTCTCTCCAGAAACGTTTGGATGCGGTTCTTGAATAAGAAACTTTAAAAATCATTTATTGGTGGGGCCGGAGCAATAGTCCAGCAGGTAGGGCGTTTGCCTTGCATGTGGCAGGCCCATGCCGGCCTGGTTCGATCCCTGGCATCCCATATGGTCCCCCGAGCACCGCCAGGAGTAATTCCTGAGTGCAGAGCCAGGAGAAACCCCCTGAGCATTGCCGGGTATGACCCAAAAAGCAAAAAAAAAAAAATCATTTATTGGAGGCCAGAGATTGTAGAGGAGGTAAGACACTTGACTTTTATATGCTGCCCAAATTCCTGTTCAAATCCCTGAGGTCCGTATGGCCCCTAAGCACCACCACGGATCACTCCTCAGCACAGAGACAGGAATGACCCCAGAACACGTGCAAATGTGCCCCAAACTCCCCTCCACAAATAAATAAAATCAAATCACTTGTTGTTTGTATGTTTGCTTTGTATGCCAAGTAAAAAGTTGCCACAAATTTAGCACCTGAAGACAGTATGTAGTCAGGCTGGGGGCGTGGCTCAATGGCAGACTCAAGTCTTGCACGTCTAAGACTAAGTTCTAGCCCTAACACTGCCACAAGTGGGTTTTTCTCCCCTTTTTAAACACATATTTATTAGCTCATGGCTTTGGTGAGTTGGTGATCCAAGAAGAGCATGGCTTTCTGCTCATTTTCCCTTAAGACTGAATCTAGGTATCAGCTAGACTGGGCTCTTATCTGGATCTCAGGGGCTTTGTTTATTCAGTCACAGAATTCAGACTCCTGCAGTGAGAGAATGACCTTCCCTCTTCTCTCGTTGGCTGTCAACTGGGGCCTTCTAGACACTGCGGAGATTGTTTTATTTCTTGTTCTGTGGACCTCCCACCATCACACCAGCAATAGAAAATCTTCCCTTTTTGCAATCCTGTCTGTCTCTGAATGCCGGCTCCAGATTTAAAGGGCCAAGTAATTAGGTCAAGAGCACCTAATCATGACCCTGTCTTAAGTTCCATTGATTTGGGACCTTGATTATTACATTTGTAAAGTCCTTCACAGCAGGACCTAGATTAGTATTCAAATAACTTCGAGAAGATTTGAGTACACAAGGGACCAGAACTCTTGGGACCTATCTTAGATGAGTTGCATTGTTGATTGGTCAGTTTTTAGTGTCATGGGAGTTGAGACGATATAAATCATCTTGTTTTCTGTTTTTATTTTTGTTTTTGAGTCACATCTGGTGGTGCTCAGGGATTATCCCTGCTCTGTGCTCAGAGATTACTCCTAGTGGACTCTAGGAACACTATATTGGGTGCCATCAAACACTGTTCAACAGAATGCAAGTCAAGCAACATACCTGCTGTACTCTCTCAGCTCTGTAAACCATCTAACTTCTGCTTTCATTTCTACTCATTTTTGTAAGCCGCACCTTTAGTATTAAAATTTACCCACAGTGGTTTCAAAATTAACGCACATTGTCTTGGGGAGATTCCAGTCGAATGAGCTCAACATTTTCTTGTTTGTTGTGTAAACTGAAAGTGTAAAATAGAAACTGATGCATAGATCACTGGAGGGGTTTTTCAGTGACACACAGCCAATGTCCAGGAATAAGAAGTCTCCAGATCCAGTGATGCTTACGTGAAGGGGAGCTGCTGCTGTTCAGAACACTCCAGGTGCTTCATAGAGGGCCTGAACAGAAACACATCAGTGCCTCCATTTCAAAGAGGGAGGGTTTTATAATACTACAAAAGTCAAACACTGGACTGAGGCTCTGGGATTCAAGCCCATCCTTTCTGGTTGCTAGTCCCTTGACCTCCCAATGTCAACTCCCATGTAGTTACATGACCCCTGTAGTTAACCCAGACTTGTTCCTTCTTGGGTTGAGAGAAGCCATGTCAAAGGTGGGAAACAAGGTGCTAGAGACCAGAGATAGGCATGGGCAGAATTCACAGGGGTTCCCTACAGTGGGGAGTTCCATTTCTGTACGAATCAGTGAGAGAAACAGCATGCACTCCTCTGTGAATTCTGGGTACAGAGACTGTGCCCAAAGACATCCCTGGTTAAGAAGAACCAGTCAGGACGAATCCCAGAGATCTTATTTTCCTTGCCATTCTCCTTAACTCTAGCATCTGTGGCAGTACCATCACCTGCATAGAGCCTGTTGAGAGAATGACTGAGGGAAAACCAAGTATCGGGTGCAACGTCCAGGTGAAGGGAGGAAATTTGTCTTCTTGCCTCTTCCAAAGCTAAAGAGCACAGCTAAGGTGAATGCCCTTAACTACATTTTTGCCAACCCACAACAAACCCGGCTTTGCATTTTTAGTTTCATGGCATCATTTTTTGAGATACTAATCATAAGAGCCTATGAAACATCAAGACAGTGCATTTTACTGTGCCTGCTGAGACTTGCTTTATCACTTTCCCATTTCAGCAACAGTAAAATGATGCTGACATTTCATCTGGGAGGTATTTTGATTGTTTTAGACAGAAAGCTGGTTGATCCCATTGGGAGTATGAGTGTGAGTGTGAGTGAGTGCTTCTGTTGTGTGTATCTTCTTTCTGGGACACAGAAGGAAATGATCGCCTTTTAGCTGTGGATAAATGCATTTAGATGATAACTGATTACAAATCTAAGACCTCCTATAGAACCAAGCTCATTTCTCTTTGGACCAACAAAGAATTCCTTGACAAAATCATCGTCATTAGTGAAATCCTGTTGCATTAAGTTTCTAAATAGAAACAAACTGCAGGGTATTGAAATAGAAACTGCGAATAAAACAAAAGGGTTGGAATATGTGATCTTTAAGAACCCCCTTTTATTTCAGGACTTCCAAGCTGGAAGTCAAGAGACAGAGAAAAGTTGCTAAATGCCTAATAAAGCAGATCATAAATCCATATATGCTGTGGAAAATATCTCAACTGGTGAAGGAATGCATGTGTTTGTGTGTGCATGGGCCGCACACACACATTTCCAACTTGGAGGTGAATTTTCTTTTTTCCTTTTTGAATCTCAGAAAGATGGCCCAATTGATGGCAGAGTGGAAAGGACCCAGCGATCAGCCAGAACTCCTGGAATGAGCCAAGCATTCCCAGAAGGTCTTGGCAGAAAAGTCAGAGCAAGGAGCAAGCTTGCCAGTGGGTGCCAGGGAGCATAAGAGAGGAATGAGATGGGTGGAGCTCACTGTGATGGGAAGTCGGGGCAGTCTGAAATCTACAGGTACTCTTCTCCATAGGACGCTAGTACCGAGCAGGGCCTTGACTTGCAAGAGGGAGGCTTACAGGTAGGATTTGGGTTTGGGGAAAAATTAACAGGAGCAAGAGCACAGTACAATCCAGAGCAAAGGGAATACAACAGGGTCCCTGAAACAGGACCCAGGGTGGAGAGCTAGGGGTTTGATACTGGATATAGACTCAGGAGAAATGTTTGTGTAGCCCCAACTCCAAGACTTTAATGCCTTCTTGAGAAGGCAGATTAGGCTTTCTTAAATGCTCCCAAACCATGAACATACTAATGAGTCTCTGTAGGACCAAGTGGTAAATCCTAGCATTGTGATTTTAAGAAGCTTAAGATATGATTCTTATCTTCAAAGAATTTACATTTATTTGGAAAAGGTCACCGCATGAGAAAAAAAAGATGAGTGAAGGTCTTTTGGACAAGTTGTAGATGTTAAGAAAAAATAAAAAGGGCTGGAGGGTTGGGGTAGAAGAGTTAAGATGTTTGCCTTATACATAGCCAACCCGGGTTCAGTCCCCAGCACCACTTATAGGATCCTGAGCATTGCCAGGAGTGATTCCTGAACAGAGAGAGAAGTAAACCCTGAGTACTGCCAGGTGTGGTCTCGTCCCTCTCACTGCCCATGCCTCCCACCCCCAAAAAAATAAAATAAAAATTAGTATGTATAGAGATCAACGAAGTGTTTCTGAAAAAGACCTTGTGGAGTTTATATATAAACTACTCTCCAACACTTCATATATAAAGGGTATATATATTTATATATAAATATATATTTATATTTATTTCATATGTGTATATTTCTATTTATTTCATATATATACAAAAAAATGATTAGTATCCCCCCTATATACATATATACACATATATACATATATATACATACATATATGTATATGTACATGTATATATATATATATATATATATACATACATACATACATATAAAGAATAGGTCCCGGCAGGGAAAGGTAGAGGGCAAGAAAGATAAAGGTAACTGACATTCTGCTTTTTTGTTTCTGGACGGCTCAGAGGAGCATATGTAGTACCAGGAATCAAATCAGGGTTGCAATGAAATGCTTACAAGAAAGGCAATTGCCTTTCTTCTCATAGTATCTCTCTGGCCTCAATTAGAGACAGTCTGAAAAAAATCTTCTTGTCCTGTTCCTACCCTGTCAGGTATGCCCTGAACCTCTCATTTCTGTAAGAGAAATCGCTAGTAAATCAGCTAATGAGCATGTAGAGGGTAGAGATAAGGAAAGGAAGTTGGAAATTGTCTGATAAGAGAAGAACAAGATCAGAATGGCCGTGGAGGTAGCTCCCAGCCTCTTTATCTGTGGCTGGGAGACTCAGTCTCTGGCTAATCTAGGCTTGACTTGGCTAGAGTGCCAATTGCAATTCTGAAGGGCATTTTCCTACAAGATTCCTGCCTAAACTTGCCACCCTTATCACTCAACTCCTTGTTTCCCTTCCATGTGTTTAATGATTACTCTTGAATCACATTTTCCGATGAACTAAAAGTCTTGGGATCTTGGAGTCTGTCAACGCCTCCTCCCTCCCCCACAGATGACATAATGGTGCCCATCATATTCAGATGGCTTGAGGTCGCCTCTTTAGCATCATCAGGAGGAGTGTCACCCTCAGGATGACTAATGGACATGGAGGGGTATGAGTCATCTCAGCTTATTTATCTGTCTTCATGACATTCACTGTAAAAGCCTGAATTTGAATGTATTTCTTTAGTACTGAAAGTTGCCTTTCCCAGGATATGCTGCTGCTTAAAAAAAAAATCCCTAATGGTTCATGCCAACCTCAGGACACTGGCCTAAAAAGTCTGAGAAAGGAGCTAATCTCCAAGAATCTTGGCTCTCAGAGGCTGTTTGACTTTGCAGAAGCAGGGAAAAATAGGAACTGGGATAAACCCTTTCATTTAGCATCTGCTTAAGCAGATTTGTCATTTGGAATCGACTAGTATATCAACTCACCCCAATTTGGAGAAATTGCTTTTCTACTTAGCAAAATAATTTATTGGTGGGGGTTGGTGGTAATGAAGAGATAGTATGGAAAGGCACTTGACCTGTAGGTGGTTGACCTAAGCTTACTTTCCAGAACCCCACAGGGTCCCCTGAGTCCTGCCAGTAGTGATCCCTGAATGAAGAACCAGGAACGAGGCCTGAATATTGCTGGGTGTGGCCCCAAAAAGGAAAAAAAAAAAAAAAAGAGAGAATGTGTGGGACTCGAGATGTAGAATAGCAGTTTCGGCATTTGCCTTGCACAGCTGACACTGGTTTGACCCCTGGGCAGTGCATATGGCCTTTTGAACACTGCTTGGAGTGATCCATGAGCACAGAATGAGGAATAAGCTCTGAGCACCATTGAGTATAGCCAAAATCATGAAAGAAACAAAAAATAAATGAAAATTAAAGACAAATGAATAAATGAAAAGTAAAAAGAAAGGGGGGAAAGCGTATGAGTGCAGCACAGAGGAGCCTCTCTGGACCTGCGCTTCGGGAAAAGGCGACCTCCCTGCAGAACCACCGACTGCATGGTGCTGCGACGAAGGTGTTGGCTGGCGGTGGAGGTAATGAAAAAGATTGGTGCTGGGCAAGCAACTTATAGCAGATTGTTTTAAACCTCATATCATCTTCCAACAGACCCAAGACAAAGAGGTCATTGTATTATGTATTCTGCAGGTGAGGAAATAGATTTGCTTTCTTTTAAAAAAAAAAGCGAATTGCAATGCAGAAATGAGCCCCCCCTCTCTTTTAATTCAATCCTACATCTTCAAATGACCCAAAGGTTCTAATCTTTTGCATGACAATTAGTTGTGAGTTCTGTCATGCAGTAATTTGTCATCCAAGAAACTAGGTTGGATGATATGCTTTAGAATAATAAATTAGAGTCATTCTGTTTCATATTCAATTGTGCTTTTTAAGCAAGTGAAATAGGTCAAACTGCAGCCAGCTTCCAGGGACTCACTCACATGGGCCTTATCTGTGCAAAGCACTAAGGACTATTAGAGGCAGACACAATGACAGTTGTCGTGACAAGTTACTGACCTGCTTTACTTCCCTGGCAATGATTGGGTCTCACCAAAGCTTGACTGTGTTCTCAGTGAGATGTCATGGCTTGTGCAAAAGCCATCCATCTTGATTATTTACAAAAAGAGAAAGGTGGGGAATTATGGCATCTAATCTGGAAGCCTCCCAATAGATCAGTTAAAACAAACCAGTTTCTTTGTTCCCAAGGGAGGCTCATTCTCTCTCTCTCTCTCTCTCTCTCTCTCTCTCTCCCTTCCTCCCTCTTTTCTTTCTCTTCCTCTTCTCCATCTTCCTTCTCCCCCCTACTTTTCTCAGTCTTTTTCTATCACTCTGTTTCTCAATGTCTCATGAAACACTAAGGCCAAAGATTAAGTTTAACATAGAATTTTTTTTTCTTGACAGGTCAGGGAATTACAGTGATGGAGTTATTAAGAGCTGTGTTGCTGGAGTTAGCCCCCCTGTATTTATTTTCTGTGTAACCCTGGGAAAATTCGCATAAGCTCTCTGTCCCTTAGCTTCTTCCCTATCACAGTGTAGGAAATAACAATAATTCTGAACTTCCCTGAACTGTTGTGAGTTCAACAAGGTAATGCGTGAGCAGTGCTTCCAGGCAATGGCTGACTCACAGAAGCTGCTCACAAACAGTGACTGTTGAAGAGTGGCTGACTGGCCACAGAGAAGCAGGCCACAAGCACAGTCCTAGAGAGATGGATGAGGCCAGAAAGCTCTAAGGGTTCCAAGAAAACAAAAAGCTTCTTCCCTTAAAGATGTCCCACTCTCTTAGAAAAAAATGGAAAGTAAACATATAATGTAACATGACAGTGTGACAGCAGCGGTCTGTTGTCACAGGATTTGGGGTGGTGGGAGCCCCCCAAGCGCTGCTCAGGGGCTGGTCCCATGCTTCCAGACCGGTCAGGGCAGCAGGTCAATGTGCAGGCCTGTGGATAGTGCAGCGTTGTTCAGGCTCTGAGGTGCCAGAGATTCCCTGTGTGGTTTTCGGGTGTCTTTGGGATTACACATGGTGATGACTGGGGAACCATATTGTACCAGGGGTAAAAACCAGACTTGGTTACATGCCAGGCATGTGCCTTAACCCCTGTATCATCTCTCTGGCCCCAGGTCACAGGATTTTTATTTAGCATTGACCGTGATAGGGCTCTATAAGCCTTTTTTGCTCTCAGGATAACTTTGTGGTGCCAAAAAAAGCCTTAGATTCATTATACTGTTGGTTTTAAATTAATTTTTTGATGCTTGTGCATTCAGAGAGCTTTTGCTGTTGCCAAATTTTTCATAACCCCCACTATGTTACAAGACCCCCACATGGGGTCACAGCTCACAGTTTAAGAAGACTATGACACCCTGTTGTCATGGCTACACTGGCACTTGATAGGGTCAAATGGAAATGTTACTGGTGCCCGCTCGAGCAAATTGACGAATAATGGGATATCAAGTGATCAAGTGATGACAGCCTGTTACTATGAAACAATGTTACTTTTTCTTTTTTTCTTTTTTGCTTTTTGGGTCACACCTGGCAATGCTCAGGGGTTACTCCTGGCTCTGCACTCAGGAATTACTCCTGGTGGTGCTCGGGAGACCATAAGGAATGCCAGGAATGAAACCCGGTCAGCCACGTGCAAGGCAAACGCCCTACCCACTGTGCTGTCACTCCAGCCCCCAACAATATTAGTTTCTATTCCTTAAATCACAGTCTTCTCTCAGTGAACAGGAGTTATGTCCATTGGTATCTGATTTGGACCACTCTATCACCAACTCTACAGGTTAAAGATCCAAGATGTGTTTCAGATGGGATAACCTTGGAGGGGCTTCATCCTCACAGGGTATGCCTCTCAATGATCACTCAAGGTCCCGTCAGCATCTTAGAATGCACCCAGGAGCCAGCTCTTTGCCCCCATGCCATGTCTAAAGGAGCATGAGATAATAAGTCAAACTACAAGTATGTCAATGTTATATAACTTCAATTACTTAAGCCATACATTACTGTTTTCAATGTTTATATTGCAAGAACATTTCTAAATGGCAATGATAAGCGATAATGCAGCAAGTATTATCCTTTGTATGGCTTCAAGACCTTTCTTTTTTTTCCCTTAATTTTGTTTTTGTTTTTGGGGGACTGTGGAGGAGACATATTCAGCAGTGCTCAATGGCTATATTGGGCTCTGTGCTTGGATCATATATGGTGCTGGGATCAAACAGGAGTCAGCTGCAGTCAAGACAAGCACTATAATCCCTGTACTAGCTCTTTGCCCGCAAGATAATTTTATAAAACTTAATTTAATTGTTGGAGGATGCTTCAAATATGACAGGACTCAGATTTACTGCTATCTCTGGACCTGAGGGTTGCTCCTGATGGTCCACTCAGCCTACTGAAATCTCTCTTCAGCCTTACAACCTCGTCAAACTGTCTTCTTCCCAACTTTCAAACATATTGTGGCCTAGGTTAAGTTACAGAAACTCTTTGAGTTTCATGAAAGTCAATTAAAAAATTTAGATTTTATTTTTTATTTTGGCAATGGTCAGGGGCTAGTTCTGGTTTGGGATCACCCCTGGTGATCCTCAGGGATAATGTGCCAGGAATAGTGCCAGGAATAGAACATGAGTCTCCTGTATATAACGCATGTGGTCAACATAATGAGCTATGACTCCAGCCCTAACAACAAATTTTAAGATTTTTTTAGAGAATGCTAAAAACGACCCCCACTCCATGAGGACCTCCATTATGATTACATGAGTATGCTACCTGCATGGCAGAGCCTGGCAAGCTACCCGTGTTGTATTTGATATGCCAGATATTAGTAACAATTATAGACCTCATTCCCATGACCTGATGGAATGGCTTGAGGCTCTTTATGTTCCTGGAGCAAGCAGGTGCCCTTGGGCTCTACTTGCATGAGACAGGTCATATGGAGATGTTACTGGTGCCTGCTCAATCAAATCGATGATGAACGGGAAGACATTGATACAGAGTCAGAGAGAATGCTTGCAATAACTTGATTTTACAATAGAGTATTATCATAAATCAGCACAAAATTAACAAAACAGAGAAAATAATCAGAGTTGGACTTATTTCTCACATCTGTGCAAGGCATCTGCGCATCAAAATATCAGAAAAATAATGAAGAGCAATTGCCAGAGTGAGAATTTCCTAAATATGATATGAAATCCAGAACTATAAAAGGAACAATGAACATAGACAACATCATGTCAAATTTTTCTGCATAGAAAAATCCATGAGCAAAGTCCAGAGACAAATGTCCAACTGGATGGAGCTATTACTGCTCCATGACAGTGATTTCCCAAATATATGAGCACTTATAAATCAGAAAGGAAAAGGGAATGTCATTTTAAAAAAATGGTCAGGGCCAGAGAGATAGTACAGAGAGTAAAGTATTTGCCTTATTTGCCAAATATAATTTGGCAATTATATTTGTTTGCCTCACATGCCAAATATAATTCCTGGAGCACTGCTTAGGGGTTATTTCTGCTCTGAACCCAGAGCAGAAATAACCCCTAAGCACTGTTAAATGTAGACCGAAAGTTCAAAACCAATAACAAACAAGAAAAATGGGGGAAATATGAAATGGTAGAGACTGGAAGAGGGAAGTATAAAATATTTCTAGTCCCATAAAAATGACTCATCCTAACTCACAAAACAAGGAAAGTAGGCCTGGGAATATAGTTCAAGTGGTAGGAAGCGTCAAGTCAAGTCAAGGAAGAAAGCATGCCTAGCACATGGGAGGACCTGAGCTCAATCATTGATACTCCTGAGCACCACTTAAATGCGGCTCTTTAAAAGAATAAATAACATTCAGGATAAGCTAATGCTTGTAAAGGCATAAAAAGAATTTTAAAGAAATTTAAATTAAAATCATGGTGAGACTTTAATGTTCAGTGGCCAAAGATCCACAGATCTGATGTCATGCTATTGATAAGGGCATTTTAAAACCCTACCCCATTTTTGGATTTCGGACCATACTCATCAGTGCTCCGGGCTTATGCCGTGCTCTAGCTCAGTGTTCGCTCTTCTGCTGGGCTCTGGGCCAGGGATCAAATCTGGGTTAGACACATGTAAGGCAAACATTCCACCTGCTGTACAATCTCTCTGGCGCTAAAACAGGTTCTTTAATACCCTGTTAGTGAGAGCATTAGTTGGAACAATAGGTAGCTAGAACAATGTGGCATGAACTTCACTTTTGAGGAATATATGCCTTAAGTCCCCGAACGTGCAAAAGAAAATGTATATTGTTATTCATCGTATTAACATTTTTTTATTATACCACCATGAGATATACAATTACAAAGATGTTCGTTATTAGGTCTCAGTCATACAGTGTTCCAACACCCGTCCCTCCACAACTGCCCTATTCCCACCACCAATGTCCCCACATTCCCTCCCACCTCCCTAGCCTGCCTTTATAGCAGGCACTTTTCCTTTACTTCTCTCTGTCTCTGTCTCTGTCTCTGTCTCTGTCTCTGTCTGTCTGTCTGTCTGTCTCTCTCTTCTCTTACACATTGTGGCTTGTCCTACAGACATTTAGGGTTTATCATGTAAATCCCTTTGGGTACATTCAATGCTCAGTTCTAGTCTGGCGTTACCATTTCCCACAATTGGTAGAACACTGGAATATATTTATATCCCACTAATGAATAGAGTCATTCTATATCTGTCCTTTTCCTTCCGACTAATTTCACTCAGATTATTAACATTTTTAAGCAAAATATTATTAGATACCTAGGTGCCATACTTGAATTAATTGCACATCTGTATATTATGGTACCATGAAGTGAAAAAATCTTTATATGCTGATACAATAGTCTTCTATATATAGTTTATGAATAAAAAGCTAGGTGTACAACAGAATATAGCATGCAACATGCTCTATTTTGTTTACATTGTGTTTATACGCACATGTTAGTGTACATGCTTGTATATGTCTATGTGTATTTTTCTTATATGTACATATATCTCTATATGACTAGTGTGCGCAAAGGGAAGGATGTTCTACTATATTTCTTTTTTTAATTTTGCTTTAATATTAAACCACATAAAGCCTCAGCTATTAAAATATGAAATAAAGGAAATGAAAATAAGCCAAAAATTGTTTTTTAAAAAAGAAAAGAATGATGTAGCTTCTAAACCCACATTTGGTTGTCTGCTTAACCTCTATTCCTGTTCTCTAAGTTTTAGCATAATCCAGTATAGTTTTAGGCATCTGCTCTTCCTAAGAGGCCCCAGGTCTCAGTCCATATCTGGGAATGCCGATGTGAGGGTAGTTTCCTTCCTTTGGCCAGTGATTATTTTGGAATCCCTGGCCAAGGTCAGTCAGTTGTGGCACTGCCCTGAGAACAGAGGTTGGCTTAAGAAAAATCACGTGAACAAAAGTATGCTAGAGGCCCCTGGGAAAAAGAGTTTCCTTGCTTGCTGGCGAATTTACCCACATAGATGGTAACACTCTGTGAAACTACTAATTACTACAGCCATTCTGCCTCATTGAAGGTGGTGGTACAAGGTCCAAGCCAACACTTCCAGGAGGCCGTCTCAGATCATGCATTTCACTGCAGAGAAATAGATCCTGAGGAACTGAGAGAAACCACCCCCTGATGCCGGCCTTACCTCTTGGACTTGCAGTGAAATGAAGCAATACTTTTCCTTATTACAAATGTGAGTTTGAATTGGGTTTTCTGTTACTTAATGCTGCAGGCTAATACCCATGGCGCACAGAACAATATGCTTCCAAGAATCTGAGTGAAACTCATGGGTAAGTCAGAAGGAAAAAATGCCTCCTGAAGTTTCTCAGACTTAGCAAACTGCCAAGGCACATGGCATGTGTGGACATAAAAACTTTCCAAATCAGGCTCCGAACTCCAATTAGAATACAGTCCCAAGTCGTTAGGGGAAGGGATGGAGAGATTGGGAAGAAAGATATCAAGCATTTGTAGTGGTTAGGAGGCAGTAGGTAATAGTATCTCCTTTTCCTATACTTTCTCTGACAAAAAGTATGAATGAGTCACTGTCTTGAAAAACAAAACAAAACGAACTACCACTTGGAAAGGCCACTTGGAAGCAGAATGGTGGAGACTGGGCTGAGAAAACTCCAAAATGTTAATGTCAGAATTTCAAAATACAGGCCTGAAGGCTGAATAAACAAATAAATGCTTCAAAAGGCTCTTCATAAATTAGAGATTAGGAAGTTTAAGAGTTTTTAGTAAACCCGAGGCTATTGGCAAGAAAGGATTTATAACAAACAAAACCCACAGAGCAGATTCAGATCACAGCTGTCCTATTTAAAGCATAGCTCATTTTTCTGTTCTTGAGACAATGATGTTCATACGCATGTTGAGGTCTTGTATTTCTAATTACCTCCCACATGGAGTTTGTTTTCCTTTTCTGGTAATTCTCACAGAGCTGCTAGGCTAAGGGCCACTTCATGGTTCAGGTTAGGAGGCTTACCGTTTTCTGAATCAAAAAGCATGGTGGAAGAGGATCACTAGGAATTTTTTTTTCTCATTTTCAGTCTTTTATTGGGGAGGTCAACAGGGACACCCAAAAGAAACTGAGCCTAGAATTGTCAGGGAAGTCAGAGGAAACCAGGCAGAGAGGAATGATCCTGAAGCAAACGGATTCAATGACCAGGATCCAAACTTGGTCCTGCCTCTTGGAGTATTCAGAAATTATTGGTGACTGAGGCAAAAGCAGTCAGAATATGATTTCACATATAAGAAACTTGAATGTGAAAGAGAAAGAGGGCTGACCGTTACCATTGAGTTCTAGGAGTGAGAGTACCTTTTTGTTCTTCTGGTATGGTTAGGCCACACTTAGGGGATGCTCAGGCATCTTTCTTGGCGATACTAAGGCATATATGCATGCTAGGTATCATGACATTGGCCTTGCACCTTAACCTTTGTACTGCGCCTCTGATCCCTAAGAATGCTTGCTGGACTGATGGACAGATCCAGCAGAAAAGGCACATTGACAGTGTCATAGTTAACATGGGAGCAAGGTTTAGAGACTGTAGGAGGTGGTGCCTAGAGCAGACTTAGGATGATTTCCTTAGGCAGAACACCAGGCCCACAGAAAAGGGAGAACCAGAAGAGAAGAAAAGCAGAAGATGAATGTATGTGAAGAGAAATTTAGAATTTCAAAGGGAGGTCGAGAAATTAAGATTACACTGTTACCCTCCATTTCCGGCCTGTCACCCTCTATTTCCGGCCTGTCACCCTCTATTTCCTGCCTGTCGCCCTCTATTTCCTTTGTGCCACAGGAGTAAGAGTGATGTTAATGGAGAACAGTTGATGAGATTTTGTGGGATGCTAATGTTACTAAGAGTGGTGTGACAGAGACTGAGGAGTCACCTAACTCTTTCCAGGAAGAATATAGGTAGTAACTGAGATTAGAACATGGGGATGTGGCATGTGTACTGGGAGCAGAAAAAGCAGATGGGATGTGTGTTACAGTTATGGTGAATGACAAGAGCGGGAGGGAAGGGATGGGAAAAACACTAGCCACAGTGTGATGGAACTGAAAGCATGAGACCACAACCAGTTATGAAAGGAAGTCAGTGAAGGAGGGAGTACTGGTGGTGGTGGTAGTTGTACAGAAGAAAGGGTTAGTTGTAGAGATGCTAGTTATAGAGGTGGTAGTTGTACAGAAGAAAGGGTTAGCTGCAGAGATGCTAGTTATAGAGGTGGTAGTTGTACAGAAGAAAGGGTTAGCTGCAGAGATGCTAGTTATAGAGGTGGTAGTTGTACAGAAGAAAAGGGTTAGCTGCAGAGATGCTAGTTATAGAGGTGGTAGTTGTACAGAAGAAAGGGTTAGCTGTAGAGATGCTAGTTATAGAGGTGGTAGTTGTACAGAAGAAAGGGTTAGTTGTAGAGATGCTAGTTATAGAGGTGGTAGTTATACAGAAGAAAGGCAAACAGGAAGGTTTAAAAATTTTGTGTGGGGGCTGGAGTTATAGCCCAGCGGGTAGGGCATTTGCCTTGCACGTGGCTGGCCTGTGCCGGCCCGGGTTCGATCCCCGGCATCCCATATGGTCCCCGAGCACCGCCAGGAGTAATTCCTGAGTGCAGAGCCAGGAAAACCCCTGAGCATCGCCGGTGTGACCCAAAAAGCAAAAAAAAAAAAAAAAAAATAAAAAAATTGTGTGTGTGTGTGTGTGTGTGTGTGTGTGTGTGTGTGTGTGTGTGTGTGCGTGTGTGTGAAAAGAAATGGAGGGACACCCTAGCCATTTTCTGGGCATACTCCTGGCTCTGTGAGCTTGGATATTGCTCCCAGAAGTGTTAGCAGAACTATGTGGGCCAGGGCTGTGTGGGCTCCTGACTGCAAACCAGCCCGCTCAAGAACAGTGGGTCTCCTTGCAGAAGAATAAAATTTATTAGAGGGGCCGGGCAATAGCCCAGCGGTAGGGCGTTTGCCTTGCACGCAGCCGCCCATGCCGGCCCGGGTTCGATCCCGGCATCCCATATGGTCCCCAGAGCACCGCCAGGAGTAATTCCTGAGTGCAGAGCCAGGATTAACCCCTGAGCATTGCTGGGTGTGACCCAAAAAAAAGCAAAAAAATAAATAAATAAATAAATAAATAAAATTTATTAGAGATGACGTTCTCTGGTCCCCCATAGAAGAGATTTTAATTTAGAAAGATGAGTTGAATCTAGGAATTTAAATTATTTTTCCAAATTGTATTTTTTAAAAAAGGCTAAATATTTGAGAGAAATTTCATAAAATACGAAAGTAATACAGTGAAAAGTGGGTCTTCCTCTAAACTCTCTAGTAGTCAGTTGCCATCTACTGAGATGTTTTATTTATTCATTTATTTATTTGTTTGTTTGTTTGTTTATTTATTTATTTATTTATTTATTTTGCTTCTTGGGTCACACCCCGCGATACTCAGGGGTTACTCCTGGCTCTTTGCTCAGGAATTACTCCTGGTGGTGCTCAGGGGACCATATGGGATGCTGGGGATTAAACCCGGTCGGCCGTATGAGATGTTTTAATTGGAACCTTAGACACATAATCCCACACAATATAGTATGCTTGTTATGCAGATGGCAGTGTTTCATATATACGATCTTTATTTGTTTTCACTTAGTCGTTTTTTTTAGGTCACATCTGACAGTGCTCAGGTACACCTCCTGGCTTGGTGATCTGTTGGTGCTGGAGGACCATGCGTGTTGGGGATTGGACCCAAGCTCCAGCACACCAAGTGTATGTTGCAGCCTGCTCAGCTATCTCCCTGGACTCCAATCATATTTTAAAAGATCAGCCAAGGAAGTTTCTTTCTTTTCTCTTTGTTTTGTTTTGAAGGTATAAGTGCTCAGGGTTTACTCCTGGCCCTGTGCTCAGGGATCATTTCTGGCAGTACTCAGGGCACCATTTGTGGTGCTGTGGATCAAACATTGCATCTTACCCCATTCTAGCTCTCTGCCCCCCACTCACAAATTAGTTTAACTACTTCAATATTCTGTTGACTGCTTGAAATTCTTTTTCTAAAAAAATGCTAAGATATGGAAAACAGTGTGTATTTGTATTAATTCTCTAATTCAGGGCCCCCTAATGTTGGAAAAGTTCACCATATAGATATGCCATAACTTGGAATTCTATATTTTAATAGGTTGTCATTTAGGTGGTTTACAGATAACATTGAAAAACACTTGCCACAGGACTTGGGAGTATAATGAGTTTAAAAAGATGGAAATATTGAAACAGAAAGCTGGAAGGGCATGGAAGCTTAACTTTACATTGGAGTCTGCTTTGTGAGATTATTATTATTATTATTATTATTATTATTATTATTATTATTATTATTATTTTTGCTTTTTTGGGTCACACCCAGCAATGCTCAGGAGTTTCTCCTGGCTCTGCACTCAGGAATTACTCCTGGCAGTGCTCGGTGGACCATATGGGATGCCGGGGATCAAACCCGGCTGGCATGGGCTGGCCACATGCAAGGCAAACACCCTACCCGCTGGACTATCGCTCCGGCCCCTGCTTTGTGAGATTTTTAACTCCTAGATTGTATATACAAAATATACTATTTGTGCATAACTAGAAATTGAATATAAATATTAACTGCTGCTGAATTCCAGTGATAGATGATGAGGCAAATTTTTTAAAGGCCCCAAATAAAAACTAACAGAACTGGCAAGAAATATGTTCCCATGGGCTGTCAAGATTTCCATAAAGAAGACTATGAAAACTTTCCAAGGAAAAGATCTTTTATTACATGATCGGAATGTTCATTTTTTTGTCACAGAAAAATGTTGGAGGACAGGGAAGATGGGAAACATGGAGATTCATGTCCATTCTCCAGCCATGGAAACCATTTACAGTGAGTCTGCAACATTGAATTTCCCAGGATTCTTTGATTCTGCTTCGGTTTCTGAGCATGGAGCTAGGACTAATTTAGAAAGTAGCTGACTCTGGCTTGAAACATAGGTTTATTTCATTCCACACGCCCGCCCAATGATCCTTCCACTACTGAGCACAACTCTCATGGAATGTTCTCGGCCTCCTTGCCAGAGGAGCAGAGACATTCAGCCTCAGAGGTGACAATACTCTCATTTCTGCATAACAACAGGCAAGTGTTCCAGATGACACAGGGAACCACTAATCCAGTGAGCATTTTAGACAATCATCCTACTACAACATTGGGCCCAATTGGTTCTGCTGGAATCATGTTACTGGCTAAAATAGAAAGATAAATGAATATCTTTTATCTTAGAATGCAGCAGCCATCTAACTAAAGTAGAAGTTCTTTAATGCCAAATGATGTGGAAGCAACATGTGTGTATATTGTTTGTAATTCAGGGATTCCCCATAGTTGGGGAGTTTTGCAATACCCATTAGACTTCCCCTTTTCTTTCTTTGCCCTGCAGGTGTTGTCTATGAGCTTAAGGAAAGTGGGTTTCTGAGAAATAGCAGAAGATAGCCTCAGAATGGCGCAAAAAAAATGATCATGAGAAACACTGAACTAGCACTGTTCTAAGGGGTTGGAGAGAGCACAATGGGCTGAGTGCACACTTTGCATGTGGCAGGCCCAGGTTTGATCCCCAATACTACATAATCCCCACAAGCTCTGCTGGAAGTTATACCTTGAGCTCCGCAGGGTGTGGTCCCAAAGAAAAGCCAACAAAAAGTATGTTTTAAAATAGCATATCTTCACATGACAACCTTTTAATGTATGTACTATAATCCACAATCTGGAAGGGAAGGAAAACAGAAAGAGATAGAGAGAAAGGGAAAGAGATAAAGAACCTGCCATGGAGGCGGGCTGGGGAGGTGGGGAGGGAATCAGGGACATTGGTGGTGGGAAATGGGCACTGGTGGAGGGATGGGTGCTGGAACACTATATGACCGAAACCCAAATATGAACATCTTTGTAATTGTATATCTCATGGTGGTCTAATAAAATACTTTAAAAAATTAAAAAAAAACTTTGAGAGAAAAAAAAAAAAGCGTATCTTGACCACGGGTCTTATGCTCCACTCCCCTAAGGATCCTCAGGGCATTCCAAGGGGACACAGGTGAAAAGCATATGAAGAAGCGGATGGCACAAATAAGAGGCCAGTTAATAAAACAGTGGAGTGGAGGTGCACAGACAGAAGCAATGTCAGAAGGAAGCCCGGGTTGGTAAAAGACTGGGAAACACTGTTCTAAGCTGTTCTAAAGTCTTCATTCTTTGGAACTGACCTGTTTAAAAGAACAGAGTAAACAGAATTGAGTTTTCCAAGGCTTGTAAATTTACTTTTTTAAGCTCCAAATAGAGATATTGGTATTTTACAATAATGCCATGTAAGATTTAGGATGTCCCCTTCTCCCACTTTAACATTTATTTTCCTGATATGATGTAAAGTGGCATTTAGTAAATGAGTGAGTCAAAACAGAACAGAAAACCAGGGCAGAATTCTAGGGCAATATCTTCCTCTTCCAAATTGCCTTCACATTTATTCCTTATTTCTTTTAAGTGGGTGACTTGCTTTTAAAGGTTGAAGAGTTTCCAAATGGAAGCTCAAACTCTAAGATCTTGAACTGAAAAGTCATTTGCCCTCTGTGTGTTTTTATTTATTCAACTTTCATGAACTGAGTGCCAGTTGATCTCGATAGCTTTTCACCAGGTATCCTGTGCCAGGCTGCCAGGCTGCCTTCAAGAAGGGGACAGTTTGGTTGGATGGATCTGAAGTAGTTCATACTCAAGTACCAAATGAATGGAACACTTCAGTGCTCTGGCTATCCAAGAATAGACTCATAGGTTTGAATTCAGCATAGCCAGAGGATTCAGTATGCGGATGGGGGAGAAGGGTTTTCTAGGCAAATAGTATCTGAAAGTACAGGGGCAGAACCTCATCGGGGCTGGGCTGATAGAAAAGAAATAGCACGCTGACCAGTAGTTGTAGGTAATCCCTATCAGTGCTGACCAGTAAAAAGGGTCATGCCAGTTAAATTAGAGAAATTAGTGACTCAGCTTGTGGGTATCTTTGAATGTCTGGTGAAGGACTCTGCCTTTGCAGGCAACAGAAGGGAGCTGGAAAACATCTGTGAAAAGAGAGGTGGGACGTGGGAAAAGTGGATTAAGGAGATTAATGTATTGTGGTTTTGTACAGAGATTTGAGACCACAGGAGGCTCTCTGGTATGAACTGAATAGGACTTCCACCAGAATGGCTGATCTGGTGACCAGAGGAAGGTCTGAGAGGAGAAACACAGAGGAACCAGCCTGGGGAAGGAAGAAGCATTTCAGGGGGGAGGGAAGATGTTGGTGTCCCTGGAGAAATCAATAGAAAGGGCCGGACTAGGGGAGATGGGATGGTGCATCTCGGTGGCTGGCAGGACACTGGAGCTGTGGCAGAGGCAACAATTTCTTAGCGGTAATGGTTTGCACGCCTCTGCTCTAAGATGGGTTGAGTGAGGGTTATGAGAAGGTTTGAACACTTAGCATTGACCCTTTCAGGCAGGAGAGAGCATCTGCTGTCAAAGCCCTCATGGCCCTCAGGGGGCCCAGGCACTCCTTGGGAAGCTATAATTTTAATAGAATTAGCTGAAAGATGAGCAAATGTCAGGTGGTGGTTTGGCATTATGTCATGGCTACTGACTTTGACATGCTAAGTGTAACATTATTAATGACTTTTATGCCTGGCTCAGAGGGTTAACACTTAGCAAATTAAATTCCTCTGTTCTTGGCCTGCTTTTATCTTTTATGGGCATAACAGGGTCTGTTACCTTGGGTAAACCATTTATCCTCTCTGTCCCTTGCTCTTCTGTTTTTAAAATAGCAAGTTTGTGTGGCAGCATACACCAGCATTTATACTAGAGATAAAAAGCGTTGAGGGTGCTCTCCCCACCTCTCCCCACCCAAGGACCGAGTCAGTCTTTCAGGAAGGACATCCATGGCATTGAATCCTTTCAATAGCTATCCCTCTAATTAGCATTTTTCTAAAAAGCTTTTACCAGGCCAGCACTGATCGGGATTACCTACAACTACTTTTCCTTTCTTCTGGGTTTGCCACCTGCCACTTCTGGACTCTGAGATTTCCAGACCCAGCCTTACTAGAGGAAAATTAGGATTTTATATTTTAATATAGAACTCTGGGACCTCAGCATAAAACAATGAGAAGACAAAGCCTCCTTGTGAGACAAGCTTTCAGTCCTTGTGTTAAGCTCATGGTCAAAGGCTCACTCCATCCGGCAGACCTAGCCTGTGGGTATTTGTCTTCTTGCAATGAACCAAGTTCTAGCCTCTTGAGCTTGCTGGCTACATCACCTAAAGGACCCAAATTCTGTATGTTTTCATCAATTTCTGCTAGGAATCCAGATCAGGAATATACCATCCAGCCCGAGGATTCACTATAAGTTCACTATAAGCAACACATATTTTTAATGTAGGTCAGAATTTCTCAAGTTCAGTCCACTTCTGGATTTCCCAAGGCTGAGTGGCAGCGGCCCATTGGCTTACAACACTCACATTCTCTGTGTGGAACCAGCCAGCTGCTGGCTGCCTTCCTGGTCACTGCCAGTTCCATACCCTCCAGATACTACCTTCTGGCAGCTTGCTCATCACGCCAGCTGGGTTGGCCTCCACAGATGCATGTAGATCTACTCTCCACTTCTGACTGTTAGTTCTTTTACATTAAACTACAGAAGGTATTTTGCCAGAGTGGAAACTGATGCGAAGCTGGAATTTAATCCTTGTTTACATCTCTTTGTGTTGGAAAGTTGCAACCACTTCAAAATCTGCTCAGAGAGTTTTCCTGTCTCCCAGATGGGAAACAAATGAACACAGCACAAAACCTCATGTCTGTGATCAAGCTTTTTTTATTTGATTTTTTTTTATGATCAAGCTTTCAGATCACTGTTTTAAATGCAAAAAATTGCACGATGTGAGCTTCCTTTTGCATTTTTAGACATACTAATATGTTTTAAAGAATATTAAAATGGGGCATAGCCATGTACAGCAGGCAGGGATTTGCCTTGCACGCTGCCGACCGTGTTTCATGGCTGGCATCACGTAGATGTCCCTTGGGCACTGCCAGGAGTAACTGCTGAGTGCAGAGCCAGCAATACCCCTGAGCATCACTGGGTGTGACCCAAAAAAGCAAAACACACACGCACACACACACAACAGCGAAACAACCGCCCCCAAACAACAAACAAAAACCTAAAAACAAAACCCTAAAAACAAAACATGAGAATGTTCTAGAGTGCTTGTTAAAACAGATTGCTGGACCCCATGCCCAGAGTTTCTCTGGAGAAGTGCCTGAGAATTTGCATTTCTAACAAGTTACCAGGTGATATTGACACAGCTGGTCTTGGAGAACAACTGGTCAGACATTTCAACTGGTCACAGGTAGCCAGAAGCTGAGAGGCTCAAACCCTTATTTGCATGGAGCAGGCAGGGAGTGCCAAGAGTCTTTCAAAGTTCAGTCTGGTTTCAGAGGTCTCCTGTCACTCATGGCTTCTGAGAATGGGGATAATCAACTTTCATTTCTTTGAACTTTGGTTTCCTTATCTATGAAATAAGGATGCTGAAAAGGTCAAGTGCAATGGGCATGAAAATATGTGACCTGCAAAAGGGGAATTAATGTAATGGTTTTCAGTCTTAAAATATCCCGTTTCTTTGGAATCCCTTGTATTTCTTGCGGCAATTTAAAATCCCGGATTACAAGGTCATTTTATGGTTATAATAAAACTAGAACTCTAAATTTTGTTTTTCTTCATCCAGTGAGATCAGACATGCTGGTAAACATTTCACTGAGCCAAGAACAATTCCCAGTTTTTATATCCAAAATAAAGTACAAGACTCTATTGTAACTTGGGGTGGAGTCAAAGTTAATCTTTCAACCTCGTTTAGATTGGCCCATTAACAAAGATGGCTACGAGTCACAGCACGTTAAAATCATCTTGTACAAATGATAAATCTATTTCCCGTACTTTTTTTACTGGCGGTGCTCAGGGGCTACTCCCTGCACGTTTGCTCTGAGGTCGCTCCCGCGGTGCCTTCCCTTGCCCAGGACCGAACCCAGCAAACGAATCCTGCAAGCAAAGAATGCCGCTTTAGACATCTCCGAGCCACCTAGCCAATATTTTTCACATCTCTTGCAACTTCTACTATCTCATCCGTCTTTGGAGTAGGAAATCCCCCTACTTCGGAACTATTCGTGGCTTTTTTTTTTTCTGCTCCCAGGAGCCGCCAGCCTGCTCCAAAGAAGCTAAACAGTTCTTTGCCCATATTGGGTGCGCTGGTGACCAGCCTTACCTAAGTCTGGGCCTTCCATGAATACCAAGGGCACCAGCCTCGCCGCTCTAGGTCTTTCATCAACGACCCAGAATGTCTCAGCAAGGCTTTCAAGGCCAGGTTTCCGAGGGCTGAGGGAGTACACTCGCCGGGATGTGGAATGGAAGCAGGGCTTGGGGAGCCCAGAAGAGCCCAGTGCCGGGCCCCTCGTGCGCCCCAGTTCCGCGGCCCGCGTCGGTGCGCTTCCTCCCGTCGCCTGCAGGAGGCGCTCGCCGGGCCGAGAGGCGGCGCGGACCCGCGGGGGAGCCGGCGGAGGGGGCGGAGGGAGAGAGAGGAGGAGGAGGAGCCGGAGGGGGCGCGGCTTTGCTCCCCGCCGCTCCCGGGCGCCGGGCCTCCTGCTCCGCCGGGCCCCTGGGCTTGGCGCTCGGCGGGGGTCGCGGCGGCGGCGGCGCTGGCGGGCCGCGCGGCCCGACTCTGGCTCCGGGGCTTAGGAGACAAGATGGCGGCGGCGCTCTGGCGGCCGGTCCCCTCCTCTTCGCCGCTGTCCTCCGCCCCGCCGCCGCTCGCCTCCTCCTCCAGCGTCTCCTCCTCCCGGTTCGCAGCCTCCTCCTCCACCTCCTCCTCCTCCTCCTCCTCCTCCTTCGCCGCCGCCGCCGCCACCTCCTCCTGCGGCAGCCCTAGCGACCGCCGAAGCGCCGGCCCGCTCTCCCGGAGCTCCGGAGGGGCTAGAGCCGGCGGCCGCGGGCTCGGGCGAGCGAGGCCGAAGCTGGGGCCGGGGCGGGGACGGGGACGGCGGCGGCGGCGACGGCGGCGGCGGCGGCGGCGCGGGGTGGGGATGGGGTCGCAGACGCTGCAGATCCTCCGGCAGGGGGTGTGGGCCGCGCTCAGCGGGGGCTGGTACTACGACCCGCACCAGGCCACCTTCGTGAACGCGCTGCACCTCTACCTGTGGCTCTTTCTGCTCGGCCTGCCCTTCACCCTCTACATGGTGAGTGGCGGCGGGGGTTGGGTGGCCCCTGCACCCCTGCGGCGTCCCCGGGCTCCGGGCCGGGCTCGCGCCCTCTCTCCTCCGGACGGTGCTCGCCCACCCTCCCCCAAACCCTTTCGGGGCTCGCAGGCGGATCACTGGAGTGAGCGGCCCCCCATCCCCCACCCGCACTGTCCACTCTGCTCGGGCTTTGGGTCTCCCCGGTGTCCAGCGATGACAGCAGCGACGGATCGCGAAGGCGCCCACCTGACGCCCCGCGGCGCCCTCACCCTGTTTACTGGGCACTAACGGGCACTTAGCTGTGCAGGCCACCCCCTTCTTGGGGCGGGGGCTTGGTGCTAGGTCCCTGTCGTCTCTCCACGCCTCCAGCCTTGCGCTGGCTCGCCGGAGCGGGGCCACCCCGGGCCGAGCCATGTGTGGTCGCGCCTTGCGTGCCGCTCCCCCGGGGACGTTGCATTCCGCCTTGGCACGCGCGCTTATTTGCGCCCCGTTCCTCGGGCGCCCGGGCACCCCGGGCACTCCCTGCCCCCGAGGCGGGGCTCGCGCCTCCTCTCCGGGACCTGCCTCCCTCTCTCCGCCCTGTCTGCCATCCGCGAGCGGAGCTGGGGGGCCCCGCAGAGCTGGGGGGTGTCGCTCAGGTGGCCAGTGTGTCCCTAGGGCTCCTGCACTTGCCTAGAGGAGGTGATGGTGGCAGGAAATAAATCTGGCACTGAACCTTCTTGCCGCGAAACTCACTGCGGGTTGTGGTGGTTCTGGCGCCCCCAGCACCCCCAGATCTTTTTCTGCGGCCAGCTTTGGGGGGTGGTGAGGAGGGAGTGGGCGAGATAACTGCCAATCTGGCTTTGCAGCTGATGTTTCGGGGTTGGTTCAAGACCTCTGGTAGGGGAAGAGGAAAGTCGTGCCTGTTGCTGAATTCGGTACAGACAGTCTCGCTGAGGATGTAGGTTTGTGGGCGGTATTTTCTGGGAAAGTTGTAAGCGCAGGAAAACAACACCCTCCCCTGTCCCTCACCCCCAAGACCCGCCAGGTTACAGTGGGGCATCAGGAAGCTACTGTGACAGAAGATGTTTGTTTGGGCGTCAGTTAAAATCTCCACTATCCGGAAGGAGAAGAGAAGGATGGCCACGTTTCATTTCAGAATTCATTTGAATTTATTTCGGGTAACTGTGGTGCTGGGTGACAAAGTCTGGGAAGAGGACCGTACGCAGTAGTAAACGTCAGGCTACTCCGTTCTCTGTGCCTGAAGCTCGGTTTGTTTCACTCACAGGCTGGAAAAGTGCCTGGTGTGGGAAAGATGTGCTAACTTCAGATTCTCCCGCAGACAGTAGTGCGATGATTAGAGCTGTTTTGAAGGGGCTTATTGCTCGTGGCGGAAAGGTCATTTTTGAAAAATGCTCAATACCGATGGCTTACTTTAAAAAAAGGGGTGGGGGCTTGCTTAATCATGCCCTATTCTGAAACTTTATCAGGAAGTGTTAGAATTTTCAATTAATTCTGGCCTAGGGAGTTCAATTTGCAGGTCTCTACCTTCCAGGAATATGACATCATTAATGAACAGGTTAATTACTTTGGGTGTAAAGAATCCTCAGACTGTCACAGAGCTTTCAGAGCTGATTTAGAACTAGAAGTTTGTTCCTTTAAAACCGAAACTGGTTCCTGAGATGTCAGCGTTAGTTGCTGTGGGCCATCGTCAGGTTTCCATGTTAGCACCTGAGCTCGCCAGGTCTGTAGTGAACAAAGGCTACCAGAGGCCATTCAGAAGGAGAAGAAAGCAATGTATCCAGTTCACTTTCATTTTGGAAGTTCCGTTGGTTAATTCAGTGAAAGTAGTCCACAAGCAAATATTTGAGTGTCTGTGTCCTGGGTAATTTGTTGGGTTCTGGGAAAATAAAGGTGCTTCTCTGATTTTGTGAATTAATACCAGTTCCACTCTTGCTAAACCTCTAAAAAGGGTTCCTTGATGAATTTCCCCCTCAGCATGCATGTCAGCAGACTGTGCGGGTTCTCCCGGTAGTCTCACTAGTCCGGCTAATCATCAGCTTCACTGCCTTGACGCCAGCCAGCATCTTGTCTCCTTCCTATCCCACTTTTTTTTTTTGGGGGTGTCACACCCAGCGATGCTCAGGGGTTACTCCTGGCTCTGCACTCAGGAATTACTCCTGGCAGTGCTCAGAGGACCATATGGGATGGCGGGATCGAACCCTGTTTGGCCACATGCAAGGCAAATGCCCTACCGCTGCGCTGTTGCTCCGGCCCCACCTTCCCACATTCTGACCCAGCTTCTGTTTTGTTAGGTTCTTCATACAGCCCCAGTGCTGCTGTAAGGCATACATCGGATCATGGTACTCGTTTCTGCTCTCAAGCTGCCCTCCCAGCGGTCTTTATCCCCCCACTGACCACATTACACTCACCCTCACTTGTTCCTGCTTCACAAGTGTAAGTGCCTTGCACTTGATCTCCCCATCTGTCTTGACGACTCGCCCCCTCCTCAGGTTTTCATGGTCTTTTCTTGTTTATGTGAAATAGCACAGCCACAGCTCCTAGAATACTCCTAGTCCTACCCCGCTTGTTTAATGGTACATACTACTAATAGGAAATTTCTTAATGTTTGACTTCATTTGAATACAAGCCCTAAGAAGACAGAGACCTGATTTTGTTCTATGGATTTTTTCGGGACTTGGTGAGGAACACCGTGTAGGTGGTGCTCAGTTATTGAGTGAGTGATTGAAAAGCCCCAGGGGCCCGGGCTGGGGTAGGGGCAGTAGCCGGTTCTGAGCATTTAAACTGCTGTGAAAAGGTAAACACAGAGCCATCCTGTGCTTTCCCAGGGCAGGAGAAGGGCCTAGTTCTAAGACAAATCAGGCAAGGATTGGTAAACATTGTAGGAAACTACATCCTGGGGGAGATGGTTCCAAGTATACACTGAGCAAAGTCTGACAACATTCAGTGATAAAATATTATGTCTGACATTCCGTGATCTAAGCAATCAACACACTAAAATAGAACCCAGACTGTAAATCATTTGTATGCTCTTGCAGTAAGTTTAAAGTGGTAAGGGCCATTAAGTGTGTTTGTGTCTTCCCTTTCCCTGATGAGGACACCTGAGGCTTAGCTGTTAATGACTTGTTTTATGACCTTAGGCAAATGAGGAGCCAGGATTTACCCGCGGCTTTTGAAGTGCAGGCGGCTGGTTCTTTTTTTCCCCAGCCCACAGTCTATGAAGGTCTTGGCTGTACAGGAGTTAGGCAGATTTTCTTTATAGGATTCAAAACTATTAGGTGTTTTGGATTCAGAGAGGTGAACTACGTACTTTCTCCCATTTTTAAGACTTTTAAATAGTAAAAGTCAAGAAGTGGGTTGGAGAGAGCTTACTGGACTCTGCGCATCTTCTGTATGCAGGACGCCTGGTCAGTTCTTGCCCCCTGCATGCTCCCTTGAGCCCAGAGCCAGGGGTAGCCGCCCTGTCCTGCCTCCCCTCACCCCTCCTGGCTCCCTTTTTTATGGCCCAAGCTACCCCCACCCTCCCCAGCAATAAATCAAATCAAAATCAAGAAGCCATATTTTTCTCTTGTTCTTTTTTGTTCCTAAAGCCAAGCCTCCCTGTATGACTATTTTTGCACGTGACATGTCACAGATGGTGAATTTCGTGGGGGTGCACTTTTGGCATTTTCATGTGGAAAAACAGCCTGGAATTGGTGTTATATTGATTTTTTGAATCTCGACTCTGTTGCTGAATTTCCTTTGGGTAAGGCTCTAGCTTTCTGAGCTTTGATGTACTCATTTGTGGGCAATTTCATGGGCGTTTCATAAGAAAATGTTTATGAGATTGAAGAAATTCGATTCTTTGAGAGAGGATTTTGGTAAATGTCATTTGAGGGAATGACCACCACTGTGTTTCCTCCAGTGTTGTGTGACCGGAGATGTTGCTCCAGTCAAGTCAAATCCTTCTCTTCACGCACTTCTGAACGTTTTGTGTTGGAGAGAGTGGAGTTCTCGATCCCATGACGAACTCGGCCTGGCAGTCTGTTTCTGTACACGGTCCTCAGATCCTACTTGGCAGTACTACGCGTGCTGTGTAGGTTGCACCTGTGCGTGCTTCCTGGGGTGCAGAAGCCCCTGGGGTGTGGTCTGCTGTTTCCCACAAGCTCTGTAGAGTGGAAAGAACCTGACCCACAGGCAGCCGTGGCCTACTCAGCATTTCCTCATGGTAGCTCAGAGGCATCTCAGAGATGTACCTGAATCCTTCACTGTGACTCCTCCGTTGTTTTCTTACCCTCTCCTCTATATAGTAAATAGTAAATGCTCGAGATGAGTGCCTACTACTGAGAGTATACCACCTACACGACAGAGCCTGGCAAGCTACCCATGTTGCATTTGATAGGCCAAAACCCAGTAACAATTATAGACCTCATTCCCATAACTTGAAGGAATACTTTGAGGCTCTTCGTGTTCCTGGAGCAAGCAGATGCCCCTGGGGTACAGTTGGGAGATGTTACTGGTGCCCTGGTGCCCACTGGAGCAAATCGATGAACAACGGGAAGACAAGTGATACAAGTGAAGTGAATTTAGGCTACATTTTAAAAGGTGTATCACAGATGTGGTCTCCAAGAAAGCCACTGTACTACTTCCCAAAGTGCAGAAAAGCTTGTGAGTTTACAGAAGTTTGGTCCGTAATTCTTACACTGTTTCAGTGTTTATTGCTGCTTGAAAAATCACTCCCAAGTTATAAAATCCATTTGCTGTTGGAAAACTAGGAGAATGTCTGTTTCTTTTTCTGCCTTAGAATTCACCATGTAAAAACATAGAATTAACCAGATAGTTTGCTATTTCGAGTTGACTGTAGAAAAAATTAACATTTTCAAGCATTTCATTATTATAATTAAAACAGACACCAGTACAGATCAGTCCCAAATACTTTAGCATGCATGGATGTCATATATTGCTGGACTCTGCAAGACCCTCATCTAAATGAGCCACTAGATAAGGGTAGGTTTACCCCTGAGTAGGGTGAACATGTGTTGCAAAATATTAGTGTTACCCCAGAACGCTCCTGCTTGACCTTCCCACTTGATTCTCTCTTTATTGACGACCCTCCCCCATAGTTTATTGTTCTAGAGTCTCCGGTTAAGTACAGTCACATAGCACATATTTTATGAAATTTTATTTTACTCAGCATGATGTTTTTGAGATTCATCTTTGTTATATTTGACTGGTTCATTCTAGGCAGTACTATTCCAGGCAGTCAGGCAGTAATATTCAAATTTAAAAAAAATTAATTACTGGGCTGAATTCTTTTTTATCATTATTCTCCTTTTGTTAATTTTAATTGCTTCTCCTATAGCTGGGTATCACTTTCTGTTCGTTTTGGAGTATTATAACAAATGCATCACCTGGACATGAGGAGGATAAGGTTTTTTTTTAATGGAATATCAAAAATATAAAAATAAACCCTCAACTAAATAAGGGCAAGTTCTAATTTAAAATAATGTTAATTGCATATGCAATCCTCTTGCTTAAATTTCAGTAGTCCTTAATATTTGCTCAGTATTTAGGTTTTCCTGTTTTGTCAATACAGTGGAACCTATTTTGTTCATATTCATGCTAAATCAGAAATTGTTGAATATTTTTGCAGTACCCAGGAGAGAGCACGCACACACAAGACCGGTACTCTGCCACTGAGTATATTCCCAGCCCTGAGTTGAGTATTTTGTTAGCCAGATATATTTGGGCATATAAATATATATTTTTACATATATATTCTCTTATAATAAATTTTATAAACTTTTTAACCACCAATTTTCCAACTTTTTAAATTTTTTTCTTGACATTGTGACTGTTTCCATGTATAAAAAAAGTAGCTTTTGGGGGTATTATACTGGCATTGCTTAGGTGCTCCTCCTGGTTCTGTGCTTAGCTGGCATGTGGTGCTGGGAATTGAACCTGGGCCTCCTGCTTATACTCTCTTCCTGCAAAGTATTGTCTTAAACGGTTTCCTGGTGGACTTTATTGTAGATGGATACTATTTTATAGTTTCTATTAGTTTATATAGTTTATAAACTATATAGTTTATAGTTGCTAGTATATAGTTACTATAGTTTATAGTTATTATTTTATAAATACTAAATTAGTCTTTTTTTCTGAGAGTATGTGAATGCGAGAATGAGAAGTGGATCCGTGCTAAAGTGGAGTTCCTGAGAAGGTAGAATGGGTTTGGGACACAGAGTGTAGGAAAGAAGGGACCCTCCTCAGAAAGGAGGAGGGAACAGGGAGGAGAGGGCAAGAGTGCAGGTGGGAGAAGGGTCAGCAGCGGTAGCAAGGCTGAGGCAGAGCTTTTTACAGTTGTATGGCATCTCCTGGCCTGCAGAATATGATTATGATGATTTTTCTTTTGAGAATGGGGCTGGGTTGATAACAGTATTCATGGCTTGAGAAACGTCTCCAGAACGTAAATAGAATAGTAGCATGCCAGGCAATATTTAGGACACTTTTGGTTAGAGAACATCCACTCCAGAGTGAAGAGAATTTTTTTAGGAGAGAAATTAGGGGGTAATATTTACTCCTAATGATTCTTATAGAGGAGAATCCAAGCCACAGAGTTGATAAAGTTCTGGGGTGATAAGGCATAATTCATTAAGAAAGAAAATGCCAGGGGAAGTGTCTGTGCTTAACAGAACCATATATTTTAACACCATTGAGACACAACACCTTAACTTGAGTAAATTGGCCACAAAAAAAAAAAATAAAAAAGAAATGCAAATGTTTAGATAGAACTCCAAGGCCCAAAGGTGGTTAAGATCACAAAGACAAGAAAACTGCGAGGAAAATAAGAGTGGATTATGTTACAGAAGCCAAGGGACAAGTATTTTGAAATGAGAAAAATAGTCAAAAGAAACAGCCTGAATGCCTGAGAACAGACAACTGGATAAAGCAACTATGGTATGTCTATACAATGGAATACTATGCAGCTGTTAGGAAAAACAAAGTTATGAAATTGGCCTATAAACAGATGGACATGGAAAGTATCATGCTGAATGAAATTAGTCAGGAGGAAAAGGACAGATACAGAATGACTGCATTCATGTGTGGGATATAAAAATAATAATATGAGACTATTTCCACATTTGGACTTCCCTCTCGTCAGAACTCCACCCAGCAGACCAGCCCATCACAGCCCTGATCATCGACACCCACCCTGCAGCAGCTTTTTTTCCTCAATCCGGCCCAGGTATGCTGGTCCAGAGACTCTCAGACATGGGGCAGAGCTGTTCCTTGCTCTCCCTGTGCACAGCCGTTCACGAGGCAGTCGGGAGGCATGGCGGGTTCTAGCCCTGGCCCACCACCTTGGCAGAGCCTCACAACAAGCCAGACCACCCCCCCCCACCTCACTCCACGGGCGCCGCCATTTTCCACATTTGGACTTCCCTCTCGTCAGAACTCCACCCAGCAGACCAGCCCATCACAGCCGGCTCGCGCGGCCACAAGTGGCCACGCGGTTCATCAATAAATGCTTTATTTGGAGGTGTTTAAAAGAGTTTGCCTCCCACTCGGCAAGCCTGGCAAGCTTCTCGTGTTGTATTTGATGTGCCAAATTCCAGTAACAATTATATTAGGTCATTCCCATGACCTAATATAATGGTTTGAGGCTCTTTATGTTCCTGTAGCAAGCCGATGCCCCTGGCTCTACTGGCATGAGACAGGACATATGGAGATATTACTGGTGCCCGTCCTTTTCCCCTTCTTTTGGGTAGGACTCCTCTCGGCTGAGATCCTTTCTCTTTGGTGGGAGACATGGGCTCTCTTGTATGGTCCAAGTTCTCACCAGAGCGAGAGTTCTTTCATTATATTGGATTACGGTGGTAAACTTCGCAGACATGGGGCAGAGCTGCTACTGGCTCTCCCTGTGAACAGCCGCTCATGAGGCGCCCAGGAGGATGGTGGGTTCTAGCCCTGGCCCACCATCCCAGCAGAGCCTCGCAACAAGCCAGAAGACCCCCTCTCCATGAGGGCCTCCATTTTCCACATCCGGACTTCTCTCTCGTCAGACCTCCACCCAGCAGACCAGCCTATCAGCGCCCGGTTCATCGAGTTCCACCCTGCAGCAGTCTTTCTTAAATCCAGCTCAGGTATGCCGGTCCAGAGACTTGCAGACATGGGGCAGAGCTGCTACTGGCTCTCCCTGTGAACAGCCGCTCATGAGGTGCCCGGGAGGGATGGTGGGTTCTAGCCCTGGCCCACTATCCCAGCAGAGCCTCGCAACAAGCCAGAAGACCCCCCCACTCCATGAGGGCCTCCATTTTCCACATCCGGACTTCTCTCTCATCAGACCTCCACCCAGCAGACCAGCCTATCAGCGCCCGGCTCATCGAGTTCCACCCTGCAGCAGTCTTTCTTAAATCCGGCTCAGGTATGCCGGTCCAGAGACTCGCAGACATGGGGCAGAGCTGCTACTGGCTCTCCCCTGTGACCAGCCGCTCATGAGGCACCGGGAGGGATGGTGGGTTCTAGCCCTGGCCCACCATCCCAGCAGAGCCTCGCAACAAGCCAGAAGACCCCCCACTCCATGAGGGCCTCCATTTTCCACATCCGGACTTCTCTCTCATCAGACCTCCACCCAGCAGACCAGCCTATCAGCGCCCGGCTCACGCGGCCGCTTGCGGCTGCGCGGTTCATCAATAAATGCTGGACTTAGAGGTGCCTACAAGAGTATGCTACCTGCACGGCAGAGCCTGGCAAGCTACCCGTGTTGTATTTGATATATGCCAAATACCAATAACAATTATAGACCTCATTCGGAATGGATTGGGGCTCTTTATGTTCCTGGAGCAAGCAGATGCCCTTGGGCTCTACTAGCATGAGACAGGACATATGGAGATGTTACTGGGGCCCGCTCGAGCAAATCGATGATGAACGGGAAGACAGTGATACAGTGATACTGGTGCCCGCTCTAGCAAATAGATGATCAACGGGAAGATCGTGATCGTGATCGTGAATATGAGACTAATAGCCAAGGCCAGGCAAAAGTCAGGAGGACTTGTCATAGTTGGACTCTACCACAAGTGTGTGTGTGGGTGGGGGGTCAAAGGTTTGGTAAGATAGAGAATGGACCAGTGTGCTAATAATTATTGGAAATAATAACACTAGACTAGAACTGAGCATTGAACATAGGCAAAGGAATATACATGATAACCCTTAAATGTATGCTGTAAGCCACAGTGTGTGTGTGTGTGTGTGTGTGTGTGTGTAAGGGGGAAGGGAGGGAAGGAGAAGAAAAGTGCTTGCTGGGGAGGGAATCTGGACCAATTGATGTTGGGAAGGGAGCCCTGGTGGAGGGATGAGTGCTGGAACCCTCTGACTGAAACCCAATCATGAACAGTTTTGTAATTGTATATCTCATGATGCTGTAATAAAATAAAAAGTGCCAGATTTCCCCCCAAAGTAGTAATAATTTAGATTTCTCTGAATAGTAGTGGTGATGCTTCTCTTTCCACTTTCACTATGTGCTCTCCAAACACAAAGAGTTACTGTTGTAAGTTCTTTTTTTTTTTTTTTTAATGTAATGTTAGACCTTTTTTGATAGGGAGCTGGAGAGATAGTCCAGTGGGTAGGGCATTTGCCTTGCACATGGCCGACCCCAGTTCAATCCCCAGGATCCCATATGGTTCCCAAGTGTCACTATTCCTGACTGCAGAGCCAGGAATAACCCCTGAGCATTGCTGGGTGTGACCCAAAAAGCAAAAAATGAAAAAAAAAAATAAAACCTTTTTTGATAACCTGTCAATTTTTTCTGTTGGTAGGAGATGATTTGGATCACATCTGGTGTTGCTCAGGAGCTATTCCTGGCTATCCACTCAGGAGTGACCCCTGGCAGTGCTCTAGGGACTATATTTGACTTAGGGAATGGAACTAGGGTTGGCTGCATGCAAAGTGAGTGCCTTAATCCCTATACTATTTCTCAGGTTCAGAGAACTTATTATTATTTTTGCTTTTTTGGTCACCCCCCACCCCCCCAATGCTCAGGGGTTATTCCTGGCTCTGCACTCAGGAATTACTCCTGGAGGTGCTCTGGGATCATATAGGATGCCAGGAACGAACCTGGTTCAGCCGTGTCCAAGGTAAATACCCTGCCCGCTGTGTTATTGCTCCGGCCCTTAAAGTTCTTTCTTTTTCCTACTCATAATATCTCTTCAGACCTTTATTGAAAGCATATGTAGGCCTAATATGTGAAATATCATGAAATAACTTTTTGGACAATGTGAATTAGTTTAGCAGTGAATATAAATACATGTGTATTAAAGTGCTTTATTTATTTATTTATTTGTTTATTTATTTATTTATTTATTTGTTTATTTTGCTTTTTTGGGTCACACCCGGCAATGCTCAGGGGTTACTCCTGGCTCTTTGCTCAGGAATTATTCCTGGCGGTGCTCGGGGGACCATATGGGACGCCGGGGATCGAACCTGGGCGGCCTGCCGGCCGCAGTGCAAAGCAAACGCCCTACCCACTGGGCTATCGCTCCGGCCCCTAAAGTGCTTTTTTAATACAAAACCTTCTTAGTTGAAATTATGGATGCCTGCCATAGTAACATATCGCATACAACAACTTTCATCTGAGTTTTCCTCTTTTCTGTACCCAGTTAATTCTTATAGTAGACAACCGATAAATGATCATAAATATTTCCTGGAGAGGATATTGATCACCATTTTCTGTGAAAATGGTTTTCCTGCGTATTCTGTGTAGCTGAGGATGGCGAATTTTGTAGGTGGGTGTGGACGGCTGGAACCTTGGGAAGAGGCAGCACTTGAAAAGTACAGATCGGGGTTAGGAAAAGGCAGTACAGGGATAGCTTCAAGGATTTTCAAATGTTGACTTTAACATGTAGGTGGATGATTGTCAGACCCCAGTGAAAGAAATAGCTACGAATTCTGATCTGTCTGGTTCCTCTGCCAGCCTCCCCCTCTGCAAATTGACTAAATACTTCTCTGGCAGAACTGTAAAATTGCTGAGACTTTCTTCCTCTTTTTTTCTTTAGAACCTGAGGAGTCGCCTTTTTTATAACTTGGAAGTTGGTGCTAGTCTCTTGCTTTGTGTTATGACAAGAAAATAACAAAACAAAGAAAACACAGGGAAATGCAAGCCATTTCCTTTTGAGGCTTTAAGGGAAAATAAGTATGGTTGAGCTTTGTACAAACCAAATAGAGCCCCGAGTGCCAACTGCCCTGAGAATAGGCAGGAAGATTAGTCACTAATTTAAGAAGGTTGAATCATGTATCTGGCTGTTTTCCTTTTCCCTACCCCTCCTCATTCCCTGAGTGCAGTCTAGACATAAGCTAAACAGATCCAATCACTATAGTTATCAATTATCTTTAAAACTTTATATATTGAAATAAATTTAGTTTACAGAAAAGCTAACAAAATTGACTTAGAGAGTTCTCATCCTTTGCTAGTTTCCTCTAATGTTATGTTTATCAAGATTAGGGCATTAACATTGCAACAGTACTTATTAATGAACTACAGATATTGGACTTTCCACTTTTTTTTTTGTTAATGCCCTTTTTTGTTTGTTTGTGGATTTATCCCAGGATACTGTGTTGCATTTATTATTATCACTTTTAATTTGGGTTGCTTATTTTCTCTGGGAATATTAAGGAATTTTACAATTTATAGTTACCAACTTTTTATAAGAAAAGTTAAAAGTTTTTTTTTGGGGGCGTCTGTGGTAGATTTCCTTTAGGTTGCCAAAAGAGTGGAGTATTCTGAATTGATTTCTGATTCATGCTTTTTTTTTTTTTTTTTGGTGAGGGGAGGAGGTGGAGGGAGAATTTGGCTCACACCTGGCTGTGCTCAGGATCTATTCCTGTAGGTCTCTGTGCTCAAGAGTGACCCTGCTGGTGCTTGGGGTTAGGATACTGCATAGCCATTGGTATGCACTATCAATGGTTCAGACCGGCATCGGTGGGATAGTAAGGCAAGTGCCTTGCTCTCTGCTCTGAACCATGCTTTTCCAAAACTTTTTTTTTTTACTTTTGGACCACTCAGTGCTCAGTTCTTCTGACTCAGTGCTGCTCATGGATCACTCTCGGTGGTGCTCAGAGGGCCATGCCAGGGGTTGAACTTGGGCTTTCAGTCTGCAAAGCAAGGGTTCCTGCTGGCTTTCTACCTGGCCCCTTAATCACATTCATCTGTGTTGGACAATTTTAAAATGGATATATTTCATATACGAAGAATCGTATGTAAATAAGTGACAGTTTCGGGGGAGAGGTGGGACTACATCTGGCCATGCTAGGAGGTTGCTTCTGGTGGTGGTCAGTGTGTCTTGCAGCGCTGGGGATTATTCCTGGGCCTCCCATGAGCAAGACATGTACTCCAGCCCTGCAATACGTGCTTGGTTCTCTGAGCTGTCTCTCCTGCCCCAGAAGTCATTTTAAAGATCAGAAAAGACTTTAGAATACATTTATGGGGGGATGGTCACCTGTGTCTTAACTTGCTTTGTAATGCTCTCGTTCCTAATTTATAAATTAGAAGCAATGAGACAAATAGCACAGTCATTTTACAAGGTAGAATATGACTAATCCCTGATGTGTCATAAAGCATTCAGGAATTGGAGGATGCAGTTATTTCCTCGAAGGCCCTTGCAGAGAATAATTCATACATTTAAGCACTTATTCTGCCAGACTCTTACTGTGGGGGCCCTTGACGAAGATTCCTCTTTGTGCGGGAATAGTGTTCCCCCATAATCTTCCCACCAGCAAAGGAATCTTTGTTCTGGAGCAAAGACTGTTCATTAAAGAATACGTTCTTGGGTGCAGTGGTTGGCCCTACTATAAAATATTGTATTGTAATACATTACAAGGCTTCTCTCAGTGAATTTTTTTAAACTTCCAGAATATTATTTATGTCCATAACAAAACTGTTCACTGTAAGTGATTGGAATGGTTAAAAGAAAGCTTATAAAAACTGTTACGAAAACCCAGATCAACCAGTTATTATTTGTTCCGTGAATATTTACTATAGATATCTATCAAAGAAGTTCCACAACATCACAGACCTCAGGACAGAGCCCAAAGGAAATATATAGGGAGTGCCCTGCCAAAGGCCCAGCGCTCCATCCACCCACATCCAGCTCCAACCACTGCCAGAGAATCGGCCAAGCTTCAGGACTGATCTCAGAGGGCCAGACAGACTCCAGCAGTTGGTCAGATCAGCTCCAAAGCCCCTGAAACGTGTAGCCACGTATGTGGTCACCTACAAACTTCTCAGAGCTGACAGTCCAGGAGAAATAAAATTGGATGGGAAAATTGAGTAGAATCCCACTAAGCTCAATGAATGAAAACAATAAGACAAGACAAACTCGCACTGAACAACTCAGTAAATTCTCAGGCCATGACTTTTCGTGTTACTAAAGCCACATGGGAGGCTCATGATAACATATATTGTGTTAACTTTAGTAACCAATCTCCTGGGTGCCTCGTGAGCGGCTGGGCACAGGGAGAGCAAGTAGCATCTCTGCCCCATGTCTGTGAAACTCACAGACTCACAGATATATACACACACAATATATGTACATATATGTATATATGAACAATATATATAAGAACAATATATATATGAACAATATATATGTATGTATATATACACATACACATATAGTTAATTATGTAAATAACACTATATAATAGGTGTTATATATAAATTAATTAGTGTTTGCTAAGAGAGCAGATTTGAGGGGTTGGGTGGGAAACATAGTTGGAGGGACGGACACATGGTGATAGTCTGGTGTTTATTGAGTACTTGAAACAACTATATTGTGAGCAATTTTGTAACCATGGTGTTTAAATAAAGTTAAAAAAAATATAAGAACACTCCATGTTTAAAGGAGACACTTGTTTTTTACATTTTATTAATGAACTCAATTAAAAATTTTTAAATATTAATTTAAAATTTTTTTAAATAGAGCTGGAGCGATAGCCCAGCGGGTAGGGCATTTGCCTTGCACACGGCCGGCCTGCGCCGGCCCGGGTTCAATCCCCGGCATCCCATATGGTCCCCTGAGCACCGCCAGGAGTAATTCCCGAGTGCAGAGCCAGGAGTAACCCCTGAGCGTCGCGGGTGTGACCCAAAAAGCAAAAAAAAAAAAAAAATTTTTTTTTTAAATAGAAAAGAAGTGCTAATTAAAATAACTGGACTATGTAAAGAAAGTAGTGCCTCAAGAAAAGTGAAGAATACAGTATGTGCTCTTTTTTATTGTTTGACGTGGTGTGTTCAATGTGCCAAAACAGTAACAATAATGTACCTCATTCTCAACAAATGGAATCGTAACTGACACTTGCTCGAGCAAATCGAAAAACAACAGGGTGACAAGTGACTGCCCCTGTAGTGCTTAGGACTTCTCCTGACTTGATGCGCGGGTCACTCCCGGCAGGGTATGGAATATCATGTGGTGCCAGGGACTGAAGTTGAGCCTCCTGCATGCAGAGTGTGTGCGAAGATCCCGCAGTGTATGCTCTTGAAGAATAAGTTTAAAGCAGTGTTTCCCGAGGTGGTCTGTATTGACACACCCTCTCCCACCCGAGGGTGCTGGATGATCTAGTGATCTAGGTAGGAGGGCAGTGTATAGGGTGCCGTTGTGGGGAGGGTGCACTCCGCTTTAACCGAAAGAATCTGAGTTCTTGTCAAATAAAAATGTTGAAACAACAGTTACAATTCTACTGTTCCTACATTCGATAATTAGGAACCTTTAAAAAAATCCAACTTCAGCTGTATATTGCACAATGTGTGATGTCTGTACATATACATACCTATGACTTAGTTGAAAGTAGTTTGCTGGTGTTATGACGTTTCACTCCTTAATGCTTCAAGTTTCATTTCCTATGTAATTATAACACTTTCATCTTAATGACAGTGATAAACAATTTCCCAATATCTAAAATATCTAGCCTATTCAAAATTGCCCAGTGATCTTTGAAAGCGATACTTATAGCTAGCTGTTTTTGTTTTTAAATCCAGTTCACTATCACTATCACTGTCTTCCCATTGATCATCTATTTGCTAGAGCGGGCACCAGTAATATCTCCATATGTTCTGTCTCATGCTAGTAGAACCCAAAGGTATCCACTTGCTCCAGGAACATAAAGAGCCTCAAGCCATTATATTAGGTCATGGGAATGACCTAATATAAATGTTACTGGTATTTGGCATATCAAATATGACACGGCGGCTTGCTAGGCTTGCCGTGCAGGTGGCATACTCTTGTAGTCACCTCTAAATAAAGCAATTATTGATGAACCGCGCGAGATGGGCTGTGATAGTCTGGTCTGCTGGGTGGAGTTGTGATGAGAAAGAAGTCTGGATGTGGAAAATGGCAGCCCCCATGGAGTCGGGGGTCATCTGGCTTGTTGTGAGGCTCTGCTGGGGTGGCAGGCCAGGGCTAGAACCCGCCATGCCTCCCGGGCGCCTCATGAGCAGCTGGACACAGGGAGAGCAAGTAGCAGCTCTGCCCCATGTCAGGGGCTGGAGTGATAGTCCAGCGGGTAGGGCGTTTGCCTTGCACGCGGCCGGTCCATGCAGGCCCTGGTTCAATCCCCGGCATCCCATATGGTCCCCCGAGCACCACCAGGAGTAATTCCTGAGCGAAGAGCCAGGAGTAACCCCTGAGCATCTCGGGTGTGACCCAAAAAAGCAAAAAAAAAAAAAAAAAAAAAATTCAACAAATAAATCCAGTTAGGGTTTAATAATTTCTCCCCTGTCCAATTTCGTTTTATTTTTTTGCCCCACTTAATTTAAACACTGTGGTTTACAAATATTTGTTACAGGCATTCAGTATTCCTACATCAATCCCACTACCACTGTCATCCGTCTCCCTACCATTGTCTCCATTTTCCCAATTACCCCTAAAGCCTGATCCCTTAGCAGGCCCACAGTAATTTATTTTATATTGCTTGTTACCAATAAATGGTTAATGGAATGATTGGAAAGTGTTTCTGTAGAAGAAAATTTGTGAAAAGTGTCATAGTTTTACTAAGCTACTGTTGCAAGTTAAGCCTTCTGTGTTACTGTTATTTGAGATTTGTTTGCTTCTGTGTTACATTCCCAGCCAATCTGGTGTGCTGCTTCTGGGATGTAAGTGTTGTAGATTTTGGAGATGTGGTGTGACTGCAAATGTGGCTGCATGCTCCAGAAAATCCGGAATATTTAACTGGTTAGTCTGGCTTGAGGCATGGTGGCTGCTTTGGGGTGTGGAGCAGCTGCTAGGGCTTTATTTGGGTGGGCTGGCCTGTCCCTCTCTGAGATGGCCCTGGAGGTCTCAGCCGGGAATGGGTATCCAAGACATTTTGCAGCTAGGTCATCTCTGTTGGCTAAGTGATCTCTTTTGGCTGGGTGATCTCTTTGAAGATTTCTTTTCTCTATCCAATTTTAGAATGTTGTCTTATATGATGTTCTGTGTTATGAAATTTATTTATTTGTGTTTTTTTGTCTTTTTTAAAATTATTTGTTTGATGAAAGGACCATGATTTACAAAGTTAGCTTAGTTTTAGACATCAGGTGTTCCAGCACCAATCACATCATCAGTGTTCCCAGGTTCCCTCTCCTACCCCCAGCCTGTCATCTTGACAGACACCTTTGTGTGTGTGTGTGTGTGTGTGTGTGTGTGTGTGTGTGTGAGCGTGCATGTGTGTTAGGGGGTCACACACTTGGTGATGCTCAGGGCTATTACTCCTGGCTCTGCTCTCAGGAATTACTACTGGACACAGGAGTAATTCTTGGAGTGGTGCTTGGGGTGGAGGGGAGTGTATATGGATGCCAGGTATTGAACCTGGGGTGGCTATGTGCAAGGCAAATGCCCTGCCAGCTGCACTGTAGCTCCAACCCCTGACAGGCACCTTTTTTAGTTTGGTTGTTAAAGCTTGTGTCTCATGATTTCAGTGTTCTTGATGCTGTGGTCTGGCTATTTAGCTCTGTCATTCCTTAAACATTGTGGTATAGAATTGTCTAATTGTAATGTTTTCACTTTCTCCATTCTCAGGTTCCTGTAAACATGCTTTATTTCATTTCCTACATTTGACAGTTCTTTGAGTTTATCCATTGAGTGTGATACTTAGCACAGTTCAGCTGTACTCTAGTGCAATCTGTACTTTGATCACTTGAATCCCGTTATTCATCGATTTGCTTGAGCGGGCACCAGTAACATTTCCATTGGACCCTATGACGTGCCAATGTAGCCCAATGGCATCTGGTTGATTCAGGAATATGAAGAGCCTCAAACCGTTCCTTCAGGGTCTTGACAAGGAAGTCTGACCATCTTGTAGGTGGCGGCCACGTGATCTTTTGACATCCCGTGGGATCCAGTCAGTAACGGCTCTAGTCCAGCGGTCGTCTCCAAATCGCATTACATGTCCAGCCCATCTGATTTTCGATGCCTTGGCAAACGAGACAGCGTCCCTGATTCTGGAATAGCGACGGAGGTCAGAACTCCGGATTCCTTCTCTCACTTGAGTGAGGCGTGATATTCCAAGCATAGCTCTTTCGATTCCTCTCTGGGAGACCCGAATAGCATTCTCATCATGCTTTCGTAGGGCCCAGGTCTCTGAGGCGTATGTTAATGCAGGGAGAACGGTGGAGTCAAAGAGATGTGCCCGGAGCCGGAGGTTCTTTGTCCTTTTAGCTATTTCTTCGTTGCCTTTGAAGGCATTCCATGCCGCTCTCTTCCTCCTGTGCAGCTCAGGTTTTAGGTCGTTTATCATGTTGATTTCTCGTCCTAGGTACACATAACTGCTGCATTCAGAGATGTTTGTTCTATTGAGAGTGAATGGGGCCTCAGGAACTAGTTCATTCTTCATGAACATTGTTTTGAACTGTACTTTAGCACAGATTTCTCTTTCACTGTTGCTTTGCCTTGTATGTGATAGCTTTTTAATTATTATTAGTTTTTGTTTTTGTTTGGAACCACACCCAGGGGTACTCAGGGCTTTCTCCTGGTCCTGGGCTCAGGAAATACTCCTGGCAGGCTCTGGGGGACCAGCCATATGGAGTGCTGGGGATCCAGCTTGGGCAGCCATGTACATGGTAAGCACCCTACCTGCTGTACTATCAGTTTGGCTCCTAATTTGGTAATTATTTAATTTAATGATTTTCCAGAGCCTCCAAAGCAGTGCTTGGTGCCTGGTGGCCACTCTCTGCAACACTCAGCCAGCTCTTGAGGTCTGATGTTCCAGCTTGGCTGCTACTTGATCTTTGTGGTCCTGGGACCACTAGGCCACTCTAGTGGTGGAGGTGCCTGGGACCCTCAGTCCCTACGCCTGGTAGTGATCAGGAACCTTGCAGTGCTGGGGATCAAGTGTGGGACCTAGCACATGCAAAGTGTGAGTGCCAGGCGTTTGCTTTCCCACCCACCCACCTGGGTGCTATTCTTGCATAATTGTTGACAAATAATGTAGCATCTCTTTTTTCCACATCATCGTGCAGTGTCAGTATTACTCAAACTTTTGTTGTATATCTATTTTTATTTATTTTTTTAATACTGGCGTATTTGTCTGTAAAGTGAAGCTAAAGCAATATCACAATGTGTACTATTGAACTCCCTTTATGCACTGATTGACTATGGCTTTTAGCTAATTATAATTTTATGCATTTTTGCTTACCATAGAGGAGGATCAGAATTCTCTGTGGGAGATGTGAGGATGCATTTTGATGGGATGGTTTCAACTATGTGCTCCCCACTCCTCTGCTCATTCTGAGTCACTGCTCATCTTTTCCTGCTGCAAAATGAGGATGACGTGATTCAGACTAGTGCAGGCTGATCGGAGGGAACATCTTGAATAAAAGCCAGCGCTGGTGCAGTATTGTGATGCCCATTGGTGCAATACGATTTTTTTTTACAGATTAAATTTTTAAAAAGAAATTTAGTCACCATGAAATTGCAAAGTTATTTATTCATGATCGTGTTTCAGGCGCGATGCTTCAACACTGATTCCCTTCACTGGCGTCCACTTACCTCCACCAGTTGCCCACCCTCCCTCTGTGCCTCCCACCCACCAGTTGCCTCTACGAGAGGTGCTTTTATTTCTTTTGTAAGATTTGCTCTGCAGTTTACAGTACTGTTGCTGATAGGGCTTCATGCACTTCACCACCTTCCTGCAGTTTACAGTACTGTTGCTGATAGGGCTTCATACATTTCACCATCTTCCTGCAGTTTACAGTACTGTTGCTGATAGGGCTTCATGCACTTCACTACCTTCCTGCAGTTTACAGTACTGTTGCTGATAGGGCTTCATGCACTTCACCACCTTCCTGCAGTTTACAGTACTGTTGCTGATAGGGCTTGGTGCACTTCACCACCTTCCTGCAGTTTACAGTACTGTTGCCGATAGGGCTTCATGCACTTCACCACCTTCCTGCAGTTTACAGTACTGTTGCCGATAGGGCTTCATGCACTTCACCACCTTCCTGCAGTTTACAGTACTGTTGCCGATAGGGCTTCATGCACTTCACCACCTTCCTGCAGTTTACAGTACTGTTGCCGATAGGGCTTCATGCACTTCACCACCTTCCTGCAGTTTACAGTACTGTTGCCGATAGGGCTTCATGCACTTCACCACCTTCCTGCAGTTTACAGTACTGTTGCCCGATAGGGCTTCATGCACTTCACCACCTTCCTGCAGTTTACAGTACTGTTGCCGATAGGGCTTCATGCACTTCACCACCTTCCTGCAGTTTACAGTACTTTTGCCGATAGGGCTTCATGCACTTCACCACCTTCCTGCAGTTTACAGTACTTTTGCGATAGGGCTTCATGCACTTCACCACCTTCCTGCAGTTTACAGTACTGTTGCCGATAGGGCTTCATGCACTTCACCACCTTCCTGCAGTTTACAGTACTGTTGCCGATGGGGCTTCATGCACTTCACCACCTTCCTGCAGTTTACAGTACTGTTGCCGATAGGGCTTCATGCACTTCACCACCTTCCTGCAGTTTACAGTACTGTTGCCGATAGGGCTTCATGCACTTCACCACCTTCCTGCAGTTTACAGTACTTTTGCCGATAGGGCTTCATGCACTTCACCACCTTCCTGCAGTTTACAGTACTGTTGCCGATAGGGCTTCATGCACTTCACCACCTTCCTGCAGTTTACAGTACTGTTGCCGATGGGGCTTCATGCACTTCACCACCTTCCTGCAGTTTACAGTACTGTTGCCGATAGGGCTTCATGCACTTCACCACCTTCCTGCAGTTTACAGTACTGTTGCCGATAGGGCTTCATGCACTTCACCACCTTCCTGCAGTTTACAGTACTGTTGCCGATAGGGCTTCATGCACTTCACCACCTTCCTGCAGTTTACAGTACTGTTGCCGATAGGGCTTCATGCACTTCACCACCTTCCTGCAGTTTACAGTACTGTTGCCGATAGAGCTTACAGTACTGTTGCCGATAGAGCTTCATACACTTCACCACCTTCCTGCAGTTTACAGTACTGTTGCTGATAGGGCTTCATACACTTCACCACCTTCCTGCAGTTTACAGTACTGTTGCTGATAGGGCTTCATGCACTTCACCATCTTCCTGCAGTTTACAGTACTGTTGCCGATAGGGCTTCATGCACTTCACTACCTTCCAGCAGCACCTCCTCCTCCCGCCACCAGAGTCATTACTCCCTCCGCTAGCCTGTCTCCAGCCCCCACCAAGTGACATGTGACCGCTGAATACCAGTTTTCATATTCTTTATTTCCATTGTTTGTGGGCATTCGTTATTCTACCATTATGTTTCTTTTATATCCCTCATATGAGAGAGATAATTCTGTATCTGTCTCCCTCTGACTAACTCCATTCAACAAAATACTGTCCAGATGTATCCATGTAGCAGTAGATTGCATGATTTTATCTTTTCTGATGGCTGAGTAATAGTTCATTGCGGCACTCCCCATTGTTCTCAGGAACACTGGTTCTTAATACATCTTTTTCAGTGTGATAGTATAAAATGACATCTTATCTTCATCAGTTTTCCTTTATTGAATTGAGTAACTTTCATATGTTTAGTAGACATATCTCTTCTTTGCATTGCCTTTTATATGTCCTTACTTGAAAGTAGTGTTGTCTTGTTAAATGATTTCTTTTTGAAAAAGTTTTCTATTGAATCACTGTGAGATACAGTTACCAGGTCGCTCATGATTGTCAGTCATACAATGTCCACACCCATACCCTCACCAGGGCACTGCTGAATTTCTGAGAGCCCTTTGATAGATTTAAATTAGCTCTTCTTTTGATATATTTAAATGAGCATTAGAGCCCTCCATTTTTTCATCCTTTTGTCTTTTAAATTCATGATTTTGAAAAATTATTAAATGTAGCATTTTCACTAGTCATATCTGAAGGCTTTTCTTTAAGAAGTTTGCAGAAATTTAATGTTTCATCCTAATCTTTTTTTTTTTTTTGCTTTTTTGGGTCACACCCGGCAATGTTCAGGGGTTACTCCTGGTTCTGCACTCAGTAATTACTCCTGGCAGTGCTCGGGGGACCATATGGGATGCCGGGGATCGAACCCAGGCCAGCACAGGCCGGCCGCGTGAAAGGCAAATGCCCTACCCGCTGGACTATCGCTCCGGCCCCCTCATCCTAATCATTTTTAAATTTGGTAGTTTGCTTACTAAAACAATCCCCACAGTCTTCCCAGGTGGTGAAAAGTTGTCCTTTTGGACTTGCCTGTCATCCTTCCTCAAGCAGCCATTGTGCATCGTTGTCTTTGAATCTGGCTACAGCTCACAGATGCACATTTCAGTATGCTTGTACAACGCTTTGTACAAATGTCACCTTACCTGTGTCAGTTATTTTATTAAGATCAGGTCCCAGAAATGACATTGCTTGGTCAAAGGGTAAAGGCTTTTGCAATTTTGAAAAATATTGCTAAATTGCCTTCCAGAGGGGTTCGAAACTCATCCTGCATGCTTGTGAGCAGGTTTGTATGCCTGTGTGACTCCTGTGTGTGCCACAGCTTTGCATAGTTCGGTTTTCATAGTAAGAAATGGTATTTTATATGTTCTTTACTTTCTCAGGGTCTTTGGCACCAAACGTGGTGGTGTCTTGGGGCCATGTAGTGGCAGAAGAAATGGTTTCCAGAGTGGTTTGATTTGTTTTTCCTGTGTTGTGGGTTGAGTTTTGTGGTCACTCTTCTTCTGTGAGCAGTTGATGTGCCGTCTTTGTTTTCTGTTAGGTTGTTTCTTATAGGTATCTACCAACTCATGCAGATTAAGGAAGTTATTCTTTTGTAATATAAATGCATATCTGTTTTGTAGTTTAAGCTGCATGGAATTTGTTTTATATCAGTTATGTATAAAAGTTTACTTAAATTGTTCAACCTGATTTGTTAAAAATCCAACTCCATCCTCTCACCCTCCCCACCCCAATGGTTTACATACTAACACAGGCACCTACAAGTGAAACTCCTGCCAATGGCTTATGCAGATGGCCTCTGTCTTTCCTTTTTTTTTGGGAGGAGGGAGGTTGGTGTCATTCCTAGCTGTGCCTGGGGGCTGCCCCCAGCTCTTGCTAGGGGAGTGCTTCCCAACTGTGCTGGAGGTGGGGGTGGAGGGAGACCTTAGGTATGGGAGATTGAGCCTGAATTCCCACATGCAGAGTGAGTGCTCCAGCCCCTTGTGATATCTCTCTGCCCTGCCTCCGCCATCCCTGCCCTTTGACCTCGGAACCACCCGGGCAGCAGCCTCTAATCATTGTCCTTCATGTAGATGCTCTGGATGCATTTCTGTTTAAGCTGAAAGTCTTACTGTGATTGAGTTGTGATGAACTAAATGTCCTGTCCCTGATCATTTTTTTTTTTGTTTGTTTTTTGCTTTTTGGGTCACACCGGCGATGCTCAGGGGTTTCTCCTAGTGCTGACTCAGGAATTACTCCTGGCGGTGCTCGGGGACCATACGGAATGCCGGGGATTGAACCCAGGCCGGCTGTGTGCAAGGCAAATGCCCTACCCACTGGACTATCGCTCCGGTCCCCCTGTCCCTGATCTTTTTCAACATGTGTCATGAGTCTAGAACTCTCAGGCTGTCTTTGCATCATCATCTAATTATATTTTTAGTCTTGGCTCCCCGTGACTGTGTATTATGTGAGTACAGTAGAAGCCCATTATAAAGCTCAGTGTTCTCCCAGGGATTTCAATATGGTTCTCTAGATACTTAGAGCAGTGTCTCTCACTCATCCTTTTTGGGGAAGTAGGGTTAGTTAGCTTTGTTCTGTGGCATGCAATACAAATGGGTTTTATTACATTCTAATGCCTTTTCACTATGGGTCTAATGTGGGGTTCTTTCTCTGTTGATTTATATAAAATGTTGTTTACTTCTTACCAGTTCTGCTCCTATTATATGTGCTTCTTCACTGCAGCTACAGAATTGTAGCGTTTGCTGATATCCTGATCATTCCAATTTATTATGAACAAATTTTGGGGCTGTAGAATTTAAGAATATATAAGTAATAATACAAGTAGCAATTGTGGGGGCTGGAGAGTTAGTACGCTGGGTAGGGTGGTTACCTTGTATGAGGCTGACCTCGATTCAGTCTCCAGCATTTCTTATGGTCCCCTGAGCATCGTCAGGAGTAATTCCCAAGTGCAGAGCCAGGAGTAACCAGGTGTGACCTCAAAACAAAAAAATAAGTACAAACAGAAAAAGCAAATAAAAGAGTAGCAATCGCTATTTCTTTGCTGCACATTTGAAAATGTGAAGAAGCTGTACCTCAGGAATTGTAACCTCACTTTGAGACAGAGGCACGTTGATTTTCATTGCACTAAATCTAGGGATCGTGCTGCGTTCCCTGTCATGCATAGGACCGCCACCCTGATGACAAAATGTCAAAACAGCTGAGAAACTTGGCTCTGGAGTATAAATTCTCAGTTGGAGTAAAGTTGCCCACAGAGGGGCTAAAATTAGTTCCTGGGTATGGTGACTCAAAAAAAATTTTTTTTTAGTATAAAGTGCAGATGTATATGGAGTCTATATAGTGTATCTGTGGTGTTAACATTTCATGAGGGGAAGTGTTAAGAAAACCTACACTAGAAGCTCGAGATGCGGTGCAAATGGTAGATCATGATGCTGTGTGTGTATGGCGCTCTCTGTTCCATTCCCAATACTGTCTGGTTCATGAGCACCACCAAGAATGACCCACACAAAAAATCAGGGGCATAATGGTGCTGGAGTATTACAGGAATTAAGGCTCTTGTCTTGTGTGCAGCCAATCCAGATTTGGATCCTCAGCATCACAGTTCTTACGATCCCCTAAGAACCACCAGGAGTGATTCCTGAGCACCCATGGGTGTAGGCCAAAAGCCCACCCCTCGAAATAGTGAAAGGAAAAGAAATCCAGGGCTGAGGAACTAGCTTGGGGGTTAGAGATGCCTGTGTGGGCCCTGAGTTCGATTCACGGGTAGCTTTGGAGACCCCAAATACCACCGTTTGGCCCTGGTGGTCTGAGGCTCCACCAATCCAGGCAGTGCCACATCTTCAAGTCAGAACATTGACCTGCCCCAGTTTGGCGTGGTTAGGTATTGCTAGGAATGAGCCTTTGTGGCTAATTTGGAGGCATACCACTCCTCCCCCCATAAAAAAGCAACAGCATCAGATATGTGGTCCACTCCCCCTGCCCTTAATTCTACAACAATTTTAGGAGGGTCCTGCGATTTTGAACTAAATTCTGCCACTGGTCATAGTGTTCAATTCGTACAGAGTGAGGGGCCCACATACCTCCCCTCCCTTCCTCTTCATGTGCCAACCTGAAGTCAGGTGGCCACCGCTGTTTCTGACTGCTTGACTCTCTGTGGCTGTTGGGTAACTCCACCATACCTGCCTCTTCAGGTCTGGTTAATTTGCTTTAAGAGTTTCCTTATACTGTCCCAATGTATTATAAACATGAAAAAGAAAAGACTGTGATAAGGGACAGAGATGAGTCTCCAGGTGAGGGATCCATAGGCAAGCAATGTGGTAAGAGCCATACAGCTTCCATGCATTCCTTGAGGTGTCCCTTAGGCTCATTCACATGCAAAAAAGGCAAATGGTTAATTCTACACTAAATGGTTAATTGTACACTGTGCAGGATTTAGTTCCACACATACAAGTATCAGAAGTCTCCCTTCTGGGGCCTGAGCGATAGCACAGCGGGTAGGGCATTTGCTTGTATGTGGCCAACCCGGGTTAGATCCCGGCAACCCATATGGTCCCCGAGCATGGCCAGGAGTAATTCCTGAGTGCAGAGCCAGGAGTAACCCCTGAGCACTGCAGGGTGTGACCCCAAAAAGCAAAAAAAAAAAAGTCTCACTTCTACTAGAAAGAGAATAACTTGGAAAAGGGGGAGGAGAAGGACTTGAAAACATTATTGTCCATGAGTTATTTTTATTTATTCTTTTGATTTTGGGGTCACACCTGCAATGCTCAGGGATTTCTCCTGGCTCTGCACTCAGGAATTACTCCTGGCGGTGCCCGGAAGCCATATGGGATGCCGGGATCGAACCTCGGTCAGCTGCGTGCACAACAAATGCCCAACCCACTGTACTACTGCTCCAGCCCCAATTAGCTACTAGTTATTAAGGAGTTAATAGTTATTTTAATATTAGGAGTGTGAAGACTTGGCACTTCAGAAAGAACAGAAAGAAATCATTTGGGTCCTAAAGCCTTCACATACCACGAGCACCAAGTCTCCACTAACCACTTCAGGGGAAAGCTCCATTTAATTAGGTGGAACAGGGATATTTAAGCTAGGGAAAGTAGGGTGTGAACTCTGTGTCAGCTAATCAGGTAGAGGGATTAAAAGAGTGCATGTGTGCTTAATCCTAATATTGTTGATGTGCAAGGAGATTAAAACAAGGTGTGTGTTTCTGTACAGGGTGTGTGCTTAAGGTGTTTAGCTACATACATGTATACTTGTATATATATGTATATATATAAATATATATTATATATATTTATATATTTATATATAAATATATATTATATATATTTATATATATAATTTTCTAAACATCCAACTACAGTCAAACTAACTCTAGACAGCCAGGTCAGCAAGAAACTTCTCTATCAGAGATCTTCTCTATCAGAGAACTGCAGGCCCACGACATAAAAAAGGTTGCAAAAACGCTGCTCCATATCAAAGTCAGGATATATCTTCCCCAAGGACAACTGGTTTACAAGTCAATTACCAGAATTTGAGCCTATCGATATCACTGAAGTCTGAATTTCATTTATTTGATATTCTTATATAAATAACCTCATGATAAATATCAGATACTCTCTTTTGTGTTTATCTATAAATTTACTTTATAATTAACGTAAATTTGTGTTATAACGTTATTTTATATAAGATGCTTTTCTTTTTGGTGTTTGGGCACACCTGATTATCTTCAGAGCTTCCTCCTGGCTTACGGCTCAGGTATGGCTCCTGGCAGTGCTCAGGAGCCATATGGGTGCCAGTAATCAAACCCACATCAGCCACATGTGAGATCTCATGCACAATACTCTCTCTCTAGCTTCAAAAGCATTTTTACAGTACACTTTTAGGTACATTTGAAAGTTCTTAGAGGAGCAACATTCAAAATATACTTATTATCTAGCTGAAAAGGAGCCAAATAAATGTAACACACTCAGTTCCCGTTAGTGCACGCGTACCAGAGGCTACAGGCAAGTGGCTGAACATACACAGAGGGAGAGGATGCAGACATTGCAAATGGCAGGAAGGAAAAAAATTCCTTAACAAATACGGATAAATCTTACATAGCTTCATGGGAATTTTCCTGTGTTTACCCAGTTTAAAAAAAAAAAACTCATAGACAACTTGTAAGTTACATGCATTCGTTTTGGTGCAACCTATAGTCTTTACAGTTAAAATGTTCTAAAATCATATTTAAATATCTATCAATCTACTCTCCTATTTCAGGAAACTGTTTTGCTCCATTTATTCACATACTTGAGCAACAGGTTTATCACCGGAGCCATTACGAGTTTTCTAGCTTCATAGATATTAACATCGCTTCAACACATATTTATGTCCAAAACTTTTTGAGTATATGTATCATACTAACAACAGAAATTCCATTTATCACCAATACTGATTTGCATATCTTCGGGACAATTACTCTTTTTATCCATTCATCTCATAAATGCATAGTACTATCTCCATAACCTAACAATATACAATTGTTACTATATTAAAGTTTTTAGAACTTTTATAAAACCAAGAAATGTTACTGAAAACCAAATAGAAAACAAGTGGTGGGAAGGTACGTGAGCGAAGAACTCTGACCCAACTCAACAACGTGGTCTAGGCACCAGCGAGAGTAAAGCTGGAAAGGCGCTTGCTTGCCATGCATAGGGCGGACCCAGATTCGATGCCTGGCACTATGTACTATGTACTGTTCCCTGAGCACCGCCAGAAGCGATCCCTGAGCAGTCAGAAGTAAGCCCTAAGCACAGACAAGTGTGACCCAAAACAGAAAACATACAACAAAGAATATGGTCTTTCTTTGTTGAGGGATAGTGAGGTGCAAGAGAAGGGAACCTAACCTTTTATTAGTAAATATATAAATAGATATAGTAAAACAGATACAGTAAAATGCTGAACAAGAGACCAAAGACAAAAAAAAAAAAAAGACAAGGGCAGATAGGCGGGGAAATAAATTTGGAGTGTGAAATAGTAGAGTTTACCTGAATTTCCATAATCATCTTTGGATCACGACAGAGAACAAAGAGAAATTCATAAACAACACTCATATAACTAATTCTAGGGGCGGAGCGATAGCCCAGCGGGAGGGGCGTTTGCCTTGCAGCGGCCGGCCCATGTCGGCCAGGGTTCGATCCCCGGGCATCCCATATGGTCCTCCGAGCACCGCCAGGAGTGATTCCTGAGTGCAGAGCCAGGAGAAACCCCTGAGCATTGCCGGGTGTGACCCAAAAAGCAAAAAAAAAAAAAAAAAAAAAAAAACTAATTCTAAAAGGGGCTCCAAACAATTCCTATTTAGAGGAATGTGCCAATAATAATATACACTGATGTTCTAAAGAGTTCTCAAAAATTAAAAGCAACAAAGAGAAAGGTCGCCACATTCAAATATCTAATAATCTAAAGTACATGTATAGAATTAGCAATCCACAAAAATCCTTTCTAGAACTATCCATATGATGTATCCTCCATTGAAATTGTTTTCAGATGACATTAAGGTACTACTCACAAGCCAGCAAGCAGCAGTGAACAAGAAGCACTTAAAAAAAAAATATATATATATATGGAAAGTATAACAAGCTATTAAAATACATCGGAAGAGCAGTTAACAGATATTTATGCATCTAAAAGAAAGGCTGGTACAGAAAATCACTAAATATTATGCAGATGATGTATTTAGAGACTTGTTTTCATTTTTTTACCCAAAACTTCCCCCAATGATATCCTAAAACATATCATTTGAAAAGCACCAATAGGAACCCCTGGAGCCCGTGCTCTCCTGGGGAGCACATACGCTGTGTCTCTTTGTGGGCCTTATTGCACTCTGGAGACGCTGTGTTCTCTCTCCAACACGTGTCTGTGTTCTTGAATACGTGCTTCTCCCTCTCTCTCCCCTCACGTCTTTCTAAATAAGTTTCAATTAAAACTTTCCTGCTTTCGAAAAAAAAATAGGAACAGAAAAGTACCAATACAGTTTTGATCTACAACTGTGTTTCTGAATATATCCTGGTCTTATGTGTTTAATATAAAAGGAATATAAACATCTCCTTCAATAAATTAGTAATTTGATATCTTGGTGCATAAATCCCTTGTACGGTCAAAGTAAATTCCCTGAATAAACTTTATTCCCTGAATTGACACTAAAAAGTTCAGTAAACTGCTTTTTTTTAAAAGTCAATTTCTAAAACTTAAGGTAGTAGTTGCTTTTAACTGGAATAAAGTAAGATTGAGAATAGGTTGAGATCGTTTCGGCCCCAAGACCTCTAATCATTCGCTTTACCAGATAAAACTGCGGGGTTTGGTTTGTGCGAGGCGCCAGCTATCCTGAGGGGGAAACTTCGGAGGGAACCAGCTACTAGATGGTTCGATTAGTCTCGCCCCCTATACCCAGGTTGGACGGCCGATTTGCACGTCAGGACTGCTACGGACCTCCACCAGAGTTTCCTCTGGCTTCGCCCTGCCCAGGCATAGTTCACCATCTTTCGGGTTCTAAGCCCTGGCCTGCCACCCCAGCAGAGCCTCACAACAAGCCAGACGACCCCCTACTCCATGGGGTCCGCCATTTTCCACATCGGACTTCCCTCTGCGTCACAACTTCACCCAGCAGACCAGACTATCGCGAGTCCGACTTCGTGCGGCGCGCGGTTCATCAATAAATGCTTTATTCAGAGGTGACTACAAGAGTATGCCACCCGCACGGCAAGCCTGGCAAGCTGCTTGTGTCATATTTGATATGCCAAATACCAGTAACATTTATATTAGGTCATTCCTGTGACCTAATATAATGGTTTGAGGCTCTTTATGTTCCTGAAGCAAGCGGATGCCTTTGGGTTCTCCTAGCATGAGACAGGACATATGGAGATGTTACTGGAGCCCGCTCAAGCAAATTGATGATGAACGGGAAGAGAGTGAGCATGAGACAGGGGCATATGGAGATATTACTGGTGCCCGCTCTAGCAAATAGCTGATGAACGGGAAGATAGTGATAGTGAAAGTGAAGGTAGTAGAATGAAGACCAGAAGCAACCTTGTCAAGTCCCAACTTAAGCAGCCTGACCTCTTCCCCTTCCCTTGGTACGGCTGTTGTGACAGCCAGAAGCCACATGATTTAGTTGTGGTGCACTTGCACACATCTGGTTGTGGTGACAGGTGATCACACACTGTTTTGTGTGACCCAGGATGCTAAATGGCAGTACACCTGGGATAGAGCTCAGCAATGAGGGGGCAGTGCCACGGACCAAACTCCCCACCTCAAGATGCTTTGCCCAAACCAGTGCTGGACCTTTGCCTTTATTCCACTTATTTCTTATATATGCTGCTGAAACAGTTTTCCAGAATTCATACCAAATGCTAAAACAATATGGACATTCCTCCAAAGACTAGAAATTGAACTCCCATTTGTCCCAGCCATACTACTCCTGGGAATCTACTCTGGGAAGCCAAAAATACACAGTGGAAACACCATCTCTACTTTTTTTGTTCATAGCAGCATTATTCACAATGGCCAGAATTTGGAAACAACTAGCGTGCCCAAGAATCGATGGCTGGATAAAGAAGCTTTGGTACATCTACACAATGGAATACTATGCAGCTGTTAGGAAAAATGAAGTTATGAAATTTGCCTATAAATGGATGGACATGGAGAAGAACATGTTGAGTGAAATTAGCCAGAACGAGACAGATATAGAATGACTGCATTTATTTGCATGGCATAAATATATATGTATATATTATGATACCAATATCCAAGGTCAAGTGAAACATGTATCAGGACGTTTTGTCAAAGTGTAAATTATCACAAAAGTGGGAGTCAGAGGCTAGGTAAGACAGAAAACGGAACAGTGTGCTAACAATTGCCGAAAGTACTAATACCAACCTAGAACTGAGCATTAACTAGAGGCAAAAAGATACACATGGCAACCCTTTAGTGTATGTTCTGTAATCCACAATCTGGAAGGGAAGGAAAAGAGAAAGAGATAGAGAGAAAGGGAAGAAATAAAGAACCTGCCATGGAGGCGGGCTGGGGAGGGGAGAGGGAACGGGGACATTGGTGGTGGGAGTTGGGCTCTGGTGGAGGGATGGGTGCTGGAACACTGTATGACCAAAACCCATCTATGAACATCTTTGTAATTGTATATCTCACGGTGGCATAATAAAATACTTATTAAAGAAATATATCCCTGTTCCACCTAATTAAATGGAGCTTTCCCCTGAAGTGGTTAGTGGAGACTTGGTGCTCGTGGTATGTGAAGGCTTTAGGACCCAAATGATTTCTTTCTGTTCTTTCTGAAGTGCCAAGTCTTCACACTCCTAATATTAAAATAACTACTAACTCCTTAATAACTCGTAGCTAATGGGGGCTGGAGCAGTAGTACAGTGGGTTGGGCATTTGTTGTGCACGCCGCTGACCTGGGTTCGATCCCGGCATCCCATATGGCTTCCGAGCACCGCCAGGAGTAATTCCTGAGTGCAGAGCCAGGAGAAATCCCTGAGCATTGCAGGTGTGACCCCAAAATCAAAAGAATAAATAAAAATAACTCATGGACAATAATGTTTTCAAGTCCTTCTTCTCCCTCCCCTTTTCCAAGTTATTCTCTTTCTAGCAGAAGTGAGACTTTTTTTTTTTTTTTTTTGCTTTTTGGGGTTACACCCTGCAGTGCTCAGGGGTTACTCCTGGCTCTGCACTCAGGAATTACTCCTGGCGGTGCTGGGGACCATATGGGATGCCGAGAGATCTGGGTTGGCCACATACAAGCAAACGTCCTACCCGCTGTGCTATCACTCAGGCCCCAGAAGGGAGACTTCTGATACTTGTATGCGTGGAACTAAATCCTGCACAATGTACAATTAACCATTTAGTGTAGAATTAACCATTTGCTTTTTTTGCATGTGAGTGAGCCTAAGGGACCTTTCTTTAGATTCCAGTGCACCAGTTGTAAAGCTGAGGCTAGGACAGTTCTCCAGGGAGATTTTCCATCCTTGGGTTCTTGATTTTGTTTTTCAATTTTTTAAGGTTTTTAAATTAAAGCACCATCAGGTGCGCATTTACACATTTATTCATGATTTTCAGTTATATAGTGTTCAGCACCCATCCCGCCAGCATACATTTCCCACCACCAATGTCCCCTGTTTACCTCCTGTCCAGTCTGTCTCTGTGGCAGGCACGTTTCCCCTTCTCCTTTTGCTGTCTCTCTCTCTTTCTCTGTCTCTCTGTCTCTTTCTCTCTATCTCTGTCTCTGTCTTCCTTCTAGGCATTCGGTTTGCAGTATTGCAGTTTGCAGTATTGTTAGTGAAAGGCTATCATGCTGTCACTTTGCCTCCTTTCAACACTCAGTTCTTGTCCAGAGTGACCTTTTCCAACTGGCATTGGCATGGTGGTCCCTTCTCTGTCCTCACTGCACTCCCCATCTGCTTTGTGACAGCTTCCTAGGCAATGGAAAGGGTTCTTGATTCTTTACCCTGTTGGTTCTCTAAACCCAGTAAAAATAGGCTTAGGCAACATTCCTTAATGTTTTAACTGTAATTCTCAACAGTTAGTCCTGTTTTGTTTTGTTAGGGACCACACCCGTCTGTGCTCAGGACTTGCTCCTGACTGTGCTTAAAGATCACTTCTGGCAGAGCTCTTGGTATTGTAAGCAGTGCTGGGGATTGAACCAGGTTGGCTTTCAAGGTAAGTGCCTTAGTAGCGGCACTGCTTCTCTGGTTTTCCAGATATATTTGACAGGCGGAATTTATTCTTACGAGCAGGATCTGTGTCTGTGGTGATTCTGCTAATTTTTATTTTTATTTATCAGAGGTTTTTGTTGTTAATAAAATTTACTACCTTTTCTACAGCAATTTGGTAGAAAAGAGAACTTTTAAGCTGAGAAAAAGTGATGTTCTGTTTTTCTCCCTTGCCAGTGATTGTTGATTTTGTATATAGCTTATTAGAAGCCCTGACAAATTTGCTAGTTTACAAATTTCTGAGATCCCAAACCACAGAAGAAAAGAAGCATGGACTTAAAAAGAAGACTGCAAGTGGATTAAGTATTTAGAGCTTAGGAAAAAACCTGTTCCCCAGCTTTCTCTTATAGCTGTATATTAACAATAGTGATTCGTATTGCAGCAAAAGTCTCAGGTCAGAGGCAATTTTATTTAGTAGTTATAAATTTATCTCTGGACATTTGAAGAAAAATGTCTAATTTAAGATACTGTGGGGGAAATGTGACCTGGTTGGTATCTGATTTTTCTTGTTTTTGTTTTAGGGGCAGAACTCCTGGCAGTGCTCAGGGCTTACTCCTGGGTTTGCACTCATTGTTCTTTCCTGGCAGGGCTGGGGAATGTGAGGGTCCTGGGGATTGATCAGGGGTCAGCTCCTGCAATGCAAGGCAAGAGCCCTCCTCCTCCCTCCACCACATTATCTTTCCAGCTCCAAGGTATCTGTCTGTATTTTAAAGACCTAATTAAAAAATTTCTATTATTCCTTTTTAATTAGAGAGACTTGAGATAGACTTCATGCTTATGTTTACTTAAAGTTTTTCCTTTATATTGCTGACAGGCTCTTTGTCCGTAATTCCTTTGTCATGAGACTCTGCCAAATAGTGACATAAAGCTATTGAAGATTTTGTCATTGTTTGTAATTTCTATGGAACCAATTGCATTTCCCCACAATAACCTCAAACCAATATTTTACGGTATAAATTGATGATTTCTCACTGAAAGGGAACTATTCCAAATATGTATTCATATGCTTTCTCCTTTAAGTTTGTAAAAACTTCTCTTTTGGGGGTTTTGTTTTGTTCTTGAGTCATACCCAGCAATACTCTGGGCTCTGTTCTCAGTGGACCGTATGGGGTGCTGGGGAATTGAACACTGCATGACCGCATGCAAGGCAAGCACCCTACCCACTGTACTATACCTCCACCCCTGTAAAGCTGCTTTTGAATATCAATTGCAGTTCTTTTTCTTAGCGAGTAAGCAAGATGAAAACGCCACTGCGTTGTGTCACTAAATGACACTGTTGGATGTGGCTAAGTTTTGGGGGCATCGGGATAAGAGAGCAGTCACAGGCCTGTGCTTGCTACCAGCGCTTTGCTCCACAGTCAGAAGAAACTGGTGATGGTGGGGTTTATTGATTTGTACTTTCCCACATAGAAGTGTTTGGTAATCTTGGTCTATTGATTAGAAAAGAGAAGAACCTTTTGTTCAGAGCAGATATCATCAATTAGAGACCAGGTGTTTTTTGCAGCCACTTAACTAAAAAATCATTTTCTCATTTGTTAATGTTTTAAAATATAGTAATATTACATGCTATGAAAAAATTATGTAAAATTCAAACTGCACTATTTAAAAACACTTTAAAAAAGAGAGTTTGTAAAAACCCCCTGCTTTTGTATTAATCTATTAACTATGCCTACTCTCCGACTAAATGGAAGAGTTGAGGACTTAGATCAGATGACTACAAAGTGAAAAAAAGTATTTAAAAAAGTAAATACTTTTTTTTCACTTTGTAAGTAAGGACTGGGAGACATCCATGTCCACATAGGCGTAGGGCTTGCAGTGGGTCAGATTTCAGGGTTAGGGCTGGCTTCCACTGTGAAGGGCCCCGATTTTGTTCTTTTAGAGATGAAATTGGAAGTTGGAGATGAAATGGGACAGGTTGGACTCTGTATCTCCTCTCTGATCTGGTGCACCAGTAATGCATAGCTTCTGATAGGCGAGGGTCCATTTGGAGATCGGGGCTAGAGTTAGGGTTAGACTCTCTATAAGTGTTAGGTGGTCAGTACAGCTCATGTCAAACCGCCAAACGCAATTTATGTGTTGGGAAATTGGGAGTGTTTGCCTACTTTAAAGGCCAAGGCCTATGACATGTTGGGGTTCAGATAATTTAGGGTTAGCACTAGGACTAGGGTTCGGTAGTGTTAGGCCTGCGATAGAGGCCCATTGCCCAGGTTTGTCTCTCTTCCTGATAGTCACTGTATCACTGTCTTCCCGTTCATCATCGATTTGCTCGAGCGGGCACCAGTAACATCTCCATATATCCTGTCTCATGCACGTAGAGCCCAAGGGCACCTGCTTGCTCCAGGAACATAAAGAGCCTCAAACCAATCCATCAGGTTATGGGAATGAGGAACAGATGAAAGTCCCTTTCTCCCCGAATTCACGCCAGCGTTTGTGGTCCTTGCTCTTTTGGATATGTGCCAGTCTCTGTGGGGTGAGATGATATCTCATTGTTGTTTTGATTTGCATCTCTAATGATTAGTGATGATGAACAGTTTTTCATATGCCTTTTGGCTATTCGAATTTCTTATCAAAGTTTCTGTTCATTTCTTCTCCCCATTTTTTATGGGTTGGGTGTTTTTTTCTTGTAAAGTTCTACCAGTGCCTGATATATTCTGAATATTAAACCCTTATCAGATGGGTGAATATTCTTACCCATTCCGTGGACTGTCTTTGTATCTTGATCACTGTTTCTTTTGAGGTGAAGAAGTTTTTTAGTTTCATGTAGTCCCATATGTTTATCTTTGCATCCAGTTGCTTTGTTAGTGGTGTTTCATCTTTGAAGATGCCTTTAGTTTCAATATCGTGGAGGGGTTTTCCTATATTTTCTTTGATGTACTTTATGGATTCAGGCCTGATATTGAGATCTTTAGTGCATTTTGATCTGATTTTTGTGGATGGTGGCCTTCCCCCTCATCAGAACTCTACCCAGCAGGCCAGCCTATCACAGCCTGGCTCATCAAGATTCACCCTGCAGCAGTCTTTTTTAAATCTGGCCCAGGTATGCTGATCCAGAGACTCACAGACATGGGGCAGAGCTGCTACTGGCTCTCCCTGTGCCCAGCCGCTCACGAGGCGCCCGGGAGGGATGGCGGGTTCTAGCCCTGACCCGCCACCCCAGCAGAGCCTCGCAACAAGCCAGACGACCCCCAAATCCATGAGGGCCTCCATTTTCCACATCTGGAATTCCCCCTCATCAGAACTCCACCCAGCAGGCCAGCCTATCACAGCCCGGCTTGTATGGCGCTAGCGGCTGCGCAGTTCATCAATAAATGCTGGATTTAGAGATGACTACAAGAGTATGCTACCCGCGGCAGAGCCTGGCAAGTTACCCATGTCGTATTTGATATGCCAAATACCAGTAACAATTATAGACCTCATTCCTGATAGTCAGTGGAAGTTAAGTCTTGAGTGTTTTTTTTTTTTTTGTGTGTGTGTGTGTGTGTTATTGTCCCCTTTTGACAGTCTGCCCATAATGGCGGATTTTGTGTAGGTAAGAGCTAGAGTTAGCAATATGGAGGCCTAGGGTTAGGGTTAGGGTCTTCTGCATTCAGTGGTTAATATTGCGATTTTCAAAGTTAGGGAGACCTGGTATGGTTAGGGCCATTGTGAAATTTCTCTTGATTGATAAAGTAAGACCTGTAGAGGTCCTTGTCTCCAGTGGTGTAGGGCTCGCAGTGGTATGAACTTCAGGTTTAGGGTTGGGTTCCACCGTGGAACTGGGACACTGCACCGTCTTTGCTCTGTTTAGAGATGAAAATGGAAGTTAAGCACGGGACAGGTCGGACCGTGTGTCTGCTCTCTGATTTGATCTACAGGTCAGATATCATTAAGGCCATTGTGTATTTTTTTCTTTTAGAAATTTTTTTTTTATTTAAACACCGTGATTTACAAAGTACATTTTTTTTACAATACAGTTGTTAGAAAGATTCATCATTCACTAATCCACCACCAGTGTGTTCCCACCACCAAAACCCTTATTTCCCACCCCTTCCTGTGCCTGCTCTCTTAGCTGACACTAATTATATTGAGCATGTATGGAATGGTATTGATTTAGTCATGACTTTTTTCTGGGTTGTTATGCGTAAATTTACCTGATTTCTATTCTTGCAGTCACTTTCTGAGTTTCTAAAATGTAGTGGGTTTCTACTTGTCAACCCCAAACCTCCACTACCACACCAGGGACAACACTTATTTCAAATTTTCCTCAACCTCTGATTGAGCTTGTCCTAAGCATACACTGAATTATCTATTCTATATTGCTTGTTGGGGCTAGTTCTCTAAATACAGTCGTTGAATGTATTCTTAGATGAAAGTCAATGGAAATTAGTGAATCTCAATTGGGTCGCATTTGATATGTCAAATACCAGTAACACTTATATTAGGTCATTCCCGTGACCTAATATAATGGTTTGAGGCTCTTTATGTTCCTGGAGCAAGCGGATGCCTTTGGGTTCGACTAGCATGAGACAGGGCATATGGAGATATTACTGGTGCCCGCTCTAGCAAATAGATGATGAACGGGAAGATAGTGATATAGTGATAGTGAACTGGGTCCATTATGCCATTTGGGCCCACTGTATAAGAAATTTTTGATATGTTACCACAGACCCAGACATCATGCCCTCACACTTGTGATTGTATGCCCCAAACTTAATTCTATAACATGTGGTGGGATACCTGGTACATCAGTATACCAGGCTTTGAGATATCGCACAGCCGCACACCACGGGGAGAGCCAGCACCAGTTCTGCCCTGTGTGTCTGGGACTCTGGATCATGCCCAACTGCGCCAAAAGCAGTTTGTGGGCAGGTCCAGCGGGCCTTCTGGAGGGACAGAAGTGGGGGAAGGGACCCCAGCTCCATCTGCACGAAAGCCTGGTGACTTTAGCTGCTGAAACCCATATACCTGGGCTTGAAATCGGCTTCTCTCATGGGTGGGGCTCTGGTGAGCTCGGAGTCCTTACCTTGAAAATGGGCCATTGTGTATTATTGCCTGAATGAGTCTTAGCCAGAGAAATTATCTTTTTCTAAGCTTATACACTGTGATTTACAAAGTTGTTCACAGTATAGTTAATTCAAGTTTTCAATATTCCAACATCAGTCCCACCACCAGTGTGCCCTTACTTCCATCAAAGACCCTCGGTTCCCACCCCCCATCCCCATGCTTGCTCTCTTAGCAGGCACTAATTATATTGATTATTATAACATCTATATTAGAATGGTATTGATGAAATCATGACCATTTTACATGGGTTGTTCCATGCAAATTGGACCATCTGTGCTATTGCTTTCACTTACTGAAGTTTTTCAGTGTAGTGGGCTTCACTTGTATTACTTGTATGACTTGTCCTCCCGTTGTTCATCGATTTGCTCGAGCCAGCACCAGTAACATCTCCATATGTCCTGTCACAAGCAGGTGTAGCCGAAGGGCATCTGCTCACTCCAGGAACATGAAGAGCCTCAAACCATTCCTTCAGGTCATGAGAATGAGGTCTATAATTATTAATGGTTTTTGGCATATCAAATACAACACGTGTAGCTTGCCTGGGTCTGCCGTATAGGTGCTACACTCTCAGTAATAGGCTCTCATCTCGAGCTTTACTGATCAACCTCAACAGGGAGAGATCTGCTTTTCTCTAAGGTGGAGCTCTGAGGAGCTATGGAGTCCGGATGTTGAGAATGATTGACCTCATTGTGTGGGGTTCCTCTGGCTTCTTGGTAGGCTCACTGGGATGACGGGCTGCGGCTAGATCCTGCCTAGAACAGTGTATAAATGTGAAAGATCCTGGGAAGGACCTGTTCCTAACTTCCAGTACTATTAAGACTGTCTCAGCTGTGGGTCTGGAGTGTCTCTCTTCTGGGGTTGCTGGCTGTGGTGGTCAGGAGCTCATAGCCACGCCTTCCGACATGGAGGTAGAGGAATAGGAGGAGGAGCTCAAATCCCCACTCCAAGTCTGGCCAGCATGGCCCTCCCCTGCATGAGTGAGCAAACCTTTGGAGCTATGTTGGACTCGTCCAGGGGCTTGCCGAGCCATTTACCGCCCTCCGGAGCTCCATGGGCTGCTCCACGTGGGGCGAGTGGCATAGCTGTGGGTCTGGAGTGTCTCTCTTCTGGTGTTGTCGGCACAGCTGTGGGTCTGGAGTGTTGGAGTGTCTCTCTTCTGGTGTTGCCGGCACATCTGTGGGTCTGTAGTCTCCTGGGGCTGCTGGTTGTGGTGGTTGGGCTTCTCTCTCTCTCTCTCTCTCTCTCTCTCTCTCTCTCTCTCTTCACAAAGATGTTGTTAATTTCTTACAAATATTCAGAACTTGACCTCAAACCCCCTCCATTGCAACTATGGACAACACTTATTTCAGATTTTTGCAATCACTGCTTGAGTCTGTCCTAAGCAGGCACTGAATAATTTATTTTATATTGCTTGTTAGAGCTAATTTGCAAAATATGACCGAGAAACATACTCTTAGAGGAAAGTTAATGAGTATTATTCAATCTCATGATGGATCCATTGAACTATTAGGCCCTTTGTGTAAGAAATTAGTGATATGCTATTATAGAAAAGACAGAATAGACATGGTGACTTCATATACTTGTTATTGGGTGCCTTATACTTTACTTGTATCACTTGTCTTCCCGTTTTCATCGATTTGCTGGAGCAGGCACCAGGAACATCTCCATACGTCCTGCAGCGTGCTAGTGTAGCCCACGGGCATCTGCTCACTCCAGGAACAGGAACACTTACGTCTATTAAATGTGTTGTGATACTTGGTATATCAGTACACCAGAGTTTGAGATGTCCTGTGGCGCGTGCCCCAGGAACTCCAGAGATTGTAACTTAGTTATTATTGATCTCTTCCCAGGCTTACAGATGAGTCCCTGGATCATGGCCAGTGGATGAGATTACTTTGGTGCCTGAGACAGTTCATGGGTATGACCACCGGGCCTTCTGAAGAACAGGGATATGGGGGAGGGGGCCCATCTCTGACTCTGAGAAAGCCGAGTTTTTTTTTTTAAAGTATTTTATTATACCACTGTGAGATATACAATTACAAAGATATAGAATTAAAAAGTTCATATTTGGGTTTTGGTCATACAGTGTTCCAGCACCCATCTCTCCACCAGTGTCCATCTCCCGCCACCAACTACCTGGTTCCTTCCCCCACCCCAGCCTGCCTCCATGGCAGGTTCTTTATTTCCTTCCATTTCTCTCTCTTTCTCTTTTCCCTCCCTTCCAGACTATGGATTACAGAACATACATTAAAGGGTTGTCATGCGTATCTTTTTGCCTCTATTTAATGCTCAGTTCTAGGTTGGCATTAGTACCCTCGACAATTGTTAGCACACTGTTCCATTTTCTGTCTTACCTAGCCTCCTGACTCCACACGTTTGTGATAATTTCCACCTTTGACAAGACCTCCTGATACATGTTTCACTTAATCTTGGATATTGGCATCATAATATGTACATATTATGTCATGCAAATAAATGCAGTCATTCTGTATCTGTCTCTCTCCTTCTGGAAAGCCGAGGTTTCAGTCGCAGAAACCCGCTTACCTGAGTTCTCTAGTGAAATTCACTTGGGTGGGGCTTGTCTGAGCAGTGGTATCCGGCCTTCAGCATGGCCGTGATCGTGTTGGTGGAAGCTTTTTAGTTGCTGGGACCTGTTGGGATGGGCTGGGACCTCACCTGTCCCTGTCTGAGGTGCCCCTTGTTCAGCTCGCCGCGGGGAGGACAGGGAGCATCTCTGCCACTTATTGGTGTCTTTTGAGATTTATAATCAAGTCTCTGGATCGTCGCCAGTGGATGAGATTACTTTGGTAACTAAGGCAGTTCATTGGTGCGACCACTGGGTAAGAAATATTTTTTGTTTGACCTTAAATAGAAAGCGCTTGCTGATGTTTTAAAGGTAGTTATTGTGAATAATAAAAGCAGGGACTGTAGAGCCAAATTATTGTTTGGTGCCTCTTTTCAAAACACGTTGGGAAGTTACTTGCCTCTTGTGCCTCAGTTATTCCATCAAATGGGGCTAATAGTTCAACGTGACTGCATGAGGTGATCTTGAGTGTTACATATCTGTCAGGGATCCTCTGGGGTTCCCAACAATATCAGGGAATGAGTTCCCTTATACCTCCGATGCCTGCGGGGAATGGGCGAAAACTCAGACTCCAGTGCAGTTTTAAAAAGGCCTTACTCTCAGGTTCTGGTATATAATCCAGTAGCAGGAAAACCCCAGACTTTAGGTTCCTAGCTGGGCCCCAGCCAAGTGTAGGTTTAGAATCCTAGGCCAGATGGCTGCTACCACGTGCTAAGGCCTAACAGGGAAGAGAATGGAGTCACGAAGAGGAGAGGCAGAGAGCAAAGAAGCGAAAATGGCCAAAAAGCCCTTTCTCCTTTCTCCTAGCTAATTTTATAGATAGAAGTCCGCCAAAACCTTCCAGCCCAGCCATGGCTGGGCAATCTAGAGATGAAACTGGGTAAATGACCCTATTGAAATGCAGATATTCAGGCGGACCCTATGGCTCAAGCTTCACAAATGCCAGAGCTGACTCCCTGAGATAAATGGGAAAGTGGGGAGGGCTGCATCTCTGAACCAGAAAGCAGTTCAGAATGTAATTTGTAGAAAATGGCATTAATACTTATTACCATGAATATAGCTAGTTCCAGACTCTATATCCCACTAAGGCCCAGAATCCATCAGAATAGTTCATTACCTTTAGAATCAGAGACACGTCAGTTTGTCCAGAGGCACACTGGCATGTCTCTCTTAACAAGGAGAACTGATTACATAATGCTTGATCCAATGTGGCCAAGTACTCTTGGAATATCTACATGTATGTCCCTCATCGATACCTGTGGGAGCAGGAAGAGTATATAACTGGGGCAAGCAAGATTCATAATATTCATGATAAAAATATTTATGCTGTATAAAATTATGAAATAATCCAATTCTGCCCAAGCTCCCATTTTGTTTGCTCCAGAGATTCCCTAAAGGCAGGGAGTAGCTGGAGCCTAAGACTCAGTAGAGTGTGTCACCCATCACATAACTAATATATCCTATATAGCTGTTAGAAATATGCTGGCACATGATAATCACTATTAGATATTGGTTGACAAATATCTAATACCAATATCAATAATCATTGTATAATATGAACTGGAAAAGATGTATTGAAATCAGTTCTGTTTAGAATAGCTATATTTATATTACATTAAAGAAGCAGCCATTTGTCAGCAGTCCAGATTTAATTCAGTGGCATAGACAGTAGTGAAATGATGAATCTAAAACAGCATAGACAATGAACATCTAGGTTTTCCCATTGCCACGCAGGAAATGTGCACTGTTTGTATAAACAACAGCTTTTTGCCTTGCAGTATGCTAGCCGCAGAGGAGAATTACTCGCTGGAGTTTTTGTTTTATTTTTTTTTGGAGGGGGCACACCTAAATGTGCTCTGGGATTATTCCTGGTTCTGTGCGCAAAGTATCACTACTGGGCTTTTTGGGGACTCGGTACTGGGACTTGAACCTGGGTTGGCTGTGTGCAAGGCAAACACCTTTCCCACTGTACTGTGTCTCCACCCCTCAGCAGTTTGTGAAATGAAGGGTAACATGTAAAGGCTATTTGCAGCAATAATGGGTCTAATATGACCACCTCTAGAAATCTTACGTGTTTTTCTTAAGTCATAAATTCATCTTGAATAGCGTAACCTCTCCCTCTTGACTGAAGTACTAGTTTTTGATCTTATAGGTAAGCTGTCATTTAAGAGGACTAAAATATGTGAATGTGTCACGTATCCCAGCTTGATTTTCAACACTTGCTTTTCTTTTCTCATTGGAGAAGACAAAGCAAAATATTCATTTATCTAACTTTTAAAACATAACACAAAATTTCCATTTTTGACACATTTAAAAGTGTACTGCTTTTTGATTGGTGTTAAGTATATTCACTTTGCTGGACAGTGGCTCTTCAAAACCATTTCATCATGCAGAACTGAAACTCTTTATCTATTAAACAATACTCCTCCCCCCCTCTGACTCCCACACCTGACATCCTCCATTCTCTTTCCTCTGTGAATTTACTATTCTTTTATTTATCTTTCATTCGTTTTTTGTGGTTTTGTTGTTGTGGCATTCCCAAGCGGTGGTCAGAAGTCCAGGGTCTCATCAGGCATTACTTGGACTCGCTGTATGGGCCCTGATGGGTCAGTGCTTGGACCAGCAGTTTTGGGATCCAGGTTCACTCCGAACCACTTAGCATGGCCACTACATCCAGTGGTCACTGGTGTGGGAGGGCATGTGGTGTTGGAGATTAAAGATGGGGCCTTGTACAGGTCATATTCTCCAGCCCTTTGAGCTCTTTATATTGAATCATCAGTGTGTCATTTACATAATTTTGGTGCTATTAAATAAGGCAGAGATAGGTGCTGCAGCTAGGGCAATTGGGAGTATTTAAACGAAGAAATATTTATGGTGTGGTGGGAAACAAGTATTGTTAAGTCTAGTACATGTATGTTTCAGTCCATATTCTCGCATTATACTGTTTTCATCAATATATCACATATATAATTAAAAGGTGTGTTTGTTTTCTTTTAAGATGAATTACTATTACCATAACTTTTTACAGTGTTTCTATGGATCTCTTTAATAATTTTCATTCCTTTATGTTTGATTTTTAATGAATATGACTGCTTTAGTTTGGTGGCTTATCCAATATCCGGTAATTTGTTTTTTCCTCAATTGGCATTTCACTTAGCAGAAGGTCTTCCTTGTTTATCCCAGTTGAAGCATGTGGCAGGATTTTCTGTATGAGGTTGAGTGACCTTTAGTGTATGTATAGACCACATGTTGTTTATCTGTCTGTTGATAGACATTTTCAGGACCTACACCATTTGGCTTTTGCATGTTATGCTACTCTGGGTGTGTAAATGTCTCTTCAAAATTCTGCTCGTGGTGCTTTTGGATGACTATGTAGAAGTGAGATTGCTAGATCATATGGCGAGTCTATTTTTAACTTTTGAGGAACTACCATACTGTGTTCATAGAGACTTCACCATTTTACATTCTCACAGTGCACAGAGGTTGGGAGTTCTCCATAATCTTGCCAATATTTGCTGTTTTCTGTTAAAAATGCCTGAAGCATATGAAATGGTATTTCATTGTGAGTTTGGTCCACTTAGCTTTTAAGAGATTGATAGTAATGAAAGAATCTTAACAGTTGTGCTAAGATGTCTCAATACAGTTTTCTAGTCTTATTTTAGATGACTATCTAGAGCTGTCTGACAGCTATTAATACTTCCTGCCTTTCTCAAGAATGTCTAATTGAGAGTTAAGATTTTTAAAAGTTCTTTTAAATAAATAAGAAGTGAGGTAAGAAAATGCCTTCACGTGAAATGGGTTCCTTTACCAAGCCATCCAAAATTGAATTGAGTGGTATAGCTCATGTTTTTGTAAAATATGCAAAGCCAGTGCACCCATTCTATAATATGAAAATATTATGACATTAAACACTAATTAAAATTTTATTAAAATAAAACACTTTCTCTAATTATAAAAGAAATACATGTTTATTAACCCCAAATGAAAAAAAAGTGTGGTAAAATCAAGAAAACATACTTTACATTTGGAATACATTATATTGTAACTACAATTTGTATCAGTGCATGTAGCTATAGTACTGTATAATTTGCTATTCCATGAGAATTAGTCTCCCATTTCCCATTTTCCTGATGATTTCAGTTTCCTGCCCATTGTTTGGTAAAAGCCTCGTAGAACTTCATGAGTGTGTACTTCTCTTTATTTCATGCACATGGGAGAAGCTGCAGTATGTAGTGGATATATCTGTCAAGATATATTTCGCATAACAATCTACAAGTGCTCTGGTTCTCCTAGACTTAGTCTATACAAATGGGTATTAAATAATATAGTGTGTGGTTTTATTTTTCCTTTGGTGGTGGGGGTTATTGGGCCACACCATCAGTGCTCAGGGTGTATTCCTGGCTCTGTGCTATACGGTCAGTCCTGGCAGTGCTTGGGGACCATATGAGGTGCTGGGGATAGAACTGAGGTTGGCCACATACAAGGCAAGTGCCTTACCCCTGTATTACTTCTCTGCCCAAATACTGTTTTTATTGACTATATTTCTTTTTATGTGTAAGATCTGTCTTTTGTTATATATGTTCATTTTAAATTTTATGATAATTCCGTGAGATGTACAATTACAAAGCTGTTCCATGATTGGGTTTCATAGTGTTCCAGCACCCATCCCTCCACCAGTGCACATTTCCCGAGGTTATTTATGTATATCCCTTTGCCTATATTCAATGTTCAGTTCTAGTCTGGTATTACCATTTCCAATAATTTTTGTCATTTATTTTTATTTGCTTGTTTGTATGTTACTAATTTTATGTATATTGTACTTTCCTACACTAGTATATGTACATAAACAGTGGTATGTTTTAAAGTTTCACAAATTTCAAACAAAACAGTGGTTTGAGTTTTCGTTTAGTGTCTCTCAAAAAATAGTTTTTAGTTTTTCAGTTCTTTTATAGTATGTGCTTTGAGAATCACACTAAATGAGTCTTCCATATCCTAATGTTACAGGGATAGTCTTTAATGTTTCTTCTAAAAGCTTTAAAGCTTCAGTCTTTCCAGAAGTCACTTTAAGGAATTAAAATAAGTCTTTTAAGAAATTAAAATATTAACTATTAAGTATAGTTCACTTGTTGCTGAATTCCCATCCTGGCTATGATGTCAAAGCGTGGTGAACATTGCCTTAAATTATTACATATTTGTAATAGTGGGGAACATGGGAGGGATCTTGCATTAGGGATGAATATTTAAGTGGTTTGTTAAGCATTTTTCACAGCATTGGCCTCAGTTGTCGGCAATGTTTACTATTCTTTAACTTTGAATTTATAAGACAACTAATTTGACTGAACTAATGTGAATATTAACGTGTGACTACATTAATAAGGTGCATTCAGATATCAAGATCTACCTATCCAGGGGCCAGAGTGATAGTCCAGCGGGTAGGGCGTTTGCCTTGAATGCAGCTGACTCGGGTTCGATTCCCAGCATCCCATATGGTCCTCTGAGCACCGCCAGGAGTAATTCTTGAGTGCAGAGCCAGGAGTAACCCCTGAGCTCGCTGGGTGTGACCCAAAAAGAAAAAACAAAACAAAACAAGATGCTACCTGTCTGACCATAAAATAATATATGGAAATATATGTGACTCATCTGTTTCAGGTTATCTTTTTGATATATTACAGCTATAAGATAGGTTGATGTTTAAGGTATGAGAATGGGACTTCAGCCGTAATGACTCTTCTTATCTTTATCTTGAACCGACAATGCCGAGACCTTCCTAGTTCTTTATTGTGGATCTTTATCTGATGGAAATATTATACCATTTGCTGTACTTTCCTTTTCTGCTGGCTACTGTTTTTGTTATCCCAAGAAAGAAATAAAGCCACCTCTCTGTATGAACCATATAGTTAGATCTTTATGTAAAGACAGAATAAATTTGGGTTTGAGCCATAATGCAGTGTATGGGGTGTTTCCCTTCCACATGACCAACTTGGGTTTTATCCCTGGCACCAAATATGATTCCTTGAGCCCCATCAGGAGTGACCCCTGAGCACAGAGCCAGGACTTAGTCCTGAATACTGCCAGGTTTCACTACAAAACAACAACAACAAAACAAAAAGGGTAGATCAGCTTATCACCAAATGGCAGTTAATATGCTTGGTTGCATCTACATTAATTTGAAGATTAAATCTATAATTAAAACATTATAGCTAAAGAAGATGAACTGTCTTCCTTTGGTACTTTTGAACTATTTTAGTGCAGCATAAGTTAGTAAGTATTGCAAGGAAAATTTCAAATAGGCATTTAAATTTCAAATCTAGTTAGTGAATAGGATGCAGACATTGTATTTTAATAGTTTTTTTTCCCTTCAGAAATTGTGTGTTGCTAAGTAGAATTCTGAACTTGTCTGAAAACGCCATTGGTAGACCTAATTTAATTACTTAAAGCAATAGTAAAGACAACTTGGTTTGGCTTTTTTGGGTATAATCCATAAAACTGAGGTATGGTGACTTGACTAGTTTCTATTTTTTTGATATTGGATTTTAGAGACCCTGAAACCATGTGATGTGATGACTTTTAATATTTCTTTTGGTGATATTAGTGAAGCTCAGTTACAGCGAAGTCTTATGGTCTACTCGAGAGCCATACTTATACTGTCTTCTGTATTTGGGTCAACGGGAATACAGTGAAATAATGCAAGTGGAGAACATATTTAAAGTCACAAGACTGTCCACTGTGTGTCTTTGCACTTTCACTTAATTGGGGGAAATTAAAACTATTGCAGTACAACTGTCTGTCACCTAGAAACTTAGAGGGTAACCACTGTCAATATGAAAGGCTAGCATTTAAATTGCACAGCATAAAATGAATGGATGAATGTATAACTTTAGTAGTTTGCGTAAGAAATGCAGATGTGGAGTTGGAACGATAATATAGCAAATAGGGTGCTTGCCTTGCATGTGGCCAACCTGGTTCCCATCCCAAGCACCTCCTGGAAGCCTCCTGCAATGGCTCTCTGGGAGTGATCCTTGAGAGCAGTGCTAGGAGTAAGCCCTGGGCACCACTGGGTGTGGCCCCAAAAGAAAGAAACACATATGGTAATCATCTGCTGCTAGCTTCTGTATAAAATGGTCACTGCTCGACTTGTTTTTAATTTTTACAGTTTCAATGTTTTATATATATTATATATATATATATATTCTGTACTTACTACATAGGGCATATGTATTTCAACATTTCAGTGTATCTCTTCGACTCGACTATCTACTACTCTCAGCAACAGGATAGTAGGGGAGAGGTTTATTTAGATCGGCTTTAACTGTTCATGATTGACTTTGATTTCTACTTGTTTTACTCTCCCCTGTCCTTCTTTTTGTTGCTGTTGTCATTGTTGGATTTCAGGCCCAGCTAGCTTGTAGCTTTACTGTTTAATCATTTAATCTATTTACTCACATTTTAATATATTTACTCGCAGTTTAATTTTTATGTTCTTAAGCCAGGGTTCATGCTAATTCGATCTCTCTTCTGGGTAAACACTGATGGAGGGTGTCGCAGTTACAGAAGTCACCTTTGACTCTGAATAAGTCACTATCACTATCACTATCACTATCACTATCTTCCCGTTCATCATCAATTTGCCCGAGCGGGCTCCAGTAACATCTCCATATGTCCTGTCTCATGCTAGTAGAGCCCAAGGGCATCTGCTCGCTCCAGGAACATAAAGAGCCTCAAACCATTATATTAGGTCATGGGAATGACATAACATAATTATTACTGGTATTTGGCATATCAAATTCGACACAGGCAGCTTGCCAGGCTTGCCATGCGGGTGGCGCACTTCTGAATAAGTAACTTCTGAATTATTATATATCTACCATGACTTCTATGTTATCTAAATTGGGCACAGCTCCTCTTTATACCTATTGGTCCCAGCGTGAGGCAGTTAGAATTTACCAGGAGAGGGGCCGGAGCATTAGTCCAGCAGGTAGGGCGTTTGCCTTGCACGCGGCTGACCTGTGCCGGCCCCGGGTTCAATCCCCCGGCATCCCATATGGTCCCCCGAGCACCGCCAGGAGTAATTCCTGAGCGAAGAGCCAGGAGTAACCCCTGAGCATTGCCGGGTGTGACCCAAAAAGCAAAAAAAAAAAAAAAAAAAAAGAATTTACCAGGAGACTACTACCCTGGCTATGTTGAGACTATTGTTTAAGATTATAGGAAGGATCATACTAGTTTGCCCTCAAGCAGGTGAGCATGACCCTTTCAGTATACAGAGAACAAAATACTCAGAACCACCCTGGTACAGATAATAAATATGAAGGACCTTGTGGGTAGCATGTAGATTACATGAAGCCCATGAAATTAAGATCGCTTTTGTATCACTTATCTTCCTGTTGTTCATCGATTTGCTTGAGCGGACACCAGTAATGTCTCCGTTCGTTGGGAATGAGGTCCATTATTGTTACTGTTTTTTGCATATCGATGCCAGGCTCTGCCATGGCTCTGGACTTATCCCAGTTGCCCAGTCTGCCTGACAGCAGACTGAAATTAAGATGCATTACTTCATACCATTTCTCTCTCTCCAGTGTTTAGATATGAGATAATTTGGGAAGAAGAGACTAGTCCTTGGCATAATCATTTGTTTAGACCTGTAGTAGGGTGTGGCACCACCCTGCTACACTCTTCTACTCTCTAGAAGCTGTTTAGTTGATCACTGTTGACAGGACCCTCACTGAAGTTAGTATTACTTTTGTGTATATAAAGGGACTGACTTAAAGTACTGCATCCACTCTGGTGGGATTCAGTCTGGTGGTCCTCTCCCTGCTGGGATCCTCTTTGGTGGGAGACTTGGGCCCTCGTGTATGGTCTAAGTTCTGACCAGAGCTAAAGGTCTTCCATTATATTGGATTGCGGTGGTAGAGCTTGTTTTACTATTAAAAAGCCTTTTGGAACTGCACCAGGCTTGTGAGTTTTCATCTGTTCCCGGCGGCCTCAGAGGTAAAAGAGAACTTCTGGGAACATGTGTGAATAAATGTTGAAAGGGTTAATACCAACCTAGAACTGAGTATTAAATACAGGCAAAAAAAATGCACATGATGGCCTCTAAGTGTATGTAGTGCAACCCACAATGTGTAAGAGAAGGAAAAGAGAGAGAGGGAGAGAGAAAAGAGATAAAGAACCTGCCATATGGGAGGGGGAGGGAATTGGGGACATTGGTGGTGGGAAATGGGCACTGGTGGAGGGCGGGTGCTGGAACACTGTGTGACCGAAACCTCCAAACATGAACAACGTTGTAATTGTATATCTCACGGTGGTATAATAAAATATTTAATAAAAAAAGAGAACTTCTGTCCTGGTACTGTTGGGGGACCCCAGCAGCCCCCTGACAGTTATTACTGAGTGACACACTTGACTGTGGTACTGCCGGTGTTAACATGCTTTGGTCAGGGTGTATGCATGTGTGCTGCAGCAGGTCGTGCTGCTCATGTATGTTCTGTTGTAGTGCTTGCCCAGGGTCGCCATGGTGCCTACTTGCCGCCAGCAATTGCAAGCAGTTCCTTTTTTCTATTTTGGGGCCCACACCTGGTGGTGCTTAGGTGTTACTGCCTCTGCATTCAGGGATCACTCCTGGCAGTGCTCAGAGGGCCATACGGAATGCTGAGTTTGTACCCGGGACAGCCACGTGCAGGACAAGTGCCCTACCTGTTCTCCTGTTGCTCCAGCCCCTGCAGGTCAGTTCTCGACTGCTGTGTTCATTAATCTTTTTCAGTTTTGGGATCACTCACCTTTACTGCAGTACTTGCCACCACCCAGTTGTACCCTGCAGGTTGTACACTCTGTTGTGGCATTGTAGGTCTGTCCACCCTGGACACGGGTCCATGTTTCTGAATCTCTAAGACCCAAGGACGGCAGTCCTCACCCCAGGTTGCTACGGATTTACTTCAGTTTATTGCCTGATTCTGTGCTGTAATAGTCCTTTAATCAGCAGATCATTTTCAAGTGATTAAGTAGTTATAAATAAGACTGCTTGGATTTTGGGTGTCCCTTCTTACCTAGTTTGGTTTTTACTGTCACAGTTTTTAGATAGTTCTCATAAATTTAACACCTGAGTTTACAGAATATAATGTTTATATCTCAAAAGAGTTTACAGAGCCCATGAAGTGGGGTTACAAGTTCAGTTTCATCCCATGTTATGTAATGAATGTGATCCCTTGCCTCTCCAGTTGTGTTAAAAGCTTTCTGGCATGGATTATCTAGCTGTACTGTTCACTGGAAATGAAATGCGAGCTATCTATATAATTTAAAACTTCTAATAGCATATTAAAAAATATAGGGAGACCAGAGCAATACTGCAGCAGGTAGGGTGCTTGCTTTGCATACAGCTGATTCGGGTTCAATCCCTGAGCCCCACGAGGTCTGAGCCCTGAGTATAGCCCAGTGTGATGCAAAGACCAAAAAAAAAAAAAAAGAACGAAACATAAAATTTAACATTTTACCCATAAATACCTAATATGCAGTCAATAGAAATTTTTTGAGTTTTTAGCCTTTTAAATAAAAATCCAGCTCATCAGAATCAAATGTTTCATTCCTAGTGTACGTGCGTTTTTCGTGCAGACTTGCCGTACTGGAGAGCCTCAGTGTTCCATGTAACTAGCGACATAATCATCTTGGGCAGTGAAGTCTGACAGACCGTTCCCATGTTACTGCTAATAACAGGATTGCTGCTATGTGTTAGAGATTTGTGTGTTTTTACTTCAGTTCTAATTGAGTGAGATATTTAAAAATGCATAATTTTATTTCTTTTTCTTCCAAAGGCCCTTCCTTCCTCCATGATTATAGTAGCAGTTTATTGTCCCATGATAGCTGCTGTTTTCATTGTTCTGAAGATGGTTAACTACCGACTCCACAGAGCACTTGATGCTGGAGAAGTTGTAGATCAGAACCCAAACACAGACCAGCGAGCCAAAGCTGAGCAAGGCAACTGTTCAACTAGAAGAAAAGACAGCAATGGCCCAAGGTAAGAACACCCCGTCACTCAGTTGTAATGATATGGGTCATGTGTGTGTAATCATGTAATTATTGTGTTTATATACTACTGAAGGTTCGGGTAAAGCTTACTACTGTGGATATGGTGACAAATACAGATGATAACGTTAGACCTTTAAAACAACACTCTTGACATTACTGCTGAAATAGCAGAACAATAATAGTTATAATTGCATTATAGTTATTTACCCAGAAAACATTGACTTCTGCGATGTTATTATTTTAAAATTATTGTTGTTATTTTTTGCTTTTCTGGGCTGTACGACTCAGTAGTGTTCAGATCTTACTCCTTGCTGTGCACTCAGGGACCATATGGGGTGCTGGAAATTGAACCCAGGTTGGCCGCAGGAAGGGCGAGTGCCCAACCCCACTATATGGCCCCCATGATGTTATTTTAATAGTTGAACTGTTTTGTGTCTTGTGGCAACATAATACATAATTGTATTATTATTGACTACCTTTATCACAAAAGTTATTCTTAAGAATTACCTTCAGATTTTATCACTGTGATGTTTTCGTTGTAAATGATTAAAAATTCCTCCTTTCATTTCTTCTTTAGCTGTGGTGCTAACACAGGAGATTGGTAGTGGTGGCGGGGTGAGGGGCCCAGTGTACCTGGCTTCAGTACTAAGGCACATTTTTTTTTTTTTTGCATTCTTCATACACACCTGGCTGTGATAAGGAAATTGCTTAAGGTGCTCAAGGGATCTCAAACATCGGAGCTGCTAGGATGGTGGTTGGTGCATGCGGTAGCACCAGGGGTTGAACTCAAGGCCTACCATTTGCTAGGCGTGCACTGTAGCCATTGGGTCATCACTTGCTCCAACCAAAAAAGGGTTATGGTTTTGCCATCACTTAACAGAGGTAGTTACTAGAAGCTATCATATGTGTTTCAAACTTTTTAATATGTAAAACCACATTCCAGACTTGCATTTTTTATTTACTGTAAATAGCAATTTAAGGACTTGGTGATCTTTTTCCCACTTTTGACAACACTGATCATTGAATATTTGGATAGTGCTATGATTTATCATTCAATTTTTTGTTAGTAAAATAGAGGTATTTTATTGTGTATTACCATTTATATTTATTATTTTGTGAGTAATATATGTTTCTTTTGGGATTCTCCTTTTTGCTGTTGATTTGGAGTAGATATTTATTAAGAATAATAGAATTTTATGGGAGCCGGAGTGATAGCCCAGCAGGTAGGGCGTTTGCCTTGCACGTGGCCAGCCCATGCTGGCCGGGTTCGATCCCTGGCATCCCATATGGTCCCCCGAGCACTGCCAGGAGTAATTCCTGAGTGCAGGGCCAGGAGAAACCCCTGAGCATTGCTGGGTGTGACCCACAAAAAAAAAAAAAGAATTTTATATTTCCGTATCAAATACTTTTCCTCAGCTTATGGAATTTTATTTATATGCCACTATTTTTATGTGTTGTATTCTAAGAATGGTTATTTAATATAACATTTTATATATTTTTCTCTAAGTTATATATCTACTTTCAGTATTTTAATCATTTTTTACTCTGAGATTTTAGTCAATCTGAAAAGATTTTTTTTTCCTTTTTTGGGTCACACCCAGCAGTGCCCAGCCATTATCCCTGGCTCTGCACTCAGGAATTACTCCTGGCGGTGCTTGGGGACCATATGGGATGCCGGGAAATTGAACCCAGGTTGGGTGCATGCAAGGCAAATGCCCTCCCAGCTGTGCTGTCACTCTGGATTTTAAGTAATTGTTTTCAGATTTGTTAGTCTCCGCACCATTAGGTAAACAATGATTTTTTTTTATTAATGAAAACAATTTTTTTTTCTTTTTTTGGGTCACACCTGGAGACGCTCAGGGGTTAGTCCTAGTTTGCCACTCAGGAATTACTCCTGGTGGTGCTGGGTGGAGGGTGTGGGGGGATATGGGATTCTGGGGATCAAACCCAGGTAGGTTATAGGCAAAGGAAATACCCTACCTGTTGTATTACCACTCCGGCCCGGAAATTATTTTTTTAAATTTTTTGGACCATGCCCGGCAGTGCTCAGGGGTTACTCCTGGTTCTGCACTCAGGAATTCCTGGCAATGCCCAGGGGACCATTTGGGATGCCAGGGATCGAACCTGGGTCAGCTGTGTGCAAGGCAAATGCCCTGCCCCCACCCAATTTTTAAAAAAAATTTTTTTTTTTTTGCTTTTTTTGGTCACACCCGGCAATACTCAGTGGTTTCTCCTGGCTCTGCACTCAGGAATTACTCCTGGCGGTGCTCGGGTGATGCCAGGGATCGAACCCAGGCTAGCATGGGCCAGCCACGTGCAAGGCAAACGCCCTACCCCCTGGACTATCGCTCCGGCCCCAATTTTTTTTTAATGTAGCATGTTTATATACACTTTTGTCAATATCTGGGTCATTTTTCCTTCCCTGAAGATCTAGTTTGATTTTTGTTGTTGCGTGTTTGTTTCCTTATTATGTATTGCTTTCATCACTTTATAATACACGTAATACTTACTTGTGTGACTGTCTTTGATACTTTCCTTTAAAAATAGTATTGTGGTTTAGTCATACTTAGGCTTTGGTGAACTGTCCCCTTGTGTGGTTATCTCCAGAAACTTCCATCATAATTTTGGTAATTATATTAATTTTGGAGAGAGCTCAACCATTCAAATAAATCCTGTTTAGGGACATCTTTCTATGATGTGTATATCTGGCTGTTCACATACACACACATATACTTATTTATTTGCTTATCTTTTGTCTCAAAGTTTAGATTTTTGAAAATTGAGCTCTGCATATTTCTTAATCCTGTTCTCTGTTAGGAAATGCATATTCTGATAGTTTGGATGGGCAAACAGAATACAGATTTTTCCTTAGTCTGTCGTGGCTTGAATGAGTTCCTGATTATCTGAACTTAAGCTTTAAATGTCTTGACTTCCTCATTTGAAGGATGAGGCGAAACTAATACTTATTGTTTATTTTTGTAGGATTATTACAAAGAGTATGTAAAAAGTGTTTAGAACCATAGATGATACATGGTAACCAATATTTTGTGTCCTTGGTATTTTGGGGGCCACACCTGGTGGTGCTCAGTACTTAGTCCTGGTTTTGTGCTCAGGGAACACTCCTGGTAGGGCTCAGGGGACCACATTGGGTGATAAGCATCAAACTCAGGTCCGTTGCATGCAAGGCAGCCTTCTGACCTACTGTCCTGTTGCTCTAGCCTGTAACTAGGGCTCTGTGAGCTCCGTAATTATGTGCTCATATTATTTCTCGGGTATTACATTTTTTTTTTTTACATTTATTTATTTTTTTTTTAATTTTTTATTATACCACAGTGAAACATACAATTACAAAGGTGATCATAGTTGGTTCTTGGTAATACAGTATACCAGCACCCATCCCTCCACCAGTGCCCCATTTCCACCACCAATGTACCCCACCCCCTCCTGCCCACCCCCATGCTGCCTTAATACCAGGTACCCCAGTTTCCTCTCTTTCTCTCTCTGTCTCTCTCTCTGTCTCTGCATCTCTCTGCCTCTTATTTTACACATTGTGGCTAGCCCTACAGGTATTTAGAGTTTATCACTTAAGTCTCTGTGTATATTCAATGGTGAGTCTTAATCTGCCATTACCATTTCCCCACATTTAGTAAAACACTGGTATCTATTTATGTCGTATTAATGAATGCAGTCATTCTATATCTGTCCTTTTCCTTCTGACTAATTTCACTCAGCATGATAGTCTCCATGTCCCTCCATTTGCAGGTAAATTTCATAATGTCATCTTTTCTGACAGCCGCATAGTATTCCATAGTGTAGATGAACCACAGTTTCTTTAGCCAGTCCTCTGTTCTCGGGCATTTAGGCTGTTTCCAGATTCTAGCTATAGTGAATAGCGCAGAGATGAATAAAGAAGTACAGATAGTGTTTCTGCTATGTGTTTTTCGGTCTCTCGGGTATATTCCCAGGAGTGCTATTGCTGGATCAAATGGGAGCTCAATATCTAGTTTTCGGAGGAATGCCCATATTGTTTTCCAAAAGGGCTGGACCAGTCGGCACTCCCACCAACAGTGGATCAGAGTCCCTTTTTCCCCACATCCACGCCAGCACTGGTTGTTCTTGCTGTTTTGGATGTGTGCCAGTCTCTGTGGTGTGAGATGGTACCTCATTGTTGTTTTGATTTGCATCTCCCTGATGATTAAAGATGAAGAACACTTTTCATATGCCTTTTGGCCATTCGAATTTCTTCTTTTTTGGAAGCTTCTGTTCATTTCTTCTCCCCATTTTTTGATGGGGTTGGCTGTTTTTTTCTTGTGGAGTGCTACCAGTGCCTGATATATCCTGGATATTAACCCCTTGTCAGATGGGTATTGGGTGAATATCCTTTCCCACTCTGTGGATTGTCTTTGTATCTTGGTCACCGTTTCTTTTGAGGTGCAGAAGCTTTTTAGTTTTATATAATCCCATTTGTTTATCTTTGCTTCCATTTGCTTGGTCAGTGGTGTGTCATCTTTAAAGATACTTTTCGTTTCGATGTCGTAGAGCGTTTCTCCTATGTTTTCTTCAATGTACCTTATAGATTCATGTCTGATGTTGAGATCTAGAATCCATTTTGATCTGACTTTCGTGCATGGCGTTAGAAGGAGGTCTAGGTTCATTTTTTTACATGTAGCTGCCCAGTTTTCCCAGCACCATTTGTTGAAGAGGCTTTCTTTGCTCCACTTAATATTTTTTGCTCCTTTATCGAAGATTAAGTGGTTGTATATTTGAGAATGTGTTTCAGGATACTCAGTTCTATTCCACAGGTCTACAGGTCTGTCTCTATACCAGTACCACACTGTCTTAATTACAACTGCTCTGTAGTAGAGCTTGAGGTTGGGGAAAGTGATACCTCCCATCTTCTTTTTCCCAAGGATTGCTTTAGCTATTCGTGGAGTTTTATTATTCCATACAAATTTCAGGAGTGTTTGTTCAATTTCTTTGAAGAACATCATGGGTATCTTTATAGGGACCGCATTGAATCTGTATAAAGCTCTAGGGAGTATTACCATTTTGATAATATTGATCCTTCCGATCCATGAGCAGGGAATATGTCTCCATTTCCTCAGGTCTTCTTTTATTTCCTGAAGTAACGTTTTGTAGTTTTCTTTGTAGAGATCCTTTACATTCTTTGTCAAACTGATTCCTAGGTATTTGATTTTCTGCGGCGCGGTTGTGAATGGGATAGTTTCTGGGTATTACATTTTTAATTCTTTTTACTGATTTTTCCATTTTCTTTGAGTTTAAGCATTTTTTTAAAATTGTGAAATATATTTACAATGAATCACTTCAGTGTATAATTTGGAGGCTGATAATTGTATACTTATGAATATCATATATGTATGTATATTTACAAAAATTATATATATGGATAATTTGGAGTTTGATAATTGTATACTTATATCTTATTTATATATGTATGTATGAGTGACACCTCTTATGTAAATACCTTAAAGCTTTGGTTTTTTTTTTTGTGTTTTGCTTTTTTGGGTCACACCAGCAGTGCTCAGGGTTGCTCTTGACTCTGCGCTCAGGAATCATTCCTGGCGCTGCGTGGGGGACCATGGATGCCAGGGATTGAACCCGGTCGGCTGCATGCAAGGCAAACGTCCTACCTGCTGGACTATTGCTCCGGCCCCTTGAAGCTTTTATGCACTCTTTCCCTATTCTGTTATTTTTCTTCAGAGTGACCATTAATTTGAATTTCTTTTTTTTTTTTTTTTTTATTTTTTGCTTTTTGGGTCACACCTGGCAATGCTCAGGGGTTACTCCTGGCTCTGCACTCAGGAATTACTCCTGGCGGTGCTCAGGGGACCATATGGGATGCCGGGGATCAAACATGGGTCGGCCGTGTGCAAGGCAAAAGCCCTACCTGCTGGACTATCTCTCCAGTCCCTAATTTGAATTTTTTGTTAATAGCTTTCTCCTTAACATTTCTTTCCTTCTTCAGTGTTATAATCTTTAGCAATTTCTCAACATGTTACTTAATTTTGCCTTTTTGTTTATATTCTATTGAATATTTTATGTTGCTATAAAGTATTGCTTTAGCATATTTATATTGCTTTAAAAACTTTTCATGGGGCTGGAGCAATACCCCAGTGGGTAGGGCGTTTGCCTTGCACGCTGCCAGCCCAAGCCAGCCCAGGTTCCATCCCCGGCATCCCATATGGTCCCCCGAGCACCGCCAGGAGTAATTCCTGAGTGCAGAGCCAGGAGTAACCCCTGAGCATTGCCGGATGTGACCCAAAGAGCAAAAATCAAACAAACAAACAAACAAACAAACAAACAAACAAACAAATAAAAAATAAAAACTTTTCATTCAGGTAAGTGTTAAATGTGTCTGAGTGTGACTTTTTAGTTTATCCTTCTAGTTACTAATGAGGTTGAATTAAACACAATTCCATTTTGGGCCACACCTGATTGCTCAGGGATCACTTCAGGCAATGCTTAGGGGACCAGAATGTGGTACTGGGAGTCAGTGTGGGTACAGTCATATGCAAGGCCAGTGCCCTACCTAATGAACTATCTCTGATCCCATGAAACCTGGGTCAATCAGTCATATGCAAGGCCAGCGCCCTGCCTGATGTACTGTCTCTCAGATCCTGTGAACAGTTTACGGAATTGGTTCCTTTGGGTTTTCTGTTCTTTCCAATGTCCATTATTTTGTTTCATTTTTCTCTGCAGATCTTTTTGGACTACTGAGTTTAAATTTTCCCTACTGAGTTTATGATACCAGTTCTTATTGATTATATTCATTAAATATTTTCTCCCAGTTTCTGGCTTGTCATTATATTTTCCCTAAGGTTTCTTCGGATTATCATCTAGTCTTAAATTCAATGCAATAGCATATGACTGCAGCAGTCTTTTTCAATCCGGCCCAGGTATGCTGATCCAGAGTTTCACAGACATGGGGCAGAGCTGCTACCGGCTCTCCCTGTGCCCAGCCGCTCACGAGGCACCCGGGGAGGGATGGTGGGTTCTAGCCCTGGCCCGCCACCCCAGCAGAGCCTTGCAACAAGCCAGATGAGCCCCCGCTCCATGAGGGCCGCCATTTTCCAGATCCAGACTTCCCTCTTGTCAGAACTCCACCCAGCAGACAAGCCTACTGCAAGCGGCGCGTGGTTCATCAATGAATACTGTATTTAGAGATGACTATAAGAATATGCCACCCACACGGCAAGCCTGGCAAGCTACCCGTGTCGTATTTGATATGCCAAATACCAGTAACAATTATAGACCTCATTCCCATGGCCTAATATAATGGTTTGAGGCTCTTTATGTTCCTGGAGCAAGCAGATGCCCTTGGGCTCTACTAGCATGAGACAGGACATATGGAGATGTTACCGGTGCCCATTCGGAGCAAATTGATGATGAACGGGAAGACAGTGATAAGTGAATTAGCATTTTTATGTCTTACTTATGAAATTATTTCCCTCATGGAAATCACAAAGATACTATCCTATATATCTTTACATATATATATGTATGTATATGCATACATATATATCACATATATAACCTAGAGTTTCCTCTTTCTTTTGACATTTCACTTGTGCATGAATTTATTTTCTTTTCTTTTCGTGGTGGGAGAACTACTCTCAGTGGTGCTCCTGGGAACATATAGTGCCTGAGATCAAAGCCACTCTTTTCGCACATGAAAGCTGTGTGCTCCGTCACTTGAGCCACATTTCTGCCCTAAAATGATTTTAATTTCTGTGTCAGATAGTGTTTCAACACTCCGGTAAAAATGAATAACTAGTTGACTTAGTAACTGTTAAGTGGATTGTTTTCCTTGGTGATTGGAGTAGTTGTTTGGTGGGTGTATTGTGGGTCGTTCTTTCCTGTTTCATAGATCTCCATTGTGCCATTGCATGTTGTCCTAATGGCTGCACCCTTAAAACATGACTTCTGATACCTTAAGGGAAAACCTCTTGCCTTGTTCTTTTCAGGGGTTTGATATTCTTGACTTTCTCGATGAAAGTTTGCCAGGGCAAAGTCTGCAACAACTTAGAATTTGTGGGGGAGGGGGTCACGTGGTGTTGGTAATGGGGATTGCATTGAATATTTAGATTCATCTGCTGAGAATTGATTCTTTGCAGCATTTTATCTTCTTTAACATCTTCCAATAAAGATTTATCCTTTGCCAAATAATTTAATCATTTTTATGGTGTATAGAGTTTTTATGCTTTTTTTTGGCTTTCTCCTGTAAATGGATCCATTTATTTTGTATCTAGGAAACTTATTAAAACTCCCCTTTTAAATGATGAAACTTTATAGGTCATTTCTTGATTTTTCAATAACTCATTTTTCAATATGAATTTTTAATATGAATTTTATATATGGATTTCAATATGAACTTTTCAATATTTTAATAACTCATATTTTCTTTAATTTTACGCTTTTTTCTGGTCATTTTTTGGGGACCACTCCCCATGGTGCTCAGGACCAACTACTGGGTCAGTGCTCATGGTGGTGCTCCTGGAGGTGCTTGGGGGACCATGTGGTATCAGGGTTCCAGCCTGGGCTTCCACTCCAGTCTGATTAACTTGCTTATTGTGTGAATTCTAGCACATGGTTAAATTGAAATATTATTGGCACACGTCTTTGTCTTAGAAGTATGTTCAGGTCATTAGAGACTGTGTTCAAGTTTCATTGTTAAATAAGATAATTGCTTTTTATTTTTAAAAATAAAATAAGAGGCTTTAGAGGCTGGTCCTAGCTCTTTTTATTTTCTGTGCTGCTTCTTGTGAGTCTTATGTTCTATTCTAAGGAAAAGAAATGAATGGAAAATACTTTTTATATCTAGAGCTTATATATATATATATATATATATATATATATTTTTTTTTTTTTTTTTTTGCTTTTTTGGGTCACACCCCGACAATGCTCAGGGGTTACTCCTGGCTCTGCACTTAGGAGTTACTCCCTGGCGGTGCTCGGTGGACCATATGGGATGCGGGGGATCGAACCGGGCCAGCATAGGCGGCCGGCGTGCAAGGCAAACGTAGAGCTTATATTCTGATGAGTAGATATAGCTACCAATTTGTTGCATGTATCACTGTCTGTATCACTGTCTTCCTTTCATCATCGATTTGCTCGAGCGGGCACCAGTAACATCTCCATATGTCCTGTCTCATGCAAGTAGAGTCCAAGGACACCTACTAGGTCTAGGAACATAAAGAGCCTCAAACTATTCCATCAGGTCATGGGAATGAGGTCTATAATTGTTACTGGTATTTGGCATATCAAATACGACACGGGTAGCTTGCCAGGCTCTGCCGTGCGGGTGGCATACTCTTGTAGTTATCTCTAAATCCAGCATTTATTGATGCTTGGGGCCGTCCGAGCTGGGCTGTGATAGGCTGTTCTGCTGGGTGGAGTTCTGGCGAGGAGGGAAATCCGGATGTGGAAAATGAAGGCCCTCATGGAGGCGGGGGGGGGGTTGTCTGGCTTGTTGCGAGGCTCTGCTGGGGTGGCAGGCCAGGGCTAGAACCTGCCATCCCTCCCAGGTGCCTCGTGACTGGCTGGGCACAGGGAGAGCTGGTAACAGCTTGTCCCATGTCTGTGAGTCTTTGTTGCATGAGTGAGTATAGTAGGGCTGCTTGAGCTGCCAGTTTTCATTGGCTGTGGTGCAGCAGTTCAGAAATGCTTATAAAATCTGAGTCTTAGAGAAAGAATCAAAGTCATTAATATGTTTATTACATCTCTAATGTTTCAGGCAAGGGAAATGAGCACATTGACTTTCAGGACTTGTATATAAATATTTTGAATATAGACCGTATTTTCTTTCTCATGGCAGTAATGATGGCAATATTGTAAGCTCAAGGTCCATAGAACCTATCTGCAGGTAAATTTTAGACTAAACTTTGTGGTAAGATTTATTCTGTTTAGGGACTTTTTTAAATCTATTCATACCCTTATGAACATAATGGTACTATGAATTAGATTGTAGATTTAGTACTATTATGCTGCTGTGATGTTTCTTATTTAAGCTTTAGCAATTAATGATACTACTAGTCAATAAAGTAGCTTGTGGAGCCTCCTTTATTACTTGAGATTAGATCCCTTCTGCTTTTCGGCCTTTCCCTGTACCTGGCTTTTTTTTTTAACAGATGGGGAAATTAAGGCATAAAGGTAGAGATTCCCTGAATTTGGTGTGATTGCTTACTGCAGTAGCCAGTTTGCTTCTGTGAGAATTGTAAACCACTATACTTCCCAGGTATGTGCTGAAATCTTCATTGCCAAAAATCTTCAAGTCTTACTAATAAAGATAATTCTTACTTTAGGCGGTTTACGTGTTTCGCTGTATTTAGGACAACAGTTGCGGACTGAAAGTTCTACATCTGAATTTGTAGAGGGAGAGGAGAGAGATATACATAAAAGTTGCTAAAGGATTTTTTTTTGGGGGGCACTACTCATTTTCCCTTTTTTTTCATCTGTTCATCTGTTTTGCTTCTTTAATCTTTCTTCTCAGTTGAAATTGACTATTATTTCTGGGCCATTGTTGCTCAGCTGGGGGTGATTTTTGCCCTCCCCCTCCCCTCCCCGTCAATATTTGAAGACATTTTGGTTTATCACAGTCCGGTGATGTGTACTGGCCTCTAGTGGTTGAAAGGTCACAGGCGCTAGCTGTCGTTATCTGCGGGGGAACAGGATGGCGCCCCACACTGAAAAATCTGCTACCCCACAATGTCAGCACTTGTGGTCACTAGCACTTGCTCTAGTAATTGCGATTTTCAACTGGAAAGTGAATGTCAATGTCTGTTTCAAAGTCAGCATCTGTCTTAGATCTTAGACTTGGCTTTAGAGGCTGGTATGGATTTATCTGGTGTTTAGATCTTAGCTCAAACCTCTTTTTGGCTAGCAGTGCTCAAAGTTCAAGTGTATTTGAGAAAGCAAAAAAAAATGAACACACATTGGGTTTTCTCTTTGATCACCTGCTTCATATTCCAACGACTTACTTATATTGTTCAGTCTTCTTTGGACTGGGGCAACTTTTTACGATTTGGCTTTTAATGTTTTAATCTTTGAAATGAAGATAGTAGTATTTATATTTTAAATTTGGGGGAGAGCGTTTATTGATAAACTGAAAATTGCACATGCCCTTATGATTGGACTATAAGAAATATGTTTTTACATACTAAAATAATCATTTGTTGAAATAGTTTTTATTTGTTATTGATAATAGATTTTACTGCGTATTATGTTCATTTAGATTTGCTGTATCAGAAGTGATGTTTAAAACTAGGAAAGATTGTCCACTAGCTGATGAGTGGATGAATAAAGAGATTTTTAAAAGTTTTTTGGTTACAAAGCACTAATACTTGCTACGAAATAGGATGAACTTTGAAAATATGCTAAGTGAAAGATGCTAGTTACAAGGGAGCATACATTAGTAAGTACATATTTATAAATGAGGCTGTTTACACCAAACAGCTAAAATAAGCACGTTTATAGAGCTAAAAAGTAGAATGATTGCTAAGGGTGGGAGTGAAGATTGTGAGTGTCTGGGAAGGAATAGGAAGTAATACTAAAGGGATTGCTTTTTGAGGCATTAAAATTTTGAGGTATAAAATAGTACCCACTCGAGCAAATCGATGAACAACGGGAAGACAAGTGATACAAGTGATAAAATAGTATAAAATGTATTGTGATGGTTGCTTGATTTTAGTATTCTGAATTTCATGGTATAAGTAGTTTGGTAGCGAATAGTCAGCAGTTACATATCAGTAAAATTATTCTATAGAAACCAGATCAGGTGATGGTTTGTGCTTCTTTCTGTGGTGTCGAGTATTTCATACCTTGAATTGACCTTAATCTCCATCTCCTGATTGCTGTGAAATCTGACTAAGAGCATGTCAGTAGAGATAACCATAATAATGCTGGTTTATTGCTCACCACCAATTCATTTTGGTGATAGCCATTTAGGTGTTTAGTATTTTTTCAAATAAGTATTTCTCATTCTGGCTTCTATAGCCTTGATTTAACACCAAATGGTAAATAAATATGAGCCTATTATACTTTCCTCACATATCAACATTTGTTGCTGAGTTGGCCATCAAACTTGAAACAGAATCCCAATATGTTTTTATAAATGGGCAGCGAGTTATAAAGCTAATCTTCATTATTAAGTTAACTGTAGTAAGGCCGTCTCAAATAAGGATCCCTTAGGCAAAAAGTGATGCAATGGTTATGAGACCATTAATAGCAGAATTGCATTAGGATTCAAAATATAGTGCTAAATATTGAAATGGAGGTATAAAACAAGTTTTTTCCTACATCTTTTTTATTGCGGATATCAGACTATCCCTTTCAAACCAAGCTACGGAAAGTTATGACTCAGTACTGAAAAGTCTAAGAGTTCTTTATCTTCAGAGCAAATCGATGATAAGCGGGAAGACAGTGATACAGTGATACAGTGATGGCAACGTGCAGAACTTCACAAACTGCCATGCCCGTGCTGCCTTTGATTAGGCTGTTCTCATCTGTTTTAGTTAGCATATTGCACAGGCTCCCTCAAATGGTCATAAGATTGAAAATAAAAAATTAAAAAAAAAAAGGATTGCTGCTGCACCTCCAGGCTTAAGTCTTCTGAGCATCAAGAGTCGTATACAGAGAAATTTTCTCTCCGCAATAGGATATGTGGCCTGACTCATGCCAGATCGGGTCTGTGCATATCCTACAACTAATCTCTATGCCATGAATTGGTTTCTTGTTTTTTTTTTTTTTTTTTTTTTTTTAGCTTTTTGGGTCTACCTGGTGATGCTCAGGGTTACTCCTGGCTCTGCACTCAGGAATTAGTCTTGGTGGTGCTTGAGGGACCATATGGGATACCGGGATCAAACCCAGGTCAGACACATGCAAGGCAAACACCCTACCCACTGTACTATTGCTCCAGCTTCAAATGGCCATGAAATTGGGATACATTGAATGACTTTGGTTAGTAGAGCTCACCACTGAATCTGAGGTGTGGGTCACCGGTACCCATTTGGGATAAGGTTGTTAACCAGAGGATTTTGGCTTTTGTTTTGCCAGAGCATTGCATAAGGTAGATGAAAAAGAGTTTTATATCCCCTGTGATGTCCAGCATAAATGGAAGCACTTTTTTCCTGATAAATAATAGATAAAATGTTTGAATACTTTGTATACCCAGTAGAATGCATAAAATATACAGTGCAAAATAAGCATTACGATAGCATCTAGGATCGTGTTATTCCAAAGTATCCACAAGAAATATGATTATAAGATTTTTGAAATTTGTTCTCATGTTTCCCCCATAATTTGGGAGCCTGTTATCGTTAAGATGGAGGATATGGGAATTGCCTTATGTCCTTGAGCTCATAGTGTACATTCCTCTCTTGTCTAATAGTTATTGGTACTATTTAGCATTATTTAACTATTTTAGCGTATGTCTTATAATGTAACACATCTAAACGTCAAATGGTTTCCAGTTCTTTCAAGTAAGTTATTATCCAGTTAAGTTCTGTTAACTTAGCCAAATAAAAACAGCCTGTTTGGGACATCCATTCTCTCACACACTCCTCATTGCGTCAGGCTCTTTAATTGGATGGTGCCTGTGGAAGGGTGCAGGAGTGTAAAAAGTCTGATTGCTCTGTGTTTTAACTGACCAGTTTCTTTTTACTCTTCGAAAGCAGAAGGCAAAACATCTCTTTGCTAGAGTGCTCATATGGCACATAAAATATGGACATTGTTAGGTTTTCTGTAATTTTAATCAAGGTCAGCTTCTAATATGGGATTTAATGTAGACAGTTTGGGAAAGTTTTCCATTTTTTTTCAGGTCTTAAAATGATTTGATAATTATAAAATAATATAAATGATTCAGATTTGTAAAAGAGAATAATCATTATATTTGCTGTTATCGCATATCACAGTGCTATAGGAAAAATGTGACTTAAATAATTATTATTTAATTATTAATTAAATACTAATTATGAATACTAATTATGATACTAATTATGAAAAAGTCATTGGTGTTAGAATAACAGTTACTCTCTTTTTCTCATTTCCCCCAGTGATCCCGGTGGAGGGGATTGAAATGTCTGAGTTCATTCGAGAGGCCACACCCCCCAGTTGGTTGCAGTTCAAGAAATTCTTACGCGGCTTAGATCCTAGCAACCAGGTATTTGCCTGTGTCTTCCCTCGTTCCTGGCCTCATTGTCATGCCGGACTCATGTATTTCTTCTCTGTAATAGGCAGCTGCTGTTTGGGGTTATCTGAATGATTAAAAATCTTAGAAAAGTTTTTGTTGTTGTTGTTTTTGAGCCACACCTGACTGTGCTCAGAGGCTGTAGTCTGACTGAGTGCTTGGAGTCACTCATGGTGACGGTAGGGAGCACACCGGCCTCAGCTGATCATGCCCTCAGTCATTTGAGCTACTCCCCACACCCAGTAATTTCATTTTAGCTGAATTTTCACATGAAATGCATTTTCACTAAGCATGCTCATTGTTCAGGGATAGTTAGATCCAGAAAGTTGTGTGGGTACCTTAAGATGTTTGACTCCAGGGGCTAGAGCAGTAGAACAGTAACTAAGGTGCTAGCCTTGCACATGGCCAACCGGACACCCCATATGGTCCCCAGAGCCTTCCAGGAGTGATCCCTGAGTGCAGAGTCAGGAGGAAGCTGTGACCACTGCTGAGTGTGGCCCAAAAGCCAAAAACGATAACAACAACAAACAACAATTTTCCTCTGAAAAGGGACCCTCATTTACTGCTGGTGGGAAGGTCAGTTGGTTTGGCCTTTTGGGAAGACAATCTGAGAAATTCCTCAAGAAACTAGAAATTGAGCAATTGTCCAACCCAAGCAATTCTACTCCTGGGAATTTACCCCAAGACCCCAAAAACACAATGCAGAAAAAGACATCTGCACTTTTTTGTTCATTGTATTACTATTTTTAGTAGCCAAAATCTGGAAACAAAGCAGCTGTCACTCTTATCATAGTGGGTCTCCTTACAGTAAGAGAAGATGAAGTCATGCAGTTTGCTGACACATGGATGGATCTGGAGAGTGTCATGCTGGAGTGAAATGAGTCAGAGGGGGGTGGACAGACTCAGAGTGATCTCACTTTCGTATGCAAGATATAAAGAACCATAGTTGGGGAATCACTCATGCCGAAAGGCAATTGAAACAAAGGGCAGGAGATCCGTCCTTAGTAAGGGAAGCTCGCTGTGGGGATCGATAATGATAGAGGGGAAGTAGCCACTGGATGACGACTGGGTGCCGAAAGGAGATAAACCCGAGTGCCTAAAAGGGAGGAAAATAAAGGAAAAAAAGACAATAATGCCTGCCTGCCGTAGAGGCAGGTTGAGGGCAGGAGTGAGATGGGACATTGGTGGAGGGCAGGAAGCAGACCCTTGTGAAGGGGTTGGTGTTGGAATGTTCCAACAGAGCCTGAAACTCAGGAGTAACTTTGCAGCTTTGTAATTCACGTGATTCAATTAAAAAAAA
>JAJIBD010002563.1:0-46210 GCA_021461705.1 Cryptotis parvus | reverse complement strand
TATATATTACTTGATCACTTGACATCCCATTATTTGTTGATTTGCTCCAGTGTGCTCCAGTATGTTTCCATTTGTCCCTATCATGTGCCAGTGTAGCCCAATGGCATTTGCTTGCTCCAGGAATACGAAGACCCTCAAACCATTCTTCTTCATCAAGAACTAGGTCTTGATGAATAAGTCTGACCATATTGTAGGTGGGTGGCCACGTTATCTTTTGACATACTGTGGGATGCAGTTGGTAACGGCTCTAGTCCAGCGGTCATCTCCAAGTCATATTACATGTCCAGTCCATCTAATTTTTGACACCTTGGCAAACAAGACAGCATCCCTGATTCTTGATCATCAAAGGAAGTAGGAACTCCAGATTCTTTCTCTCACTTGAGTGAGGCATGATATTCGAAGCATAGCTCTTTCAATTCCTCTTTGGGATACCCAAATAGCGGTTCCTACCCTGCCTTTGTAGGGTCCAGGTCTCTGAGGCGTATGTTAATGCAGGGAGAATGGTGGAGTCAAAGAGATGTGACCAGACCTGGAGATTCTTTGTCCTTTTTAGCTATTTCTTCGATGCTCTTAAAAGGCGTTCCATGCCACTCTATTCCTCCTGTGCAATTCAGGTTCTAGGTCATTCGTAACGTTGAGTTCACAACCTAGGTACACATAACTGCTGCATTCAGAGATGTTTGTTCCATTGAGAGTGAATGGAGCATCTGGAACTAGTTTGCTTTTCATGAACATTGTTTTGATGAGATTCAGTTGTAGACCTATCTTTCTACATTCATGGTCGAAGTCAGCATTTGTGCCGCTTGCCTAATGTTTGGAGTTATTAGAATTATGTCATCAGCAAAGCTGAGGTGGTGTAGTTGCCGACCATCTATATTCACTCCCATTCCTTCCCATTCTAATTGTCGCATGACGTTCTTGATGGTGGTGCTGAAGAGTATCAGTTAAATGGTATCACCCTACCAAACCCCTCTTTTTTACATTGATGATCACTTCCTTGTAAAATGGTAAGATCCTGGTGGTGAATCCATAGGTACAGCTCATGAAGGATCTTGATGTATTGAGTTTGAACTTCCTGTTTGGCTAGGGCTTTGATGACTGCTTTGGTCTCCAACAGAATCAAAGGCTTTCTTTAAATCAATGAACATTAGACAGAGGAGCATTTTGGACTCCCTATAAACCTCAATGATTTTGGTTACTAAATGGATATATATGGTTGATTGTGCTGAATCATTTTCAGAATGAAACCAGCTTGCTTGCATGGTTGTCCTTCATCGAATGTTCTGCCAATCCTGTACAGGTTGACTGAGTGAACAATTTGTAGCTGATGGACAACAGGCAGATGGGGTGATAGTTGCCAATGTCGTGGATATTTCCCTTCTTGAAGAATAGAACTGTCCTGCTGGTTTTCCATTGGGAGGGCACCTTGCATTCAGACAGGTGGCATGTGAAGAGCCGAGCCAGTATATTGATGAGTGCTGACAGCAGATTTTTCAGGTGTTTTGGTCTGACTTTGTCTGGGCCGGTGCTGTTCACTTCTTTACAGATGAAATGGCATGTCGGATTTCAGAACGGAGACTATTGGGAACGACATATCAATCCTATGGAATTTGGTATGTGGGCAGGTGGATGTGGCTATCAAAGAGATCCAAGTAGAAGTTGTGGATAATCTTCTCCATTGCCCTTCTGGATGATGATATAGATCCATCAGGATATTGGAGGGCAGTCATCTTGGTCTTATGTTTGGCGAAGGACAGGTGGGCGTTGCAAATGCTTTTCCGGTTTCTGATACATTGGCCAGTATTTCTGCTCTTCTCTTTTGAGGTCTTCCTTTATCACTTCTCTGCACTGCTTTGAGAGCTTGGACATTAGCACTTGGTTGCCTGAGTCTCGCGCCTTGCCATATTGGCGAATGAGCTAAAGAGTTTTTGAAGATAGACATCCTTTTGTGACTTTCTCTCACTCAGCTTTCTTCACACAATCATGGAGGTGCTGAACCAGTCAGTTGTATTCTTCCTCGATGTCGTCAATGATGTCATCTTCCCATGTTGCAGCAACAAAGGGAACCAGAGTTGTTCCCATGTTGCCAGAGTTTCCAGTTTGTGCTCATTCCTGGAGCTCTCTTTTTAAACTTTGCAGCCCTTTTTCCTGCTCTGTGAAGAAGAATTTTGCATGCAGGATAAGATGGTCTGATCCTGTTTGGTATTTGGGGATAACAGTGACATCAATCAAGCAAAGCCGTCTGTTGACTATGATGTGATAAATTTCATTGTGGAATTGTCCACCAGGAGATTCCCATGTCCATCGTTTCGCTTCAGCCTTCTGGAACTGTGAGTTCCCATGAATGGTCTTGGTCAACATGATGAACTCAGATAGTCTCTCACCCTGTTCATTCCATTCTAGGCCATGGGTACCAATGTGGAGTTCTTTAGCAGATCTTCTCTGTCCTATCTTGGCATTAAAATCACCAACTATGATCTTGTAGAAGGTGTGATCTTCTTATAGAACTTCTCCCATTCCATGTAGAATTTCTCAATTTCTTCTTCTTTGTATGTGGATGTTGGTGCATAGACAACAAAGATAGAAACTGCAGGCAGTGAGCCACATCTATCGGTGTAATTAACCTATTTGGTTTGTTAGGCATTCAAATGAATCAGTGTTCATGAACAGGTTTGTGTTGACAAGGAGACCGGCACCATGGACACCTCTTTTGTTGCATATTCTGAGAAACAGTTCTACTCTGGTGTCTAAAGGGAGTTATGTGATTGAGACCTTTTTGTCTTTTTCAGACCAATGATGTCATACTTCATCTCTAGCGCTTGCACCATCAGGTCTTTGATATAAGCTTCCAATGCCAGATTATGTGCATTGAAAGTAGAGACAGTCATTTTAGTTCTTCCTTATTTTTGCAGCCTAGTTTGGCCCTAAGATTTTATCAGCCTCTCCTTGCTAGTCCTTCTTAGTGCTGTGAGTTTGTCTGTAAATTACCAAAAGTGTTCTACCTGCCCCTCTCGGAGTACTGGCAACCAACTGAGTGTATCCCTCCCTCATGGCAGAGCCTAGCAAGCTGTCTGTCACATATTCAATATGCTAAGGCCAGTAAAAACAATGTATGTATACTAAACAAAGACAACGTTATGCTTTTTTCTTCTCTAAGATTTTTCCTCAGAGGGAAAAAATCTTCCTCTGTCCTGGGTGGCTGATCTCAGTGTCTGCCAAAGTCAACATGATAATGTCTTCGGTCTTGTTATGAGGAACCCTGGGGAGAAAAGCAAAAGAAGCATCTGGAGATTCATGCCTGGGTCTGTATCTGTCATGTTTACAAGTTGCCACAAGAAACAGGAGTTAATTGCCAACAGTACCTAAATCTATGTGAATAATGTAAGGACATAAGAACCAGATAGCTTCTGTCCTTACCTCTTCTCAAACACAGATATAGAGTTCACTAAATTAATTTTGTAAGAGTTTTATTTTTGAAGCTTATGAAGAATGCTTCTTCTTTATCAATCAACTAAGTTTCTGGAAACCAATGTTTTTTATTTAACTTTAAATGTTCAAAGTTAACTAGATTTCTCCTTAGCAGCTATGTAGATTTATTTTTTTAATCCTTTTGGTAATATGCTCACAACATTTGCTTTTGCTGTATAAATGTAACAGTGGAAGTGACAGTACTGGGTTCTCTTGGATGGTGTGTAAGAATAGCATGCCAAGCACTGGATGTCTTCACAATTACAGATCTTTTCTTACAGTTCCCAAGAGCTCACAGCAACCCCCATATCCAGGACAGCAACCCCCGTGGCTCAACTTCTACATCTCACTCAACCATGTCATAATTTGTGCTTATAAACTTTCCATATTTTAACTACTTCTGATGTTGCTTGTGCCCTAAATAATGAAATATTAGAACCAACGCAATGAGTTGCAAAATAGCCAGATTCTGCCTACATAACAACCAATTGAAATACCTCTTAGATAGCAAATACTTGGTATTTTGGTTACATATTCCTCATTTCCAACATGGCACAACATGATAAAGTCACTGTACTTCTACTACTACTAGCGTACCAACAACTCTGCATTTTTCTATGCATATAACTTAGCTACATAAACTGAAACTAAGTCAAGGATGCCAGTCACTCAGAAAAATCTGTAACTATTCCCTCAATTTGTATTTGAACCAAGTATTCATCTTGGTTCTGAATGGTTCTTTTCTAATTTTTCTTCATTAATTTTCAATTCAAATATTAATAGCAATAGTTTTCAGTCAATAAGAAAATATTAGCTATACTCCTCTTGTCCTACTTCTTTTCCCCCTTTCTGACATGGGAAAACTTTCTGCCTCAAATAATTTAATCAATCTATTAATTTAATTTGCTAAATCAATTTGTGGATTACTCATGGTAATTATTTGCATTATACACACACAAATCCCTTGATCTTTATCCTGTGTTAAAGGCCTTTTGTATACTTGTGAACAATTTTAAACATATAGTTTGGTGATATAAATTTGGAGGATCAAACACAGATACATTTATCTAGTGAAGAAAGAGAAAGAAATGGAAGCGAAAAGAATCAGAATGGCTGGGGAATAACAGATGAGGAAAGGGGCTGAAGAGATTATAGGAGTGAGAAAATCTTTGATGAAGAAAACAATACCAGGAAGAGAGGTCTGGTAAAGATAACTAACACTGAAGTAAAGAATGCTGCACTTTGCACATCCAAAAGAGCAAGACCAAGTGCTGGCACAGATGTGGGGAGAAAGGGACTCTCATCCACTTTTGGTGGGGATGTGGACTGGTACAGCCATTTTGGAAAACAATGTGAACATTCCTCCATAAACTAGATATTGAATTCCTGTTTGACCCAGCAATACCACCATGGGAATATACCTTGGTGACCCAAAAACACGACAGAAACACCATCTGCACTTTTATATTTATCACACCACTATTCACAATAGTCAGAATCTGGAAACAACCTGAGTGCACGAGAACAGAAACTGGCTAAAGAAACTGTGGTACATCAACACAATGGAATACTATACAGCTGTCAGGAAAAGCAATGGCATTTGCTTACAAATGGATGAATATGGAGATTATCATACTGAGTGAAATTAGAAAGAAAAGTACAGATGCAGAATGATGGCATTTATTGTGGGACATAAATATACACCAGTGTTATAATTGTTGGAAATGGTAATGCCAGTCTAGAACTGAGCAATGAATGTAGGCAAAGGGATATGCATAATAACTTAAATGTACATATGGTAAGCCACAATGTAAGAAAAGGGAGTGACAAGAAGAAAGTGGAAGAAGAAAAAAAGAAAGAAGAAAAGACAGACAGACAGAAAGAAGAAATAAAGAGAAGAAAGAAAGAAAGAGAGAAAGAAAGAGAGAAAGAAAGAGAGAAAGAGAGAGAAAGAAAGAGAGAAAGAGAGAAAGAAGAAAAGAAAAAGAGAAAGAAAAGAGAGAAAGAAAGAGAGAGAAAGAAAGAAAGAAAGAAAGAGAGAAAGAAAGAAAGAAAGAAAGAGAAAGAAAAAAAGAAAGAAGGAAGGAAGGAAGGAAGGAAGAAAGAAAGGGAAAGAAGGAAGGAAGGAAAGGAAAGAAGGAAGGAAGGAAGGAAAGAAGGAAAGAAAGAAAAAGAGAGAAAGAAAGAAAAAGAAAAAGAAAGAAAGAAAGAAAGAAAGAAAGAAAGAAAGAAAAGAAAAGAAAGAAAGAAAGAAAGAAAGAAAGAAAGAAAGAAAAGAAAGAAAGAAAGAAAGAAAAAGAAAGAAAGAAAGAAAGAAAGAAAGAAAGAAAGAAAGAAAGAAAGAAAGAAAGAAAGAAAGAAAGAAAGAAAGAAAGAAAGAAAGAAAGAAAGAAAGAAAGAAAGAAAGAAAGGAATGAGTGAGCAAGCAAGCAAGCAGGCAGGCAAGCAAGAAAGTGCCTGCTAAAGAGGCAGGCTCTGAAGGGGGGATGGCATCTGGGGACATTGGTGGTGGGAAATGTGTCCTGGTGGAGGAATGGGTGCTGCAACATTGTATTACTGAAACCATGAATAGCTTTGTAAATTTCTATCTCACAGTGCTATAATAAAGGAAAAATAACAATTAAAATGCTGTACTTTGTTATGTATTCTGTGTATCTAATGTCTTTATAATCTCCAATATAATAATCCTATAGAGCTCATTAACGGTTTTGAAATGATTTCTTTAGAGATATGAGTCTTGGGTTAAGTCAAGATAGATAGAGAGATAGTTACAGTATTTAGAGATACTCTAACTTTCTATGATCAGAGACTGGTCATAGAAAGTTACTCTCATCTATTTTATGAGAGAAGTCAGGAGATTCAGGATTCATTGTTACTAGTTTTTCTTACAGGTAGATAGGAACTTTCAGAAATATCACAGATTCATAGTCTATAAAGGCATGCAATTTTAATGTAAAATTATTGTCACATAAAGAATTACATGCAGAATTTAAATTGTGCATTAAGGTAGACTGTGGGAGGAAGAATTATAAACTCTTGAATACAGTATTCAATCTTGACTCCTAAATTGAACTGCAAAGGCTATAACTGTAACTGACTAAGTAAGGGAGTAGCCTCACGGACGCTTTCTCATTTTATGAGGCAAGGAAACAGTTACTAACTAAAACACAGCTACTAAAGTTACTAAAACCAGTTCCCCAAAACTACTAATAAATGGTCAAATAGCAGTATGCTGGACTATTCCTTTTTAAATTGTCATTGAATTGAATTGATTTTGAAATTATGATTTTCTGTTCTATTTTTCAATCACATTTTTCTTGTTTAATCTCTTATTTATAAAAGGAAATAGAAAAACTGAGAAAAGAAATGTATTTTAAAGCTTTAAAAATGAAGGATTAATTTTTATACTACTTCATACTTTCTCTATGAATCTGAAAGCATAAAAACAGGATATGCTTTTAAAAATTTATAATGAAAAATATGGAGCAATTTTTATTAAGTAGATATGTTTAATCTATACATGTATATGAAATTCCTATCATGATACAAGAAAAAAATCTAGGCTAGACATAAATTTCCTGTATAAAGGAGAAATAGAGGAAAAAGTTATCAATGTAAATTGTTCCAACCCAAGTCTTATTTTGTGCCTTTTTATTATCCAAACTTTTTTTTAACTTCATTCTCCATGTACCCTTTAACAAAAATTCTATATTCATGGATATAGAATTGTTTTATTTGCTTTTTATTTCCTTAGATTAGAACAAAAACAGGAAAACAATAAAAAATAATATTTAGAGATACTATAACTTCAATAGACTTTTTTGGGTGGCAATTGCATTTACTATTACCTTATTAATTAGGTTAATTAAACAAAAAATTGAAAGTACTCTGTGATAGAGTACAATTTAAAAAAATTTCAATATTTTTGAGTTTTTATAAAATAGTCTATCAATGAGGTCTATAATTGTTACTGGTATTTGGCATATCAAATACAACACGGGTAGCTTGCCAGGCTCTACCGTGCAGGTAGCATATTCTTGTAGCCATCTCTAAGTCCAGCATTTATTGATGAACCATGCGGCCGCAAGCAGCCGCGCGAGCAGGGTGCTGATAGGCTGGTCTGCTGGGTGGAGGTCTGACGAGAGAGAAGTCCGGATGTGGAAAATGGAGGCCCTCATGGAGTGGGGGGTAGTCTGGCTTGTTGCGAGGCTCTGCTGGGGTGGTGGGCCAGGGCTAGAACCCACCATCCCTCCTGGGCGCCTCGTGAGCGGCAGTCACGGGAAGAGCCAGCGCGCTCTGCCCCATGTCTCTGAGGTCTCTGGACCGGCATACCTGGGCGGATTTAAGAAAGACTGCTGCAGGGTGGAACTTCGATGAGCCGGGCGCTGATAGGCTGGTCTGCTGGGTGGAGGGTCTGATGAGAGAGAAGTCCGATGTGGAAAATGGAGGCCCTCATGGAGTGGGGGGGTAGTCTGGCTTGTTTGCGAGGCTCTGCTGGGGTGGTGTGCCAGAGCTGGAACCCACCATCCCTCCCGGGCGCCTCGTGAGCGGCAGGTCACGGGGAGAGCCAGCAGCAGCTCTGCCCCCATGTCTGCGAGTCTCTGGACCGGCAGAGACTAGTCTATCAATAAATAAGATATTGATATCGCAACAGCGATTCATCAATAATTGCTTTATTTAGAGGTGACTACAAGAGTATGCCACCGCACTGCAAGCCTGGCAAGCTGCTCGTGTGGTATTTGATATGCCAAATACCAGTAACATTTATATTAGGTCATTTCCATGACCTAATATAATGGCTTGAGGCTCTTTATGTTTCTGGAGCAAGCGGATGCCTTTGGGTTCTACTAGCATGAGAAGGACATATGGATATATTACTGGTTCCCACTCTAGCAAATAGATGATCAACGGGAAGATAGTGATAATGATAGTGAGTTTTTATATGGAGACCACAGCCGATAGTGTTAGGAATTATGCCTGACTTAATCTTAGGGACATGATGAGTATTTGAATTGCTCTGTAAAACATGTGGTGCCAGGAATTGAACCCAGTGCTCCCATATGCAAAGCATGCCCTGAAGCTCTTTGAACCAGGACATTCAAAGAGTCAGCCCATTTATTCATTCCAGCCTCATTTACCCTACCCCATATTGTCAATTCTGGACATTGAACCCAGGTCGTCTGTATGCAAGTCATGCTGAACTTACATCTCTGAATATGCATATTATACTGTGAAAATATACCTGCAGGCTGACAAGTCATTATGAAGTAAATGTCATTTGTCACTTGTCTTCCCGTTGTTCATCGATTTGCTCGAGTGGGCTCCAGAAACGTCTCCATTCTTTGGGAATGAGGTCCTTTATTGTTACTGTTTTTGGCATATCGAATACACTATGGGTAGCTTGCCAGGCTATGCTGTGGCTCTGGATTCATCCCAGGTGGCCCAGTCTTTTCTATGTCAAACTATCAACCATCCAGGGCCCACAGGGCAGAGCCCTAGGTGTAGAAAAGCCTGTCTCCTATCTGCCACCTGCCAACACAGCTGGACACCTCGAGGGGCAGGATCCTTTAGATAATCAATATAGAATATAGTGGAGCACCGTGAGACTTTAGAACTCCTTGATTTTATTTCGCATCTTGCCCAATACCTCCTCCAAGATTAATCTCTATGTTAATTTTAATATTTTTTTCTTTCAAATTTTGCCACTCTATGTTAAAAAAGTAAAGGAAAGCTCATTTAGATCTTTACTTATATACTCATAGGGCCATTTTCAGAGGTTTTGGAGCAGGGTGCAGGCTGCTAGTTTGGAACTTGAGCCAGGAGTGCTTGGAGATCACAATAATTGCCCGCCTTCTAGTTTGTTCTAAAATTCAGTTGTGCTGTTCTGCTTAGATATGTTGAAAAGTGAATTCAATTTGTATGTTTGCTGTCTTTTGCTAAACACAAAGTTGAAGTCACAAAAAAATAGATGAATAGAATTGTTAACTGTTATTAACAGGTTAACATGCAACCATAATTCTCTAAAACTGAAGGTTAGAAATTAAAATCAATACAAACGATATAAAAATATTCTAAGGCCAACATAGCCACTGACTTAAAACTTCAAAATCAAAGCGGCATACCTTCTAATATTTCAAAAAGTGTAATTTTTCTTTTATCAGATCTATGCACATATGTAAATACAGTTTGAGCAAAGGGAACATAAGATACTTTGGAAATCTAGACTGGGAATTTGGTATAGAATTCCCTTAGTGTGTTCTACTGTGCTAACAGCTGTGACAAAATAGATTGCAGGAATTTGAAAGTACCCTGGGGATCATCTATTTTACCCCTTTTATTTCTAAAAATGAGAAATAATGAAGTGAGACAAAGTTGTTGACAACCAAGGTTGCTGCTTTTGGTTATTCAAAATTCATAGCTATATGTTAGCAAATTTATAGTGGTTATCTACTGCTTCCGGCAACGTGTTGGGCATTACATTTGTAGATGTGGATAAGATAGAGGTCACACTCACTACGTTCTGTATTTTCTGGAAAGAAAAATGCAATATTCTAGATTGCGGTAATGTACTACATCAAAATATTGCTTTTTTCTTTAAATGCCAAGTCAAAAGTTTGTAAAATGTTTATATATCATTTTTCTTGGTGGGTTTAATAAGTCTTAATGTTTTATTATAGGAAAAGTCTTTATTTAGATAACTTCTCCAAATGAAATTTTTTGACTCTAAGAAAACTGTGTTTATTTCTTTAATATGTTAAGAAAAATAAAGTTATCAAATACTATTCATATAAATGATTGTCTGGAAAATAGCATATTTTTGAATGCATGACATGATTTTTGTATAAGATTTGTAATGACTTTATATCATATATTTGTGAATATATGATAGCAAATGCTATACAATGAAACAAAGTACCACATCAGGAATATGCATACAACACCAAGATACCATGCTAAGGAAGGATTCACTGAATAGTTTTTGTGATGTTTTTATCATGTTCCTCTAATTTGCTGAGCATTTTAAAAAGATGGTTATGGTGAGAAATCATATGTAACAGCTTTCTCTCAAATTGACAATTTGACCGATTGTCTAAGGCTTTGCCATTCTGTTACAGAACATTGAGCTGCAAATGGCTGCTTACTTTTGGTTTGATTATTTAAGGAACAATGGAAAAATATTTCCTCAAAATAGGCTCTGATAGATATGCAGAGCTGAATAACTATTTGGATTTTTGACAAAGGAAAAATTAGTGTAAAAATTTATTTCACCTTACCAGATTGGCAAGAGATTTCCCACATACATATGGGAACAGTTTTCAACTCCCCAAAGCATGTTTTAAATTTGCCTTGGCAAAGGGTGGGGTTTAAGAACCAGCATAATAGACCCATGACTGTTCTCTGTTGGCTTTTCTTTCCTTCTAGTCCCCTTTTCTCTCAACACTGACAAATGCAGACAGATAGAACCGGACAAATTCTCTCTGTATATCCCAAGGTCACACTGCAAAATCCCTATTCCTGCACTTTCATCCTTTATCTCTTCTTCTAGTTGTAGAATCCTGTGTCACATTCTTTCAGCCCACATCTAATTTCAGTTGCAGCCATGTTTATAACATTCCAAGTCATATATCCTCTTTGTCTCTCTCCAAAGCCCTGGGAGGCTTACCGAGCTCTCAGATAGATACCCTGAAATTGCCAGGAAGTTAATGAATTCAGGAAAATATTCAAAGAATGTGAAAATTTATTAATTTGATTTCTTGTCTTGGTCAGTCAATTTCCAAGAACCATCTTATCACCTTTGAAATAGCTTTTGGAAGAGCATATACTCCAATTTGCCATCACAACATACAGTTCAATAATGGTTTTCTCTTTCACTGTTTCTCCTTACTTATAATGCTTAATCCTTAATAATAGGATTACTACCACCAATAAGTAAGGGGGTGGTAGCTAATATTTCAAGACTTGCTATGTGGAAACCAAGTCAGATGTAGCCAATTTTTCACTTCCAATAATATATCTAATCTTTGTAATCACATGACTATCATTGCCTTGACAATAAGACAACTTTTGATCTTGGACTAAATCATTAGTGCTCTGTCTACATAAAACTACTTTTAAAAGTTTCATGTTCAAAATTTACTAACCAGTACATTGAAAATAATGGCACCAAGTCTGTTCAATGATGTAGTAAGTGAAGAAAACTTTCAGGGCAAGTAGACCAAGAAAACCATGTAAATTGAGCTAAAACAGTGATTTCTGCACTGAAATTTTCTTCTTCAGAGGACTATATTGAAGAGATGAAGAAAGTGACATGCTTGCATTTGGTCTACTTGTATTACTACACAAATTTTATTGCTCCCAACTGTTTGGAAAATTGCCAGCTTTAGGTAAAACGTTTACCTTATTATCTTTTATTCTTTCCCTCTACTTCTAAGAAAAAATATATATATATATATCACTGTCTTCCCATTGTTCATCGATTTGCTCTAGTGGGCACAGTAACATCTCCATAAGTCCTGTCATAAGGAAGTATAACCCAAGGGCATCTGCTTGCTCCAGGGACAGGAAGAGCCCCAAACCATTCTTCAGGTCATGGAACTGAGGTCCATAATTGTTACTAGTTTTTGGCATAAATAAAACACGGGTAGCTTACCAAGCTCTGCTGTGTAGGTGGTATAGTCTCAATAGAAGGCTCTCATCTCGAGCATTTACTGATGAAACTTAAAGGGAAAGATCAGGTTTTCTAGGGCCAGAGCGATAGTCCAGCGGGTAGAGTGTTTGCCTTGCACACAGCCAGCCTGTGCCGGCCCGGGTTTGATCCCCAGCATCCCATATGGTCCCCGAGCACCACCAGGAGTAATTCCTGAGTGCAGAGCCAGGAGTAACCCCTGAGCATTGCCGGATGTGACCCAAAAAAGAAAACAAATAATAATTAAAAAATATAAAAAAATCAGGTTTTCTCTTGGATGGAGCTCTGAGGAACTATGGAGTCTGGATGTTGAGAATGACTGACTGCAATATGTGTGGCTCTGGCTTCTTGCTAGTCTTACTGGTATCAGTTAGAACCTGTCTAGAACTGTATACAATGTATAAATGTGAAGTATCTTGGGAAGGACCTTATCCTAAAATCAGCATTCTCTAAGAATATCGGCCCCACGTGGAAGCAACCCATGGGGCTGACCTCCCGTTAAGGGGCTTGGCCAGCCCCTGGCCGAGTCCAACATCACTCCAAGGGTTTGCTCTCATGAGCGGGGAGAGACCATGCTGACCAGACTCAGAGTGGAGTTTTGGGTCCTGCCCTTTCTTCCGCCTCCATGCCAGTTGCCCCGGAAGAGAGACCCACCCACGCCAGACTCAGCTAATTTGCAACCACGGAAGAGATCGAGACCCATCCACTTCAGACCCACAGCTGCGCTGCTCAGCTGGCCCCATGTGGAAGCAACCCATGGAGCTGACCTCCCAGTAGGGGGCTCGGCCAGTCCCTGGCCGAGTCCAACATTGCTCCAAGGCTTTGCTCTCATGTGCGGGAAGAGACCACACTAGCCAGACTCAGAGTGGAGTTTTGGGCCCTGCCCTTTCCTCCACCTCCATGCCAGTTCTCTAAATGACTAGTCTCTGGGCAGTAAAATAGATAACCTCTGCTATTACTACACAACTTTACCACTCACTGGGTACAACCAAGGGAATGAAAAACTGGTTTAAAACTTTCCTCATCACCTGTGGGTTTTACCAAACTTCTTCCCCAGACACCAGACATGTCAAAAGACCAATTACTTATCAAAATGCAGCATTTGTACTTACAATACATGAGCTTTACAGGAAGGAAGGGTTAAATGGCTCGATGAGTTGGGTGGTCCTTAAGAACTTAAAAGAGTTATGCTCTAAAATGAAAATGTAAGTATTTACATTTTCTAAAATGTAAGTATTTCTGTACTTACATTTACACCTAAAATGTAAGTATTTCTGTTTTGAACTTTTCTGTGCTTCTGTAAAGTTTCATTTTTGAGCATAACTCTTTAAGATCTAGATAAATATAGATTATATAAAAGTATATATAGAGATATATCACTTGTATCACTTGTCTTCCTATTCATCATTGATTTGTTTGAGCGGGCACCAGTAACATCTCCATATGTCTGTCTCATGATAGTAGAGCCCAAGGGCATCTGCTTGCTCCAGGAACATAAAGAGCCTCAAACCATTCCATCAGGTCATGGCACAGTTTGAGCCTCAAACCACTCCATGAGAGCCACCATAGAGATAGATAAATTAGAAAATATAGAATAAGCAGAAAAACATAAACATCATACTCATACATAATTTAATATCCCATAATTCATGATCACAGTCTTCCCGTTGATCATCTATTTGCTAGAGCGGGCACCGGTAATATCTCCATATGTCCTGTCTCATGCCAGTAGAGCCAGGGGCATCGGCTTGCTACAGGAACACAAAGAGCCTCAAGCCATTGTATTAGGTCATGGGAAAGACCTAATATAATTGTTACTGGAATTTGGCGTATCAAATACAACATGAGAAGCTTGCCAGGCTTGCCGAGCGGGAGGCAAACTCTTTTAAACACCTAAAAATAAAGCATTTATCGATGAAACGCGGCGCCCGTGGAGTGAGGGGGGGTGGTCTGGCTTGTTGTGAGGCTCTGCCGAGGTGGTGGGCCAGGGCTAGAACCCGCCATGCCTCCCGACTGCCTCATGAACAGCTGGGCACAGGGAGAGCAAGGAACAGCTCTGCCCCATGTCTGAGAGTCTCTGGACCAGCATACCTGGGCCAGATTGAGGAAAAAACTGCTGCAGGGTGGGTGTCGATGATCCAGGCGGTGATGGGCTGGTCTGCTTGGTGGAGTTCTGACGAGAGGGAAGTCCAAATGTGGAAAATGGCGGCGCCCGTGGAGTCAGGGGGGTGGTCTGGCTTGTTGTGAGGCTCTGCCGAGGTGGTGGGCCAGGGCTAGAACCTGCCATGCCTCCCGACTGCCTCATGAATGGCTGGGCACAGGGAGAGCAAGGAACAACTCTGCTCCATGTCTGAGAGTCTCTGGACCAGCATACTTGGGCGGATTGAGGAAAAAGCTGCTTTAGGGTGGGTGTCGATGATCCGGGCTGTGATGGGCTAGTCTGCTGGGTGGAGTTCTGATGAGAGGGACGTCCAAATGTGGAAAATGGCGGCGCCCGTGGAGTGGGGGGGTGGTCTGGCTTTTGTGAGGCTCTGCCGGGGGTGGTGGGCCATAATTAATCACATTAATATTCACAAAATGTTCTTCCATCACATATTCTTTGAAAATACGTAAAGAAAATAGTGGAAGTACAGAGGGGTAAAATAGGCAGCATTGTTTGTTTTGCATTCTATTTTTCTCATTTAACTGCATTTTAGCAAAGTCACTAATAAAGCCTTTCTACTAACTATTATTAAAACTTTTTTTGTTTCTATCACACCTGGCTTAATCCTGTCCTTTGTGACATCTTCCTGACCCTTTACTAATTAAAACTATTTTTTATTGGGGCTTGGAAAACAATATCAGATGCCAGTGATTGAACCCAATTTGTCCCCGTGCAAAGTAAGCTCCCTTCTGGCTGTTCTATGGCTCTGGACCTTACAGATATCCTTTTTAAAGTCCAGAAAGTATTACATGTTAGAATATTTCAACTTTCCGTTCTTGTAATATAGTGGGAAAATATGAGTAAACTGATTTCCTTCATAAAGAATACGCACATATGTGCTGATCTTGATGTTAATTTCCAAATAGCTGTCTGTGTATCGAGACTAGCATTTCCTTATTGGGTACCTGCTTGGTGAGTCTATGGCCTGTGCATCTGTATTGAGGCATGACTGGCAAGGACCCAGGTTTCACTTAGTGCTTTCTGTTACAGGTATGTGAAATTCTTAATGATTGCTGACAAGTGTCCTCACATCACTTTTGTGTTATTATCATTTTGTGCCAGCTTATACCCCACAATTTATGCTGATAGCTTTTCTTCCTAGAGAAAACAAGGAGAAGAAAATAAACAGGTTAAAGTTAGTTTATAAGATTTGTGAGAGCAAAATAATTCTAATACAAAACTTTACCCATTTTTCCCCTTTATTCTCTGTTTTTGATTTGGTATCATATCTTAGGACACAATGTTTATTTTGTTGTCTGCTTTTGTTTCATATCTCATGGGGAAGATTAAATTGTTCCAATCATTTTAGTTTTACTTGCTTATTTAGCTGTGCTTAAGGACTGATTGCAGACTGAATCTGAGCAGATAAGATGCAACTCTTTCTTGTCTTGGAATATTTTGCATTTAGATGTTTCTGTTTTAAATGAGTAGAAAATTCAGCCTGTGCTAACTTTCAGTTTTAGCTTTGTTATATGACAAATAATATCCACATTCATAAGATCATATTTTTATTTTCATTATTACATTTATTATTATTAGTCTTATGTATGACTTTGTCTTGAAAGACACGTTTAGAATGTAACTTAAAAACAAGGAAATTATTGAAAATAATAATTTGGTCCAAAGAGCATGACTGAAAGAATGAATTGAGAAATATTTGTATACATACTTATCTATGTCTTTTCTTAGCTAAATTTCCAATTAATATTCTGGGAGTGTAACTAACTTTCATATTTATAGTATAATTCTGTAGCTTTATATATTGTTAAATGATTATCATAATCATAAATAGGTATAATATTTTTCTTTATAACTTTTAAGATTTATTTACTGGCAAACATACAATGCAGTATATTATCAATAATCACCATAGTGTACTTAATATCTGTAAATGTAACTGTAAGCTTGCATCTTTTTAAAAAACTCATTTTACCTGTAACCTATTTTAAAATTTATTTTATGAGTTGTTACCTGCCCCTCGAGGTGTTGCAGGTGTGGCGAGGGTGCCTGACTGCAAAGGCAGGTGGCAGATAAGAGACAGGTTTGTCTACACCCAGGGCTTTGCCCTGTGGACCCTGGGTGGTTGATAGTCTGACATAGAAAAAGACTAGGTTCCCTGGGATGAACCCAGAGCCATGGAAGAGCCTGGAGAGCTACCCATAGTGTATTCAATATGCCCAAAACAGTAACAATAATGGACCTCATTCCCAACGAATGGAGATGTTACTGATGCCCACTTGAGTAAATCGATGAACAAAGGGAAGACAAGTGAGAAGTATGAGCTATTCTTTGTTTTGTTTTGTGGCCAGACCCAGAAGTACTCAGGGATTAACACGTGCGCCCATATGCAGTCCTGGCATGGACACTCTGTCAGCCACAAGCAGGACAAGTAAGACCCATTGTACTATTGCTCTGACCCCTCACCTGTAACTTTTTTTTTTTTTGCTTTTTGGGTCACACCTAGCAACTCTCAGGAGTTACTCCTGGCTCTGCACTCAGGAATCACTCCTGACAGTGCTCAGGGGACCATATGGGATGCTGGGGATTGAACCTGGGCGGGGCAGGCTGGCCGCGTTCAAGGTAAACACCCTACCCGCTGGACTATCGCTCCGGCCCCTCACCTGTAACTTTTTAAGGGACAGTTTTGCAATATATTAATAACATTAGTTTGGTAAGTTTTATTCATCTCTAAGCATATCTGTTCTTTTAAATATTTGCTATTTCATTAATAAAATTTCACTAATTTAATGATTGAACTTAAGTATTCTCTATTTTGCTATTGTTTATTTTATTTTGCCATCATGTTTGTCCTATAAGATTATAGCATATTTTGAATTTTAATAATTTAAATGAAGTTGGCACATATGATGCTAGAGTCATGTGCTACCTCTGCCAAGTGTTTCTGCTGGACACATAGTGCCAGAAACATTGTTGCCAACCGTCTCTGAGATGTGTACTTTCACATTTTTTTTTGGGTCACACCTCAATGCTCAGGGGTTACTCCTGCTGCATCAGGAATTACTCCTGGAGGTGCTGGGGACCACTGGGCGCCGGGATCAACCTGGGCCCGCGGCCAGGCGTGCAAGGCCCACCGCTGGGCTTCGATCCGGCCTACTTTCACATTTCATATCTAATGTGAAGCGTATATTGGGGCTATCTCTCACTCTGGATAAACCCGGGTTCTCAGTTTATATCTCTCTTTATCTCTTCTCCCTCTCCATTTTCCCTTCACAAAACTTGCAAATAAAGCCTAATTTTTACTTCAAAAATTCATATGAAGGTAAAAATAAATTGATTTTACTCTTAATTTATACTAAACCTTCACAGTTGGAATTTTAAGCCACTGCAAAACAGAAGACAAATTTCTATGCAGGAGGAACTTCTACTTTATATTGAAAAGAGACAAACTTTCACAAGAAAGAAAGGAGACATGATGAAGTGAGGATTGTGTTGGTACTAGATTAAAAATTGATCATTTTAAATGATATTAAATTCTCTCAGCATTCAATGAATTATAGGGGCTTGATTGACAGATTCCTGTTGCATTTCATTTTTATTATTTATTTATACATTTTAGCATTAGCATTTAATAGTTATTCTATTTTACGTATGCTGTTGTGTTTGTCAGGATTTCCAATTGCAGTGCTGAAACAAATTATAGGCATAAGCAAAAAATAGGCAATACTGTGGCTCAAGAAAAATGTATGCACAACTCTGGTGTGCTTATTCCCATTGATTTAGAAGTTCATGGTGTACACAGAAATTGACAACCCCACCAAGGAAAAGCATGCTGGCAAAGCAAACAACATGCCCAGTTCACTGCAACTCCCTGTTCATTATTTTTCTTCCAGGAGTCTGCATTGAGATTACATATGCTTTTTATTATGGTTTTAAATCTTACAATACAAAAGCATCAAACGCCGATGTTATTTCCTCTCTGAGTCAAATGACTATTTTATGCAAATCTTGCTTAAGTGTAAAGTAAAAATACTGAAAGTATGGAAAATATAAAATGTTGACCTTGCAAAACAGTTCACTTAAAATACATGTAATTAAAATAACTTAGAGAAGACCAGGATTTAACATCTTAAAAAAATATCACTTTTCAGCACATATAATTGAAAAAAATACTACTCTTTGCTAAAATATATATAAACAAAGTTACTTTAGGATCATTGATATAAAGCAGCATGTAAATTATTTAATTTTAATTTTGTTGGAGATTTGCCATTCAAATAAGGCAAAGATAATTTACTTTAAAATTGTAAATTACTTATAAATTTAAAGCCTCAGAAATTCTGAAAAAAGGTATGTTTTAATTTGTGATGGTTCCTGTAAAACTGTTTCATGTTATTTTAATGTTTTAACTATACAAAGACCAGAGATGGGTAAATTTTTTTTAATCAACTAAACATCTTGACCAATTTCATTTTAACCATTCTATTTTCAGTTATTGAACTTAAGCACAAAGTTAAAAGTTGAAAAATGGTAGTGATAAGGCACATCAACATTCCTAAGTGTACTAAAATGTCATTATTCTTCTAGCTTACTATTTCTTTTATATTGCTTGCTGATGAGATGATGCACTTCCCCTTATTTTGTGATCTTCTTTACAGCTATTGTTCTATGCAAAACCTTTCTATTTTTCATTTCCTTTTAATTTTGCAATTATTTTACAATTATTGTCTCAATTATTAATGGAGACACTTATGATCTATTTCTTGTAGCATATTATTTGAGTATGGTTATTGATTATAGTTTAAATACAGAAGAAAAGTTGAGCTCAATCCATATGATTTTATCTGGGCTTGGTATGTTTTTCATGGTATCCTATGATGCTAGGACAAACTTGAAAATATGCCTTTATAATTATTTTTACATGTAGTTTATAAAAATCATATTAATTTTTGGAATTCTTAAGATTTTATACTTTAGCACTGCTTTGGGAATTTAGTTTTTAGGCTTTCGCTCTGGGATCACGATGTAAATATGATTTTTTATATTACTCCAACTAAGTATAATGACAAACTCTAAACATTATACAAGAACTAAACAATAAAATAACTATTAGATACAAAGGGGGCTCATTAATGATGTCAGTACCTGAAGAGCAAAGTGATAGTGAGCTTTTTTAGCTTTCTTTTGACTCATACTTTACACTTGTGGTTGAAGAAGAAGCTAGCCAAGAAACTAAAATATGCTATACGGCACACACACACACACACACACACACACACACACACACACACACACACAAGTCCCCAAAAAAGCCTCATCTCTAGTTAGGAGGCCAGGACCATGATCATGAACTTATTGTCTACAAAGGAAACTTTCAGACTTTAATACCTTGTCAATGAAACTGTCAATGAAATAGAAAGTCTCAGCAAAAACCTAAAAGATATAAAGAAAGATGCCATTGGAAATTTTGAAACGGAAAAAAAGTGCACAAACATTTATTTTAAAGTTTAGTGGATGTGCTCATTAATAAAATGGAGGAGATAGAGGGAGACCTAGGAGATAAAACAATGGAAATTATCCAATCTTAAAAAAAGAAAAACATGCAGTACCTAAGATATGCAGGACCACAAGAAAAATGCCAACAATTATGACCTACAAATCCTACAAAGAGAAAAAAAGGAGGAAAAGTTGATAAACATTAGAGAATAATGACTAAAAGCTTCTAAAATCTGGCAAGAGACAAACTTCTGAGATCAAGATGCTGAACAACTTGCAAATGGAATGAATCTAAAGAAATTTGTTCTAAAATTTATAATAATAAAGTTTTAAAAACTAAAAATAAGAAAAATTGTGAAAGCAAAGGAAAGAAAAACAAAGCCATGTTAATAGAAGAAAATCAATGAGACTAAATAGTCTGATTTGGTAATTGACTCAGTTGGTTGAAGGTTAGCTTTAAAGTAATTGGCCAGTTATGGAGCTCAGCTATGGCATTATTAGGAAAATACATTTCTGTCACGTATAAGGCTCTGTGTTTGATCTCTGTCAGTGCAAGACTCCCTAATCAATGCTGTGTATGATCTCTGAAATAAAGATAAATAATTGGTCAGTAGTTTTGAATATGGGTGTTAAAATATTTCTATCTATATATTTGGGAGATTATTTATAAATCTGAGAAATTAGAAATAAGAAAAAATGGAATTCAAAATTCTAAATAGGAGAACTAACTTAATTGGTAAATTAACATATTGGTTCTGACCCTTTTCTGCATTTTGTTAATGTTGTTACCTCAGAAATACTCAAATCACTAGGCAGGCAGAACTAAAGATAGTTTGCATTAACAGATTGCTTCCATCTGATTTATAAGTACTTTCTGATGTAATTGTGTCTCCTTCAAGTAAGTGAATGAGATACTGTTCTTAAAAATATCCTCTGAAGATGATGGTCAGTATTGTTACTCTCACAAGAAATTTTCTCAAAAGCAGCATCTCCCAATTTACTGATTTATCTCCACTAATAGTTTCACTGGATTATGTGTACCTGGAGGACAGTGACTGATCTTAAATTCTTTGATTAAAAGACAAAAGTGTGACCATGTAGCCAGGACCCAGTATTTAGAGAAAGCTTGTATGAATAAATGAAAACCAGAATAAATAAGAAGAATATTTGTATAACTAGATATACATATGTTCACAAAGCAAAAAATAAATCCCTCAGAAAGTGCACCTTCTTTTGTACTTTGGATGAGAAAAAGAAAAAAAAATTATGTAAATATTTGTTACTACTTAATCCATGGCAGAGCCTGGCAAACTACCCATGTCATATTTGATATGCCAAAAACCAGTAAAAATATAGACCTCATTCCTATGACCTGATGGAATTCCATTCCATTGAGGCTCTTTATGATCCTGGAGCGAGCAGATGCCCTTGGGCTACACTGACATGTGACAGGACATATGGAATGCTACTGGTGCCTGCTTGAGCAAGTCGATGAAAAACGGGAAGACAAGTAATACAAGTGAAGTGATACTAGGTAATCTTTCTTTTTTAAATCTAAATAATTCCTAGCACTGTGCATAAACACAGATTAGAAATTAATTTATAATCTCAAGAAGCTACTGAAACAGCTAAAAGAGAGAGGCATTTAATAATTTGTCAAGCAATGAATATTGACACTTTATTTTAAGTGTTTAAGTGTTTAGATAAGCAAGTCTAATCATCAATATGATTAGACATGAGACTATTATATCTAAAATTGTAATATAACTAGTTTTAACAAAATATTTTCAATTATTTCAATGAAATAATTTTTTTAAATTATACCACTGTGATATATACAATTAAAAGATGTTCATGTTTGGATTTCAGTCATACAGTGTTCCAGCACCCATCCATCCACCGGTGCCCATTTCCCACCACTAATGTTTCCCTGATTCCCTCACCCCTCACCCGGCATGCCTCTATGATAGGTACTTTGCCTCTTCTCTCTCTCTCTCTCTTTCTCTCTCTCTTCCTTCTCTTACACATTGTGGTTTGTAATACATACATTTAGATGTTAATCATGTATATATTTTTACCTAAAGTTCAATGCTCAATTCTAGTCTGGAGTTGCCATTTCCAACATTTATTGGCACAATGGTTCCTTCACTATCTTACCTAACCTCTGACCACCACTCACTTGTGATGGATTCCAACCATTGACAAGTTGTACTGGTCTCTGTTTTGCCTGGCCTTAGATATTATTTTTTTATATCCCACAAATGAATGCAGTCATTCTATAGCTCCCATTTTCCTTCTGACTATTTTCACTCAGCATGATACTTTCCATGTCCATCCATTTATAGGCAAATTCCATAACTTCATTTTTTCCTATCAGCTACATGGTATTCCATCATGTAGCTGTACCAGTTTCTTTGTCCAGTCATCTGTTCTTGGGCACTCTGGTTGTTACCAAATTCTGGCTATTGTGAATAGTGCTGCTATGAACATAAAAATGCAGATGGTGTTTCTGCTGTGTGTTTTTGGCCTCCTATGGTATATTATACCAGGAGTGGTATTTTGGGTAAAATGGGTGCTCAATTTCTAGTCTTTGGAGAAATGTCCATATTGTTTTCTAAAAAGACTATATACCAGTCGACATTTTCACCAACAATGGATGAGAGTCCCTTTCTCCCTACATCCATGCCAGCACTTGTTTTTCTTGCTCTTTTTTAGATGTGTACCAGTCTCTGTGGTCTGAAATGATATCTCATTGTTGTTTTGATTTTCATTTCTCTAATGATTAGTGATAATGAGCATTTTTTCATGTCTTTTGGCCATTCGAATTTCTTATTTGTAGAAGTATCTGTTCATTTCTTCTCTCCATTTTTCGATGGGGTTGATTGTTACTTCTTGTAAAGTTCTGATATTGCCTGATATATCCTGTATATTAACCCCTTATCAGATGGGTATTGGGTGAATATTCTTTCCCACTCTATGAACTGTATTTGTATCTTGGTTGCTATTTCTTTTGGGGTGAAGAAGCTTTTTAGTTTCATGTAGTCCCATATGTTTCTTTGTTTACAATTGCTTTGTCAGTGGTTACTCATTTTTGAAGATTCTTTTAGCTTCAATATTGTGGAGGGTGTTTCCTGTATTTTCTTCTATGTACATTATGTACCTCTGATATTGATATCTTTGATCCATTTTGATCTGATTTTTGTGCATGATTTTATACAGAGGTCTGAGTTCATTTTAGTAATTAAAACAGCATGGTATTGAGTAGAAACAGGCCTATGGACATATGAAATAGAGTTGAGTATCCTGACACCCATCCTCAAATACATGATCGCTTAATTTTGATAGAGGAGCAAAAAATACAAATTGGAGTAAGGAAAGCCTCTTCAAAAACTAATTCTTCACTTGACCACTTGATCACTTGACATCCCATTATTCATCCATTTTCTAGCGGGCGCCAGTAGTATTTCCATTTGACCCTATCACGTGCCAGTGTAGCCCAATGGCATCTGGTTGCTTCAAGAATATAAGAGCCTCAAACTGCTCATTCAGGGTCTTGATGAAGAAGTCTGACCATTTTGTATGTCGGCAGCCACGTGATCCTTTGACGCCCTGTGGGATCCAGTCAGTAACAGCTTTAGTCCAGTGTTCGTAATTCTTAGTCGGTAAAATTAAAAGATTCTAGTTCTATAATTTTTTAAAAGCATCTGAATTGTGAATGACAATATTTAAGATGCATGGGTATGCACTAATATGTGTGCATGTTTTATAATAGCTTTATTAAGATATACTTCATATGTCATGAAATGAATTCACTTAAAGTATACAGTTCAGTTGCTTTTAGAATATTTGCAGCAATATTTTATAATTATAACTTCAATTGTAGAATATCTTTATTACTCTCCAAAACCCTGAGCTAATTAGCAGTAACTCCTATTCCTCCTTTGCCCTAGTCTTTTTCAAACACTGACCTACTATTTCTATTAATGATTTGCCTACTTGGGATATTGCAGTTATTTCATTAATATTTTATTTATTTGGTTACTTTGCCTTTTTGAATCATCTACTGTGATGCTTAGGGGTTATTCCTGGCTCTGCTCTAAAGAATTCATCCTGGTGGTGCTGGGGACCATCTGGGATGCTGAGGATCAAACTAGGTTTTCCTCCAATCCTTGGATATTTTATTTAAGTAAGCATCTTTTGTGATCTGCATCTTCTATTTAGTTTAGTGGTCTTCAAGTATCATTCATGCTATATTATATGTCAGGCCATTCTTTTGAACTTAACTCTCATAATATATTTCTGCTTACTTAAGTCAACTGGAGGTTAAAAATTCTAGAAATAGTCATGAATAAATAATCACACATCTATTTATATTTTGTGGTTATTAGCTATTAATCACACCTAACTTATTTATTCTGTCTAGCCTGAGTTAATGGGGTTACAATAGTATTGCTTTTCTGCTTTTGGTATAAATAGTATAAAAAGGACTCTTCCACAATCACAAGAGTGCCAAGGCCCTCCTTAACTGTCCTTATGTTATTTCTCCTCTTTTCTTCCTTCAAAGACAGTCCTATATTCAATCAAGCCCTTTTGCCCTATCTTTAGAAAAACTCAGATCTGTAGGAAACATCAAAGGGTATGTCTTCTCTATATATTTATGAATAAATTTATAATATATATCACACAATATATTTGCCAAATTGAATTGTCTGCCACCTCTGACTGTACTGTTTGCCATACTAAATATGTTTTTGTATGTGGATTTAACTATCATATTTCTATTTACATTAGCTATATCCCATATATGTATGTAGTTTTATCTTTCTCTGTCTTTCAACAGACACTTTTAAGACACAGTTGCTCCTTAAGTGAAGAAAAAGTGAATGAAGGGTGTGAAAAGGGAGTCAGCTGTAAACGTACACTGTCTCAATTTCTACTGCACTACATAACATGTGCCAGTAAGGTGGTTTTATCCTCTTTTTTTTCTCTTTGGGCCACACCCAAAAATGCTCAGTGGTTATTCCTACTTCTGCACTCAGGAATTACTCCTGTCAGTGCATGGGGGGCCATATGTGTTGCAGGACGCCTCTAAGGGCCGCTGCATCTACTCTGAATTGCCGCCTGCAAATCACTTCTCAGATAAGGGGGTAGTCTAAATGTGGCAATTTATCTGACCATGTATGCTGTACTAGCTGGTATTAATATTCTCCCATGCTACCACAAACATCGTGGGACTAGCTAGATCTTACCAGCATATTAGCCTGGCCACGTAGGACCCCTAAGTAATTAGACCAGAGAGAAATGCTGTTTGCTTCCAAGCAAACAAGCATGGCTCCCTGATATACTCAAAGGCAACTAAAATATAAAACTACAATAAAGTAGAAGAGACTTGTGAAGGCTTGGAGAAATATTTAACTGGCATTAGTATTAGTCTTTGGTACAGAGACATGCCATCTCAGAAACCCCCTTCTCTACCCTATAAAGGCATTTCCAGGCAGATCTTGGCTCAAAACATTAGCATACTAAAGGGCCTAGGTGAGGTGCAGGGAGGGATTACCTAAGGGCATTTGACCCTCCCTGCTTTCCATAACAGTGGGAGGAAGGTATGAGTTGCAGGGGTATAAACTAGCCTGTTTCCTCTCTCGGCGCACTTCGTTTTTTGGGCTCTCTCTTTGTGAGCGCTCACCCTTCTTGGAAGTCTTGTCTTCTCCTTTTACAAGGCCTTTACACTTGGTGGTCGCCATCTTGGCCTACACGTGGCTGGGGTTCTAGCCTGGAATCCTAAGCACTGGGCTTTTCCTTTTGCTGATTTGTATGCCTGAACCTGTGATAAGTAAAGCCTTCTAAAACTGCATCGGATTCCTGAGTTTTCATCCATTCCTCGCCAGCTCGGAGGTAGATGTAAACTTCGCTTCCCGGCACTGTCAGGGACCCCGGCCGAGCTCCCGACACATATGGGATGCTGATGGTCCAACCTAGGTTGGCCACATGCAAAGCAAATACCTGCTGTACAATTGCTCTGACAGATTTTTTTTAATCCCATTAAGATTGAATTATCTAAATGGATCAATAGGTAATTTGCTGTGTGGACAGTAGCTCAGGGATCAGGGATATGCAGATGTCCCTAGTCTTGGTTCTTGGTAGCACATGGTTACTACTGCTAGAATTAGCATTGGTGTCCCACAGCCCTGCTGTACGCGGGCTACTACTGCCCTGTTGGGGAGAATTGAATTGCCTGCCTGGTTTGTCAAGTATCTGCAGAAAGTGGGTCCTGGACTCCTTGAGAATTACTTGTGCCCAGTCCCTGCCTCTCTTCAAGGAAACCCCCTCATATAGTTTTAAATGTAAGAGGAATAATGTTTCAAGCTAGTAGTTTATAGATGTCCATTTTTAACAACAATTTATGGTCAACAATAAAAACAACTGAGCAATAGGAAGCATCAGGTAGATGAGAATAAATGGAAACTCCAGCTCACCAGCAACTGTACTAATGTCTACTTTCAAGAACAACCTGCCAGAAAACCAATTTATCTTGATGAATACTATGAGAACTACCAGAATCTTCACAGTGAGCATCCTGTACCAGAATGACCATTACAGTTTTGCATTCTCACCCTCTAAGGAGACATAGAGGGAAGCACCAACTGTGTGAAATAGTGGAAACATGGCAAAGGTGAGGGAAATGAAATTCAGATAAAGTGGAAAGCCTTCCAAATATCACCAACAATATTCTAAAACAGACATTTAATATAAAAATGAAAATTCTGGAAGAAAATAAAGGATGATGTATGTTTTTAAGGAATCTGAAGCCCCTTTAAAATGAAAGTCTTAGAATAAAGCCCTGCAGGTTGCAAATATTCTGTTCAATTTTGCATAGATTTGTTTTTATACAATGGTAGTACGGAAATGTCAGTTAGATTGGGGAATATTTCATGTTATCTTTGTAGATGATTCGACTGACTTTTGTTATTTGCCTAGGGAACACAAGCTAAGGGATGCAGTTAAGCTTAAAGGCAACAATGATTTGCATGTGCAGTCGGTGATCTTTGTCAAAAGTGCTTTTCAAATCCAGGAAGTAGAGAAAGAAAATTAAATTGCATAACTATTCCTACTCTAGTGGAATGGTATTGCCTAAGGAGTTATTTTCCAGGCAGGTATGTCTGCTTGTGGCAAAACCTGGCTGTGCTCAGGTTTTACTCTGGGCCTCATACTCAAGGATTACTAAGAGCTCAGATGAGCAGATATGGAGTCTGAGACCACCTGGGTAGGCCATTGCAAGGCAAGCACTTTATCCACTGTACAAATTCTCCATCTCACTAGTTTGGAGCTACTTGATGTAATTTAAAAATATGGTCTGGACTCAAATAACTGTGCTCAAACTTAATGGCTAATTCTTTAGAGCTAGTCTTTAGAATTAAGTCTGGGTACTTTAGAATTACTGGTATTTGGCATATCAAATACAACATGGGTAGCTTGCCAGGCTCTGCCGTGTCGTATTTGATATGCCAAATACCAGTAGCAATTATAGACCTCATTCCCATGACCTGATGGAATGGTTTGAGGCTCTTTGTGTTCCTGTAGCAAGCAGGTGCCCTTGGGCTCTACTAGAATGAGACAGGACATATGGAGATGTTACTGGTGCCCACTCAAGCAAACTGATGATGAACGGGAAGACAGTGATACTTTAGCATTATCTAAAATATGAAGAAAATGAAGATTCATAGTTTGAGCATTATATTTAGCTGTAGATAAAGTTAAATTCAAAATATTTACATTTGGGGGTCAGAGAGATAGTACAGCAGTTACCTTACTTATGGATCAACCAGGATTCAATCCCTGGCACTTCTTATGGTTCCCTGACTACCAGTTGTACAGAGTACAGAGACAGGAGCAAGCCCTGAGCATTTCTGGGTATGGCCCCTCCCTCAAATCTAAATTTTTTTATACATTGAAGTTTTTATTTATAAATGATTAATATGACAAATTTGGGGATTAAAAAATCTAATTATGAGATGGAAATGACAATGAACCAAATGTGCATTTTTCCTTAAAACTTCAAGGTGTTATAATCCTTGTTAGATCAAGTACATAGACATTTACCTCTTAAATTTTTATAAAGAATTGGTTTTCAAAGTAATTCTAGTTATGTTGCTATTTTTATAGTTTCCATGCAATATGATTAAACAAAATTAGTGGTTTCCCTCATCTTCTAAGTGTTGTGATAAAGGATGTGTATTCAAAGTGCCTAAGATGTATTTCCTTGTTCAACAAGTTTCTAGTCTGGCATAAAAGATAGACATATTAATATTCCATTTAGTATTCCCCCTTTCATTATATGACCATACCCATACAAATTTATAGAAGGAACACTCTTCATAAGAAAGGGTCAATTTAAAATGCAGTGGTATTGGCAAGGGAATGTCTTCTGAAGGAAGCTATAATTTCAACTAAGATATAAAAATGCTAACAACAAATTTGTCGGATAAGAAATTGAACTCTCCATGTTCAAGGCAAGAAACATGAAACGCTATGACATGTTTGGATATGCAGGGAAGTATAATCATTGCCTTCTGAGATGTATCTTTCAAAATAAAAATTAGGGGGCCAGAGTGATAGTACAGTGGGTAGGATGTTTGCCTTGCATGCATCTAACCCAGGTTCGATCCCTAGCATCCCATATGGTTCTCCGAGCACTGCCAGGAGTAATTCCTGAGTGCACTGACAGTAGTAACCCCTGAGCATTGCCAGATGTGACCCCAAAAAAGAAAAACAAAGTTAGAATAAAACTTCATATTATACAATCAATAGCTTGATGCTTTTCAAGAACAACCGTTTTGCCTAAATACTACTATTATTTTATTTTGTAACAATACATACATTAATTAATACATCAGATTGTTTTTGGCATGAATATATGAAATATATTCTACCGTGGTCAAAACAAGATTCTAAAAGCATAATTTATATTATTTTTAGGTCTGACTTTAGAAAATAAGATGCATTATGCTTTGCAAATCCTAGTATTGTTGATTAGTAGATATGTGACTTTGAAAAAATCACTGTCAACATCTGTGAAGTGTATAAATCTGTCAGCTACGGTTGTGCTTCACCTGGCCTCGTCCAAAGGAAGCTATACAGTTTACGGGCTCATATTGTCATCTATGTGACCATTATTTACATGAAATTACATGATATTTCTATTTTCTTCATTTACCTACTTATTCCTCAGGAAATATCATGATAATTTCTAAAAGATATGGAGGAGTAAGAGAGACCATATTTAGACCGTATATTATTTACCATGTACATAAACAAACAAACAAAAAAAGTATAGAAAAGTGTTGCTCAATATTTTTTCTTTTTCCCTGATAGAATTAAAGGATAGGTGCTAAATACTTTGGACTGTCAAAAGAAACACTACAGTTTGGGTGGATTGAACAGAAAATCATTTACTCTGAATTCTTGAAACTGCAGTCTGGTATTATGTTGACAATATAGTCAGATTCTGGTGGAATCGTCTTCTTTGGCTTGGACACAACTGTCTTCTCATTGTATCTTCACATGGCACAGTGGCATAAACTCTTTCCTTCTATACAGTTAAAGTCCCTGATCATCAGGTAATTTTCACTCTTGTGAGCTAATCTAACCCTAATCACCCCTGAGTTTCCCATCTCCCACATAGTACCACACTGTGCTTCAACATATGACTCTTGGGGCACAAAAACTTTAGACCATAGCAACATTTCTTTTTTGATTTTTTGTTATATATGGCTTATGCACTAAAGCTTAGAGGAAGTTTTAAATAAAGAAACCTGGGCTTTGGGATGTTACAGTTTAAAAAGATTAAGATATAGTTCCAATAATATCCACCTTTGTGGTGTGGACAGTTTATTTCCTTTTGAACCTCACATTTAAAAATCTGTTAAATAAAGAATAATGCTAATATATTCTTTGATTCACTGAATATTTGCTATATAACTTCAGCTAAAGTTTTTTTTATAATTTACTTTAAAATTCTGACATATTTTACTCTTATTTACAAAAGACAATAACATTTAGAGGGGTTAACTAGTATATGTGAACAGATTAGTGAATAGGCAAGAACTCATTTGAAGGTGATTGCAAAGTTTGTGTGCCTCTAACACTATATACACTGCAATCACATTTTAAAAAATTGTGGTGAAGAATGTAAGAGATAATGCATATAATGAATTATGATTTTCTAACAAAGCATAAGTACCTGAAAAATGTCACTTCCCATTTTATTTTCTATTCTTTTCTTTCTTATGTACAGTCTCTGGAGAGTGGAACTATATTCATAATCAATGTATCTTATTACCAAACAAAATCATACAATAGCTAAAAGATCTTAATGGATCTTGAAACTCATTTATGTGAAATTTTAAAAAATATGATTTCCCTTTGATCTCCAAAATAGGTTCAAATGGAACTTTAAACATTAAAAATAATTATTTTTATGACACATTTTTGATAAGCTGAAGAGATTTTCTTTAAAGTACCAGTGACTCCTCCATTATCTTCTTGGAGTATTTGACGGCTACTCACAGACACCCTTAGACACTGCTGAAACTAAGTCATGCAGCCGCCCGATTCTCTAGAGAAAAAGGACTGTGCTACGTGAAATGCATTTAATAGAAAAGAGTTATGAAAGAATAAGAAAAGAATGTGTTACCTTACTGACAGTTCTGCTCTTCCAGATTTTAAGTTTCTGTAGTAAGTAAAAAGAATGAACTGTTAAAGCACAGAACTATATGTGAGTCAGCCATCTTCATATTCCTTCTAAATTAAACGGAGCTGTGCCCATGTCATAAAACATACATTAGCCCTTAATGTTATGTGAGGGAAAGACTGGATTATCATTTGAGTAAGATATGCAGTCACACATTAAAAAAAAGCCACATTTTTTTCACTTGTGAGAATGCAGATAACTTTGTGTTGTAACAGAGAATGACTTCTCTTCTCTTTGTTCTTCATGGGCTCCTCAGCTGCAGGTTTTAGATCTAACCAAGGTTGGAATAGAATAATATATTCAAATATGCTAGAAAATAATTTTACTCCTCAGATAATGGACTGAAAATCTTAGGTACACAGAATTATAAGGATTTTGTTTGAAGATATAACTTTTATCATGCCTGATACAATAAGGACAGGTAAATTGATAAAGTCAATTTTATATAATTTACAGCCCCCTCTTTGGTGATATCCTAAGTTAGTACTTGCAGATGGCATACTGTAAGATATATTGAAAGCTGTAGTGACTCAAATTTTGTTATATGCAAATTTTCTTACAAGTTAAATTAAAAGTGTTATACCTTTTCTTCTTGATATCAATGTAGGAAATAGAACAGAAGTAACAGCTCTTATGAATTCCTTAGGGTATTCAGCTGGAAATTATTTCAAAACTAAAATATGTCTTTTTGGTTTTTTTCCAAGATAAATCTATCTTATTGACAGTGGTCTGGGGTGATGCTTCAAGTGTTAATTTCAGATTTGAAGTAGTTTTTTTTTTATTACTCCTTCAACTAATCTGCTCATGAACATTGGGGCTAAATTAGGTAATCTAATTCATCCAACAGACATTTCAATAGTTATAAAAGTTCCTAAGGGCATGGATTAAAATCCAATCTACTGAGTTCTAAATAGAAGGAGTCATTTCTTGAAAACAAGTCATGAGATTAAAGTGACAAGCTACCAAAAGATCAAAGATGATTTTTTCACAACACCAGTTGAATGATTTCTCTTCCAAAAATTACCTGCAAACAAAATTATCACTGCTGGAATCTGAGTGTATGGAGCATTCACTGTTGTTAAGCCAGTTTGCAATATAAGAGATGAATGTTCAGGTTTGGTTAACATTGAGGTAGTTATAAGACATTGCTAAGAAATGCACATTTTTTCACTAACGGTAGAAGACTAAATAAGTAATATTTATTGACTTTGTACAATGTTCTAGGCATTAGAAGAAGATACCTACAATTTGTATTCTTCCTTTTATAATTGAGTCACCATGAGATACAGTTACAAGGCTGTTCGTGATTTGGTTTCAGTCACACAATGTTCCAACACCCATCCCTCTAGCACCCAGACTGCATGATCACGTTGGCCTTTATGGCCCACAGACCAGGGACTCCCTATCCCTGCTTAGTTTTCTCATCTTCATATAGTACTTATTTTTCTATGGATTTATAGTCAAATTTGTTCGCATTTCCTTTATTATTTTTGACATGGTTTATATGTCAGGAAATGCCTTTTTTACTATAAGACTTACAATTATACTTTTAATTAATTCTTTTGCTATTTAATTGAATTTGTTTTTATTTTGGTTCTATGAATTGCAATGCTTCTGATAATACTTTTACTATGCCTTAAACATTTAAATCATCAGGGACCAGAGTGTTAGTACTGTGGGTATGGTATTTGCCTAGGTGCGTATTTGCCTATTTGACCCTGGGTCTGATCCCTGGCACCCCATATGGTCCCCTGAGCCTTATCAAGGGTGATCCCTTGAGCACATTTGTGTGTAGCCCCTGAAAACATATTTTAAAATAAAAATATTTTAAAAAATTGAATGTAAATCATAATTCATGTGAAATTAATTCTTATATGGTACATGTGAAGGATCTAAACTAATTGTTATTTTCCTTTTTATTTAATTCTGGGAATTTGTTTTAGTGTCATTGATTAATATTATTAGTTTTGAAATTCAAACTGTAATACATCTGCTACATGACTTTTACATTCTTGTCTACAAACTAATATACTCCAACATAATTTGTTTGCTTTAAACATCATATTTCTTTATTTAAAAACATGCTATGCATAAAAATATGCATTTTCTCTTTGGAACCATAATACATAACTAATGTTTGAGAATATTTATCTCTTTATACATAAATGAGAATATTTATCTCTTTCATATTGATTCTTAAATTTTATATGCTTTTAATGGTCACATTGATGACTCTAGTTTTTTTTTTCAATTAGAGATATTCTAAGAGATGGAGTAAGGGAGTTCACCTGTTGTGGAGCAGTGACACGTAAAAACTCTTCACATAACACAGATAATATGTTATAATTATTTTAGAAAAGACAATGACATTTGTCCTGTTAAATTTTAATCTGAGATATATGTCACTAAGTCGAGGCATACCAATTCTGGTTAAGACCATCAATGCTGGTAGACATCAACTCTGCATTTGGCGGACAACCAGATGGGGATTGACCAAACAAAAGTACAGATGAGACATAAAGATGCTAATTTTATCACAAGTGATTTAAATTTGTCTGATGTTGTTGACTCATGAGAGGTATCAATTAGGTTATGAAAAAAGGATCACAGTATTACTTTCATTTTTTATTAAGAACACTGAAGTTCAGAGTACTCCAGTAGTTTACTCATTTTAAAGAACCAGTCAGTGGAATAGTAATAAATTGGATTTATATTTAAACTGATTCCATCTAAAGTACGAACTAATATCTAAGTTTGCTCATTTATCCCATCGTTCATTTTATACCCATGTTAAGTTCTTTAGTATAGTAACTGGGGATAACAGGCTAGGTATTATAATCAAAGAAACACCTTCCATTGAGGAAATATGTGCAATGAGTGCCAGTTAAACTTTCTCTTATACTCTGTGGGGAAGTCACAGAGAAGAGCTATTTTTGAAGTGTCTATTTGACTATTTCTGTGTAATAAAGATGGAGTAATGGATGAAAGATTTTTGCAACTATTTTAAAGCCATTTATACAATCATTTGTAATTGCTTATTAGCAAAACCAAAGAACTATCTTAGTGCATTTTTGCCATGCATCTATAGTTTATAAACTGTAGGATAGGTTTATATTCTTCAGGTGAACACCATACTTTAAATTTTAATAAAATAGACATATTTTACAATAACAATTTCATCTAAAGGAACAGTTTGAAATTTTCTGGGTATGCCTTCTGGGCTCACTTAATTTATAGACAGACTGTTTCAATTTTCTCTAGCTTGCACCCTCATGGTTCAGCTAGATTAAATAAGCTTTAAAAATTGAAAAGAAGTAGGGGGCTATTTATTGAGTGAAATGGAAAAATGTAGAAAAAAACTTTGATTGCATCACCCTAATTTCCTAGCTGAGGTTCCAAAGTGACCTGCTCAGAGATGGAGGTTATGTTAGTGTCCCATGGACCAAGGCTGATTTTGAATCTTCACTTGTGGTTGCTTGGTTTATGGTTTATTGAAAAAAACAGAGGTGTTGAGTAGGTTCCAAAACATTTAGACATGATAGATGTACACTGTGAGCATTTTAAATTTCGCTAATTATCCTTTTCTTCCCTCTAGAGTTATCTATCAAATCAGGAATGTGTTTTTTCTCCAGGGCAGAAATCAGAAATGGCAGGGTCAGTAATATCACTCAATACTCTGTGTCACCTGTGGATACAACATTTGACAACGTTAAAAATTAAACATGCTTTTAACCAGACTACAATAACTAATGAAAATTAATTCTGGTGTATTAATTGTACAAAATCCAAATGCTTATAATTTAAGATCTAAACTAAGTCATAGCCTTTATTTCCATTTTTTATTTATGATGAAGAACATTATTTGAATGCTATTAAAGTAAAAATATATTGAAGAGTGTCCAATGCTTCACTCTTCTATTCTAATTTATTAAGCCTTTCCAATTAGAATTTTAAGAAATCACCACTTCAAAATGAAAGACAGATTCTACCCATGAGGAACTAATGCCTTTTACTGAGAGGGAATAGACTTGCATAAAATCAAGCAAATGTAGGAAGTCCATAGATTTTTAATAAGAACGAGATATGATAAAGGGATGATACTATCTGTACTAGATGAAAAGTTGAGATGAGAAATATAAGTATCATTTTTTGCAACTATTCTCAATATTTGACTTTTCAGAAAAAAGGAAAATGCAGCTCAGAGCCAATACCTTTCATCATTTGAGTTTCATTATAAAAATGACAAAAACTTACTGGCTTGGAAATATTAAAGGCAACAAGATAGGATGTTGGATCCTGTTAAGAGTTGTCAAAACTAGAGAAATTCAAGCCAGAGTAGAGAGGAGGTAGCAAATGGGATATTTCTGAGGCTTGTAAAATTGATTTCTTTACAAAACTGTTCCCCAGCTTCTCTCTGTCTCTCTGGGGTAAGCTTATTCTCACAGGAATGTTTCCCTACTTACTTGTGACCCAACACTTATACCTTAAACTAGACTTGCTGTACTAACAGTGACAGTTCGACAGGTTAGTATAGCAAAAGAAGACTTAGAATCTCTGATGACAGTGCTTGTAAAGCTATTTTGTTTCAAGAAGAGGATACACTATAGGGCTATCTTTAATGTAAAGATATGATGTTCAACCAACAATTTTCTGTTTACTAAGAGTTCAGAGAGGACAGATGTGACCTCCAGTTGCCTCCCAGTAAGAGTCATTTGGGGAACAATTTTTTGTTAAAAATCTGGAATCACTTACATGGGCACAGACCACCTGGGAGCTAGAAGACTCAAATGGAGCCTAAATTGGGATTTTTTTATCACCTACTGGTTGGTCATGTAGCCACCTCCTGACAGCAAAGAACCAAGCTCCACCTACACACCTCTTAACCTCAGGAGTCTCATCAAGATCTGTCATAAATCACTAGCCTCACTATTATCAATAAACAAAGCTGACAAAAGACATGGATGACCCTGAAACTTCTCACATTTCTAGATGCAAAGGCAACACTATTAATCAATATCTTTCATGCCTGACCAAGGATATGCCTTGTAAGGTACTTTGGCAGAAACAATTCAGATCAATTCCAGATGGCCATATTAAACTTTGAAGATAACTATAGATTTACTTGCCGACAGGAAATCACTGGAAAATGTTGGCTTGTTTTCTAGGCAATTGGATTACTGTTATTTGACTATAGCTGTAAAGAAAAACAGCTGTTTTATTTTTTGTTGTTGTTATAGTTGTCTGGTTTTGATTTTGATTTAGGGCCATGCCCTGTGGTACCTAGGGCTTACTCCTGGCTCTGAATTCAGGAAACACTCCTGGTGGTGCTCAGGGAACCAGTAGGTGCTGGGGATTAGAGCCATGTCAGAATGTGCAAGGTGAGCTCCTTTCCTGCTTTACTGTCTCGCTGGCACACTACTGTCTTAAGAATCATTTTACACACTAATCTTCTCTCTTGCCATGAAAAGTCATGTTTCTCAAACATAGCCTCATTTCATGCTATGAAACTCGAACATTATTATTTTCTAAGAAGCTCATTTTTTTTTCATACAGCATGTAGCTGAATCTGAATGAATTAGAAAAAGGAATTGTGTTCTAGTTTGTTCATTTGGAGAACGGCTTTTTAACTTGTGCCAGTTAGACATTTATTGATTCTTGTCTTCAAATGAATCTGCATTGCCCTGTTTCTGACACTAATATTTTCCTTATCACTAGCTTACACAATGCTCATCTTCCTCAGTAAAAGACTTAGTAGAGGACCACTGAAAGAGAAAGGGGTATGTATGTTAGGGTACCTCAGTTTTTCTCCTCCTGTGTTCTGTAGGGTTATGCCAGAGAGCAGATAAATCTTTGATGGTTTGAGCAGGTCACTTTGTGAACTTCACTTGCACTACAGCTGACTTCCTAGAACAAGATTAGTAGTGCAGCAGTTTGGGGTGAATTTAGTGGATAATGCAACTAAATTCTACAGTGTGAGGCACAAAAGCATCTCAACTATCTTCATGAACCCTTCCATGATGGTCTTTTAGTAAGGCTTTGGGAAGATTCTTGGCTGTGTCGATTGATATCCCAACTGGCTTCCAACCAGCTCAAAAGCAACTTTGTTCAAACATGTGACTTTACCGAGAATTAAGTTAACACTGAGATAGGTTTTATTTCTACATTGGCTGGGAATTGGAATATATTCTAGCCATGATAAAGTAAAGCAAATGCTTTCTGTCATCTAAGGATTTGCAGCCTTATCCCAGTGAAATTTGCATCCCATTTCTTTCCTCCATTTCCAGATTTGTCTTTTTCCCAGGTAAATGTGCTCAGATTAGAATATTTTTAGAACTATTTTAAAAATCCCATCCTTAATTGTTTCCCTGTAGAATTTAGCAGTTCTTTATATTAAACTTCTCTGTTCAAATTACTGTGAATTTTCTGGCTCATGGATTCATAACTGATAAAGTTAGGGAGATCAACAAGACTGGAAGGTATTTTGGTCATGAAGTCAAGGAGCACTATTGAAAAATAACAAGATACTTTAGAGAAATTAATAATTAAGAAAACCTCCCAGAATATCTTCTAAAACTTCAAATGCTCTCAAAACTTTATCTTCTTCCAATTTAACCTCATCTTTACAGTGTAAAATTTCATGGTGCCTGATTGAAGTAGAAGCAGTAGAACATTAACCTGTATCTCAAGAGAGTTTGTTATTAAGTTACTCTTGAATAGTCAGTAGTATAATAAATAGACTGGATCTTCTTTTATTCCTAGCACTAATTAAGTTTCCAACTCACAGAGATCTTTCACATCATCTATTATGAAGGTTTCCAAACTTATTTTGGCTTATCACTCCCTTTTCAGAAAAACAATCACCTAGTTCTCCCCAAACACCCCTCAGGCTCCCTTCTCTGAAATCTACCTTTAAGCAAACAAACAACTTCTGAAAAAGGCTCACTCCGGAGTTGTCCTTTTAGGGAAATTTCTTCTCTGGAGAAAAGATGGAAAGCTTTGTAAGAAAGTAATGGATCCTGGGGCTGGGGCGATAGATCAGAGATAGGGCATTTGCCTTGCACTAGGGCAGATCCTCCGCATCCCATATGGTCCCCAAGTTCCGCCAGGAGTAATTCCTGAGTGCAGAGCCAGGAGCAACCCCTGAGCATCTCTGGGTGTGATGCAAAAGCCAAAAAAAAAAAAAAACCGGGGGCCTGAGGGATAGCACAGCAGGTAAGCGTTTGCCTTGCAAGTCAAGTGGCTGACATGGGTTCGATTCCCCGGCATCCCATATGGTCCCTGGAGGGAGGGAGGGAAGGAGGGAGGAGGGAGAGAGAGAGAGAGGCAGAGACAGAGACAGAGAGAGAGAGAGACAGAGAGAGAACAGAGAGAGACAGAGAGAGAGAGAGGAGACATGATTCAAATTATGAGTTCCCCTTTATGTGAAAGAAAAGAAATAGATACAAACACTCCATCATTGTCTCCAATATATGGGAACTAATGAACAGCCTGAGCTTAGCCGGCTGGTGCCCGATGGTCTGCTCTGGGGAGTAGTGGTTAGCTGATACCAGTTTCCACCAGAGTGACTCTGCCCTCTGCCGACAAAACAGGTTTTTCACCTAGAATTTTTCTTTCCCATTTAAACTTCTCTCCCCATTTAAACTGCACAACAACATTTCAAGCTTCAGTTGCTGACAGCCAGAAAGTCAGAGGTCTCTGGCCAAAACTGCAGAAAAAATTACTCCTAATTATTGGAACATTAAAGAGCAGTTCTGGTGCACCATTAACGTTTTCCCAAGAGCCAAATTTTATTCAATTTTAATCTCCTCTGGAGAAAGAGCAATCAGGGGGTCAGTCAGCAGCCACCATTAAGTGCACTGAGTCCTCAAGATGTGACTGAGAATAGAACAAAGGAAAATGCATTTCGTGTACTCAAGAACCTGGCATTAAGGGCCAGGATATTTGGTTTAATCAGGGAAGCCTCCAGGTATTGTAGCCTTCTGCTCTTTTATCTTTGTCTTTTATTCTTTCCTGCTTCCTATCGATTGCTATGGAAAGCTTTTTTCCTTACCCTGAGGGAAGCCCACTGGCCATAACCCTGGTTTCTATTATTCCCCCACTCCTGTCTGGGAGGAAAGAGGAAAAGGCAATTAGTAGAATTTTCCAATAAGGAGCCTACAACACTGCTTTCCTGTTGTTTCTCTTGTCTTTCTCCCTCAACACCACAGTATTGCAAACTCTTCCTCAGGCTTTGACACTTTTCTTATACAGTGACTTGTTATTTCTCACTTCTTTAAGTTTTAGCTGTAGCAAAGACCAAGACACACAAAAGGGGAAATGAAATACCAAGTCAGAGAAAGTATCAGAAAGCTCTGCTACATGTAGTAGCAAACAATAGCAAAATGAAAAAAGGCAGGAACTGAACTCAAGAATCTCTATATCCTAATATTTAGGGTCTAGAGATTAGACCCTAATCTCTAGATTATTACAATCTCAAAGGAGGAAAATCTCAAAGGAGGAAAATCTTTTCTATTTTTGTCTTAAAAAACTCCTTTCTTGTCTCTAAATATAACATTTCAGGTGGAACAGACAGTATAGGAGTTAAGGTGCTTGCTTTGCTTGCAGACTACCGGGGTTTGATTCCCTTTCCACATAAGGAAACTCCGTATCAGACCTTATAAGCGCCCCCTCAACCCCCAAGTAAACATTTAATGAATTCGAGTTCTAAATGCTCTATACTTTCTATTTATGCTTGCTGTTGGAGTACCTTCTATACAGACATTGCATCAACTATCTAATGGGAAATGCATTATTTTCTCAATTGTACTGAAGGACATTTTGGTCCTGTTCTTATCAAAAGGAATTGTATCCATACTCAGTTTGTGGACACCATCCAGCTCAAGAATCAACTCTATTCAATCTTCTTCTTCCATTCAGAGCATCAATTTAATTCTTGTACAGACACTGTTCTGAGGATTCGGGAAGGTTGCTTGCTTCTGCGGCATAAGAGATAGTGGAGCGTAAATTTCTGTGCTCATAGATCTCACAGTGGTATAATAAAATATTTAAAAAAAAATCTGTGCCCACAACTGAAATCTTTTTCTTTCTTTTTCTTTCTTTCTTTCTTTCTTTTCTTTCTTTCTTTCTTTCTTTCTTTCTTTCTTTCTTTCTTTCTTTCTTTCTTTCTTTCTTTTCTTTCTTTCTTTTCTTTCTTTCTTTCTTTCTTTCTTTCTTTCTTTCTTTCTCTCTCTCTCTCTCTCTCTCTCTCTTCCTTCCTTCCTTCCTTCCTTCCTTCCTTCCTTCCTTCCTTCCTTCCTTCCTTCCTTCCTTCCTTCCTTTCTTTCTTTCTTCCTTCCTCCCTCCCTCCCTCCCTCCCCCCCTCCCTCCCTCCCTCCCTCTCTCCCTCCCTCCCTCCCTCCCTTCCTGCCTTCCTTCCTTTCTTTCTTGTCATTTTGTGTCATACCCAAACAATGCTCAGGGATTATTCCTGGCGCTGGCTCTGCACTCAAGAATTACTCCTAGAGGTGCTTCAAGTACCATATGGGATACCAGGAAATCAAACCCTGGTTGGTGGCATGCAAGACTAATGCCCTATCTATTGTACTATATCTCCTGCGCACCACTGAAACTCTTTTTCTACTGGCATTGATTAGATTTGAGCAGGAATTTTAAAATTAATTTCTTTTTTGTATGTCATCCTTTCCAGCTAGTGAAAAAGACAACCCTTGAGTTTTTTTCTTTTTTTTTTCTTTTTGGACCACCCCTAGCATTGCTTGGGGCTTACTCCTGACTCTGCACTTGGGGATCCATCCTGGCAGGCTTTTTGGGACCATATGGTGTATCAGGATTGAACCTAGTTTAGCATGTGGAAAGGCAAACTCCCTATTCACTATACTATCACTCAGGTCCTATTTCTTGACTTTCGTTTAGTTTGGTTTGCTTAGCCATTGCTAAAACAGCTAAGTAGTTCCTAGAGTGCTGTTTGAAACCTGTTAGAAGAGGTAAGGAGTCCCACAGCCTTGCTGCCCTGTCCTTTCCTCGGGTCCTGAGATCATGAGGCAGCCTATCTTTTCATAGGACAAAGTTAAAGTCTACTCTGACTTTCAGAGACATTCAGAGTCTACTCTGCACTATTCATGGAATTATTCTTGGAATATAAAGAACATAAAGAATTATATTCTTGGATTTTTAGTTGCAATAGGGAAAACTGGGCAAGAATGAATTGACTTTATATTCACCTGAAGCAGAAGTCTCCAGACACTTTGATTCTACTAAAATTGGGATTCTTCTGTCTCAGTCTCCCACTTTCATTTTCTTCTTTTTCTCCTTGGCAGTTGTGCTCCCCAATTTTACCCTCAAGAGGAAAGTTTTAAAGAAAACTTCATCTTGAAAACCAAATATACTGCTTTTCTTTCTCCAGATTTTATTCAGGGAATATAAGTATAATATTTGCTTCAAGTATCACTTCCGTTATATTCTTCATGGATGACTTTGACCAAAGGATTGTTCACAAGAGTGTGAACATCTCCTAGAGAGTTGTTTCCAAGGAGACATTTGATTGCCCACCATAATTTATCATTTTTCCTAATATGCGTTTATCTCTTAACTTTCATATTTCTGTGAATACTATGCTATGTCTTAGTTTTGAAACTTTACAGCTATCTTTGATGTCTCCCTGTCTTCCATCTCCAAATCCAATCAGCCTTTAAGTACGATTTATTCACTCTCAGCAGTGGTGTAATCATCATTGTTCTAATTTCTTCCACTTCAATCATTCTTATACTCTATTATTAGATTATTTATTAAATCAATTCTCTAATTTAAATTTTTTTGGAGTATCTAAACTCTCCAGGGTAATTTCATAATGCCTCCTTTTGCTGCCTGCTTTCTTAGATTCCTTTATTCTCTAAAACAAACTTTCTGATTCATACTAAATTAGCCGGAACTTTTCAGTAGCTAGCAAAACATATTTATTTATAATAATCATAGGGGAGAACTTTGTAGTAATAAATATATGATCAAATTAAGGGTATATTTTTTCAGACATGTGCAGATTCAGGTCTTGAAGTGCTCCAAAATATTTTATTTCTTTGTTTTAGCCTCTGTTATTCTTTGTGTACTTTGCTTACGCGTCATTTCCTTCTTCATGGAGTGTGGGATCTTAAAGGTACAGCACTGCCCTCCCAAGGTCTGTTAAGACAGTTGAGGCCAGGGTTCTGAACCTGGTTGAGACTATAATTAGGGGCCCCAGGAAAGCATCCTGGTGTGTGTGTGTGTGTGTGTGTGTGTGTGTGTGTGTGTGTGTGTTGGGGGGGTGCCTTCCGGACTGAGATAGTAAGCGTCCTCTGGTGCATGGCCAGCACCTAGGCCATGGAGCCGCTTAGTGCCTGAGCCTATGACCAACACCAGGGAGGGAGAAGCTGCTTCTGATGCCTAGGCCCGAGGACCAGCACCAGAACCACAGGGCCTGGTGCCTGAGCCCAAGGGCTGGCATCAAAGCTACAGGGCTACAGAGCTTCAGGGCTACTGAATATTAGGACCACAGGCAGCAGGGCAATACGGAGGAACTCGAAGACTTAGATTGGTATTGAGACACAGAAATATTACCAAAAAGTTGAAAAGGGTAACAAGGGAAATAGAGACTGAGGAGTCCAGAGAGAAAGAAGCCCTGAAAGGAAAAAGCCCTTAGTAGAAAGGATCTAGGAAAAGGTTCCTGACAGGAGAGGTCCTGGGAGAGGCCCAGAAGCATGAAGCCTTGATCAGTGACATCCGGAAGTAAGAGGCTCTGATGAGAAGAGCTGCACAGACCCTTCCAAAGAGAGAACAGCCTGCGGGGAATGCAAGGAAAGGAGCCTTCAGAGGAAACCCCAGAGAGAGAGAGAGAGCAGCCTGTAGGAGAACCAGACATAGGAGCCAACACAGAAACCCCCAAAGAGAGAGAGAAGAGACAGAGGTCCAGGGGAGGTTCCCGCAGAGAGCAAGCAGGGAGATGAAATAAAGCAACATTAAAGAATAACCTTCGCACTCTTTTGCCATAAAATAGTTTAATTCTATAAAACATGTAATCATGCCTTTGCTATTTATTGCACTTTTGTTTCTACATTTATTTTATTTTATTGCACTTATCTTATTTCATTTATTATTGTCTTTTATTACATTTATACATCTTTACTACATATTTCATTGCATCCAAATTGAAAAATCAACACCAAATAGCATGGAAAATCTCATGAGACATTATTCTCATACCTTCAATGCTAAAAAATTGGGGGAGATCAAGGGCTTTGCTTAACCGGGATTTTTCTTTATTGGTTATGTCTTCATTCTGTTGGTCTCTTTGACAACTGTAAGTTGAAAGTAGCATTGCCCCAAAGTAGCATTTAGTTCATTAAGTTTATGGAGCATCTGTGATCATTTAAACAGGGAGGTAAAACAGCTAAATACAGTTTCTGTATGGTTCTGAAATATTTTTCATAGAATCTCTTTAAGAGCACTATCTTAAAGTAGGATCTCAAAGATTCACTAAAAAACATTTTGGGACTATATTAGAAAAAATAAACTTTGTAGAGAATGGCTAAGAACAATTAATTAAATTCCATCTTTGTTATGGACGAAATGCTGCCTGAGGTAACCAGTTACTATTGTTTCAGCAAATAAAGGGAAACCACCTAAAAGCTTATATTTTTGGGCTTCACATCTTAGTAAAAACTCAGAGGACAATAGTATTATGTAGACTTGAAATCTCATAGAGCTTCTTCATAAGTTTTCTCAAGGGCAAACTGTAGTAGCAAACAATAGGATGTTTGTTAAATTTATTTTCTATATTGAGGAAGCGTTCGTTTATGACTATATTTTTAATGAGTGAATTAATAAATACTTTTAAAAATATGTGCTACCAAAATACCAGTATCCTTCTGCCATGGTTCTTAGATCTTTTCATCTGTCTAACCCCTTGATAATTTCAATTCTATGGCCAAAGTTAAATAATTTTTTTGCTGATCATTATCTATTCTCTTGCTTCATTTCTTTTATATACCACACATGACTGAGATCATTCTGTATTTATCTTTATCCTTTTGACTTTCTCACGTAGATGACAAAACTCAGCCCACTTTGTTTGCTTGAGGGATTTTGGAGCACTGTTTTAGTTTCATGCTGTACACTACAGGGCTCTCTCTTCAAATTCGTAATTTCTTATTTAGACTTGGAAGAATTGTCATCTATAAAATTAATACCATCTCATCTAAATAATCCAAAGTACTGGGATCACTTGGTCACTTGATCACTTGACATCCCGTTATTCATTGATTTGCTGGAGCAGGCGCCAGTAGTGTTTCCATTTGACCCTATCACATGCTAATGTTGCCGAATGGCATCTGCTTGCTTCAGGAATACAAAGAGCCTCAAACTGTTCATTCAGGGTCTTGACGAATAAGTCTGATCATCTTGTAGATGGGCGGCCACGTGATCTTTTGACATCCCGTGGGATCCAGTCAATAACGGCTCTAGTGCAGCGGTTGTCTCCAAGTCACCTTACATGTCCAGCCCATCTGATTTTCAGCACCTTGGCAAATGAGACCGAAGGTTTGCCAAGGCAGCTGAATCTGGATTGTCGTCAGAGGTCAGAATAGCAGTCAATTATGATCTTTTGTATTTGTATAGCATCTATACTAAATTCTTTTGAACTTCTGATTCAATTTAATCAATGTTTTCTCTTTTACTGAGTCCTGCTAAAGTTTTGCCAATTTTATTTATCTCTTCAAAATACCATATTTTGTCTTATCCATCCATCCATCCATCCATCCATCCATCCATCCATCCATCCATCCATCCATCCATCCATCCATCCATCCATCCATCCATCCATCCATCCATCCATCCATCCATCCGTGTATTTATTTATTTATTCATTCATTCATTTATGTATTTATTTGTTTATTTATTTATGGAAGGCTTCTCAGGGGGTGTGCAGAAGGTCCTGGGTTTCTTCCAGTGATAATTGGCCGATGGGTCACTGTGATGACAGGACCTAGGGATGCAGTGTGTTGCTTAGACTCTGCAGTGATTACTTGTTGGTTTCTGTCTTGTTGATCTGTACCTTGACGTAAATGAAGTGTTGAAGTTCTCCACTACTGCTATTTTGCTGTCACTGTCTTACTTTGTGTCTTTAAATCACTGTTTCTGATACTTGGATGCCTCTTCATTTGGTGTATGTATATTAATAACTGCTATGAATGTAGATAAATAAATCAATAATAATTCTATGATGTTCATAATTTCTTTTGTTAACGTATTTACTTAAAAGTCCATTTTATAGATACAAATGTAGTTATCCCTACCCGTTTTAGTTTACCCTTTTCTTATAGAGCTTTTCCCCCATGTTTTTTTACTTGTGTTTCTGGCTATCTTTGAAGCTCAGAAGGGTTGTCTATAGACAGCTTAATTCTGGGTTTATTGGTCAATTCATATAGTCACTTTCTGCTTGTGGTCTGTAAGTTAAAACTACTGATACTTGACAAAAATCATTGTTATATATTTTTATTTCTATAAGAGCTCTCCCTGTGCTCAGCTTTTCATGAGGTGCCCGGGAGGGAAGGCGAATTCTAGCCCTGGCCTGCCATCCCAATAAAGCCTCGCCAGAATCCAGAGGAACCCCCACACCACAAGGGGTGTGGACTCCACAGCTTCGTCAGAGCTCCACCCAAGAGAGGGCCGATCTCAAGCCCTGCTGGTCAGAGTCCCACCCTACAGTGAAGACTATTTCAAGTCCAGGTATGCCTGATGCAGAGACTCAGACACTTGGGGCAGAGCTGCTATTGGTTCTCCCTGTATTCAGCTGATCATGAGGTGCCTGGAAGGGAAGGTGAGTCCTAGCCCTGGCCCACCATCCCAACAGAGCCTTGCAAGAAGCCAGAGGAACCTCCACAACATGAGGGCTGCCATTTTCAACATCCCAACTCCACAGCTCATCAGAGCTCCACCCAAGAGAAAAGTTGATCTCTCCCCATTGCTGTTCATCAGTAAATGCATGAAATGAGAGCCTACTACTGAGAGTATACCACCCGCATGGCAAAGTCTGGCAAGCTAGCTGTGTCGGATTTGATATGCCAAAAACCAGCAACAATTATAGACCTCATTTCCATGACCTGAAGGAATGGTCTGAGGCTCTTTGTGTTCCTGGAGTGAGCAGATGCCCTTGGGCTACATTTGCATGTCATAGAACATATGGAGATGTTACTCGTGCCCTCTTGAGCAAATCGACGAACAACTGGAAGACAAGTGATACAAGTGATACAAATGCTAGAAATAGTTATTGCTATTTTTGTTAATTGCTTTCAGGGAGTTTTTGTTCTATTCCTATTTTCTCTTATTTTCTTCTTTGAGAGCTGCTTTTGGTTTCATGCTTGGAGTCTATTTTCCTTTTATTGAATATTATTTGTTTTGAAGTTATTGGGATGTTCACTCAGAAAATTCTGTACTAATAACCTGCTTTAGTTTGAAAGCAAATTAATCTCAAGTCCACAGTTTGCTCTCCTACTCCTGCCCTACATACCATGCTTTAACTGCTTTGCTGTTTCTAAATGGATTTTTTCATTTTATATTAAGCTCCTTAAGAGCTGATTGCAAGACTGATTTAGTGGAGATAGATTTCTTTAGCCATTGTTTGTAA
>JAJIBD010002562.1:0-11161 GCA_021461705.1 Cryptotis parvus | reverse complement strand
GGAATCCTCATCCGACTTGGTGAAGGAGACCATGGTCTGGCTGCCACTTGCTGGGTGACGTTGCCAGTCCTTTTTAGAGAGGCTTCCCTGGCATTTTCCACTGGTTTCCCTCCCAGGCTGTGCACCGCTTCCCGGTTAACTCTGCTGGAGGCGCATCACTAGAATGGCACCTGGCGCAGAGGTCACCTTCTTTATCCACGGCTAAGAGCCGGTACACTTATAAGGCAGGGTCTTTCGGGAGCTTATGGGAAACTGATGCAGGCGAGGCAGAAGCAGCGGCGGCAGGTCTCTGTCCCATCGCGATTCCCAGGTTCTTCAATATTTCAAGAATGAAAACATTGAATAATAAAGATGCTCAGACTCAGAATTAGAAAGTAGAAAAGTTTATTGGAAAATAGAGGGAGAGAGAAAGGAACTCCCCTGGCGGGAGGAACTTAGTATAGGGACTAAGTTAAAGTAAGTGATTGTATAGGCTCTTTTAAAGGCCTCCTGCATTGTTATCAACCAAGTATTATAGAGAATGCCAGAAATCTTCAGGGTGGTCTGGCTGGTTTGGGTCTTTCTGGCTATCTACCTCAGGTATTGTTTATTATCTTAGTCTTGTGACTCCTGGTTCCAAAGAGAATTGTATGATTCTGGGAGATGGTGGACTCGGGTCTCCCAGAATCATACACTCTTGAATTGTATCGTTTGGAGACAACCGCTGGACTAGAGCCGTTACCGACTGGATCCCACGGGATGTCAAAAGATCACGTGGCCGCCCACCTACAAGATGGTCAGACTTCCTTGTTAAGACCCTGAAGGAAGCGGTTTGAGGCTCTTCATATTCCTGAATCAACCAGATGCCATTGGGCTACATTGGCACGGATAGGGTCCAATGGAAATGTTAGTGGCGCCCGCTCGAGCAAATCGATGAATAACGGGATTCAAGTGATCAAGTGATCAGTGATGATTCTGGGAAAGTCGGGAATGTTAGAGATAGGGCCTTAGGATGAGGCGGGTAGGTCAATGGGAGAACTGGAGCTGCTGACAAGGGAGAAACTGTGGGCTTCTCTCAGGTTGGCAAGGGGAAACTGAGGCTTCTCTCAGGTCAGCAAGGGGAAACTGAGGCTTCCTCCCTTCAAAACCACGTGTTCATTACAGGTGCACAAGCCAATACCATTCACGCCACGCCTCCACCAGCCAGCCCTGTCCACGTCCGGTCTCACTTCCAGTTCAAGATGGCAACGTGTGAGGGGGGCCCACACTCATCTCCTCTCCCGGACACGCCATCTGCAGCGCCATCTACACCAGAAGCAAGTGCCAGGGACTGGCTGAGTGGAGCCCAAATCAGCCCCGAGTGAAGTCCTGAGGGCGCCCATGAGAGAGTCAGCTCAGTCTCGGCTGACCCCTCCTTGGCTGCTGCCTGTGTGTGTGTGTGTGTGTCCACGCGCACGTGAGCGGAGCCCCCTGCATGTTTGCCTGCCAGCCTCGAGCTGGCAAACAGTTTGGGAAACCTACTAGGAATGCCGGGCAGACGCGTGTGGGGACCACCCAGCCGGGTTATGATCTGCTCTTCTGGGTGTATGTGTGTCCCCCCAACTCTGTGCTTCTGTGCCGAAACACACTGCGTTTCTTGTGAAAGAGTTCTCCATATAAGGCTGCTGTTCTCCGATGAGGAAAGAGGAAGTACCAAGATACGAAAATACATAAGTGAGAAGTCGCAAACGCATTCCTAATACACTATCTGGGCGTAGCGCTGAGGCTTTAAATTACTTTCCAGACTTATTTCTAATACATATATCTTTGTAAATAACCGAGTTGTCATTTCTCTTTTTAAAATATGAAAGTATTTTCTTGACACATTTAGATTCTTTATAAGCAGATTTCTCCCTCCGGCTACATTAAAACATAGTATTCAATAATATGACGGAACCATAATTTACATAATCAGGTTTTGAGACATTTCCATTTTTTCTCATAACAATGATAAAGAAAACACGTTTGTTCATAAGCATTTGAGAGGAGCCCCATTACATTTTTTTTGATCCTTTTTAAATTCCATATTCAGAGACTCCTATGACCGAGAGCCAGAAGCTTTCACTCACTGAGGAGTGTGGACATCACGCCTGGCTCCATTGCTGGTCGCTCGTGTTAGTGGGAAGCCTTGTTCCAGGTCCCAGGGGAACACTGCCGTCCACTGTCTCACTTCCTGCTGTTCGGCGTCCCCCGGGCCGCCTGTCCTTTCTCCGGGGGCCCCTCTCTCCCCCCAGCTGCTTTCGGAAGCTTGTCTGAAACAGAGGCACGCATTTCCAATGGCCACATTGTTGTTCCTGGACAGAGGGTCCCTCTGCTTGGACGGCCAGCGACCTCTGACCTCTGCTGGCTCTGCTGCCCACACCCTTGTCGTGGCTCCCAGCGGGCCGGGTGCGTGGGCCACCCCAGCACATGCCGAGTCTCCAAGCTTGAGCCTTGAGCCTGACCCTGCTTTGCTCGGCAGGTCTTGGCGAGGATGACCCGGTGTTAGGTGCAGTCACGCTGGACAGCTGCCCTCCAGCCTGGCGCCTGTCACCTTCCCTCCCGCCATTCACATCCGCTGTGGCTCCTTACCAGCAGGGTGGCCGAGAGCCCGTGTCCAACCACAGATTATCATGGTTGCGACACACTTTACACATCTGTATTGCCTGTGCCTACCGAGAGATCCAGGCATTTTTCTCTCTGTTCCATCACGTCTCTAGCAAGAGCACGCTCATCGAGACGTGCCTCCTTTAACTCGTTGAAAGCAGCATTCTGGGAAAAAAAAAGGGCAATCATTGGGAAGAAGCTGCTTTTTATGGGATCGAATGCTAAGGACTTATTTTTTTTTAATTTTTATTTTTACAATTACAAAGATATACAATTAAAAAGTTCATATTTGGGTTTTGGTCATACAGTGTTCCAGCACCCATCCCTCCACCAGTGCCCATCTCCCACCACCAACGTCCCCGGTTCCCTCCCCCTCCCCAGCCCGCCTCCATGGTAGGTTCTTTATTTCTTTCCCTTTCTCTCTCTTTCTCTTTTCCTTCCCCTCCAGACTATGGATTACAGAACATACATTAAAGGGTTGTCATGTGCATCTTTTTGCCTCTATTTAATGCTCAGTTCTAGGTTGGCATTAGTACCCTCGACAATTGTTAGCACACTGTTCCATTTTCTGTCTTACCTAGCCTCTGACTCCCACACGTTTGTGATAATTTCCACCTTTGACCAGACCTCCTGATATATGTTTCACTTGACCTTGGATATTGGTATCATAATATGTACATATATATTTACGTTATGCAGATAAATGCAGTCATTCTGTATCTGTCTCTCCCAAGGACTTATTTTTAGTAGCCACTCTGTAGTCTCAATAGAAAAAGAAAAGAAATGACTGTGCGTGTGTGAGCTGGGAGAGGCATTGAGGGTGAGGGAGCAGGCTGCGGAGCGCGTGGGCAGGATTTGCCTTTCGGCTCCCGGTCTCTGCTCTGTGCCTGAGCATCGGCCCTCTCAGAAGACCCACTTTGCTGCCAGCCTTGCCTTCTCTGGCCCGTTATTATTCTCGACTGTCCGACAGGAGCTTCCCTTTGCCAGCATGACTCATGGCTAGTCTTGCTCACTCGGAGTGACCGTGCAGCCTGTCAACTCCTGAGCCTGCCGGGGTGCAGTAACGCTTGGGCCCCAGCCTCTACCATCTCCTCTAGAGCGGAGGCAGGAGAAGGCTCTTGGCTCCAAGACAGCTTCCAATCAGGTTTGGATGCTGCCAGCATCGTTTCCGTTGCCGCTGCCAGGTATGGCTGGAGAGCGCTGGTGGGCGCCGGGAGCTGTCCGTGAACAGAGGGCGCTGCATTTTCCTCTGCTCCCTGGGCCCTGCCCTCTGACCCGAGCAGAGACGCATCACCTGGTAGTCACAGGAGAGGCAGACGCGAGAACGGGGGAGCCAGGCTCAGCCAGTGCTGCAGAGACACATGGTACTCAAGAGAGCTTTGCCCTCTGGGGAGGTCTCTACCTCGTGTTGTCTGGTTTCCCCCCTGCCTGACACGTCCGGCACCCGTGGGCTCGGATCAGCAGTGTGAAGGCCACTGCTCTCCTCACGGTTTCTATCTCTCCAGCGCCCTTGTTTGTCTTTCCTTAAGCTGGAGCTCAACCCAGCAAACTCCTTCCTCGTCCAGAACAGCTCTGAACAGGGCACGGCGCGCACCGTAAGTGGCCAGGGTGGGCATTACTACCAACAAGGGCTGGTTTGGTTCTGTCAAGAGAAGGCTGCTGTGCCTGAGAGGAAGGACTGGCGGGAGATAGTTCTAGATGGTTCCTCATCCGAGCACCATGCTCAGAGTTGCTCCACGTTCAGGGTGGGGGTGCGTGGTTGACCACACACGACTGTTCCTTTCCTTGGATCTCAGCTCCGGCTTGGCTCCAAACCAGCAAGCTCTTTTTTTTTTTTTTTTTTTTGCTTTTTGGGTCACACCCGGCAATGCTCAGGGGCTACTCCTGGCTCTGCACTCAGGAAATTACTCCTGGCGGTGCTCGGGGGACCATATGGGATGCCGAGGATCGAACCTGGGCGGCATGGGCCAGCCAGCGTGCAAGGCAAACGCCCTACCCGCTGGGCTATCGCTCCGGCCCCCAGCAAGCTCTTTTTACCCGAACCAATTTGAAGGCAAATTATGCCCAACAATGTCAGAACTCGTTTGAAATAACCAATCACACATTTAATTTGCTTGTACAGTGGCAAGCAGTGAACAGAAACTCAGCAGAAGCCAGGCTGCGTCTATATTTAAACTCCTTGCCCTGTTGAGGGGAGCTGCCTGCCGAAGGGAACTCCATAGCTCAGTGGTAATCATCTCCGGCAGGCAGTTTCCTCTAATTAGGGAAGAAACGTCCTAATTTATAAGGGAAAAGACAGTTGTCTTGAGAGTAATTAATTTCTGCCGTGAAAAATGCATATATTAGTATGGTTACCTTCAAGAATTAATTACCTCATCTCTGACTATTTGTCTTTTCTGCAAGGCTCCTCTCTTCAAAACTTAATTAAAATATTTAGCACATAACACATCAGAGACCACGGCGGTGCTAGTTCAGAGCCGCGTAGGGAGGCAAACACAGGGTTTGTAAACAAGCTGCAGAATCTCGCTTAACCGTCTTTGCACGGGGACTTTGGGGCCAGGCCTGGACACCTTCCGTCCTCTGAGCCAAACTCTGCCAAGCTCAGCCTTGAGCTGTGGCTGGATCAAGAAACCGTGGCTGACATGTTTGGTTATTGCTTTTCCTGATGTGGAGGTTTTGCTCCATGGAACGAATGTTGCTGGGTGGCGTTGTTCTCTCCGCGTCTGCTGTAGCGTGCAGAGAGACCCTCCGGTTGTGTTCCAAGCCCTGGATCCCATGTTTTCTGTGCCCTTGAGGAAGGAGCCTTTTTTTAAAGTATTTTATTATACCACCGTGAGATATACAAATAAAAAGATATACAATTAAAAAGTTCACATTTGGGTTTTGGTCATACAGTGTTCCAGCACCCGTCCCTCCACCAGTGCCCATCTCCCACCACCAACGTCCCCGGTTCCCTCCCCCTTCCCCAGCCCACCTCCATGGCAGGTTCTTTATTTCTTTCCCTTTCTCTCTCTTTCTCTTTTCCTTCCCCTCCAGACTATGGATTACAGAACATACATTAAAGGGTTGTCATGTGTATCCTTTTGCCTCTATTTAATGCTCAGTTCTAGGTTGGCATTAGTACCCTCGACAATTGTTAGCACACTGTTCCATTTTCTTTTTTAATTTTTTATTCTTACAATTACAAAGATATACAATTAAAAAGTTCATATTTGGGATTTGGTCATACAGTGTTCCAGCACCCATCCCGCCACCGGTGCCCATCTCCCAATGTCGGGCGCTCCGCCGGGGTCCCCGACAGTGCCGGGAAGTGAGTTCCCTTCTACCTCCGAAGCCGGCGAGGAATGGATGAACACTCAGGAATCCGATGCGGTTTTTTTTTTTTTTTTTGGGTCACACCCGGCAATGCTCAGGGGTTTCTCCTGGCTCTGCACTCAGGAATTACTCCTGGCGGTGCTCGGGGGGACCATATGGGATGCCGGGGATCGAACCCAGGCCGGCACAGGCCGGCCGCGTGCAAGGCAAATGCCCTACCCGCTGGGCTATCGCTCCGGCCCCCGATGCGGTTTTTTAAAAGGCTTTTACTTATCACAGGTTCAGGCATACAAATCAGCAAAAGGAAAAACCCGATGCTTAGGATTCCAGGCTAGAACCCCAGCCACGTGTAGGCCAAGATGGCGACCACCACGTGTAAAAACTTCCAAGGGGAATAAACGCTCACAAGGCGAGATCCCACAGGGAAGAAGCCCAAAAGCCAAAAGCCAAAAGCCGCAGGGAGCCAAAAAGCTGAAGGCTGAGGGAACCAAAAGGCAAAAGGTGAAGGGGCCTCAAGTCAGCCCCTTATATACACCAAAGTAACCCAATCGGGAGGTTGTAATGCCAACAAAGAACCCTAAACAGAGTGTAGTGCCACACCCTATTGTAGGTATAAACAAAGGTTACACCAAGGACTAATCCCTAGATTATCTCTTATGTAAAACACTGGAGAGAGGGGGGGCTGATATAAAGTAATACATCTTAACTTCATGAGCTTCATGTAATCTAGATGGTACCCACAAGGCCCTTATTATTATCTGTACCAGGGTGATTCTGAGTATCTTGTTCTCATGTACTGAAAGGGTCATACTCGCCTGCTTAGAGCAAACTAGTATGATCCTTCCTATAGTCTACCTTTAGTCTCAGCGTAGCCAGGGTGGTAGTCTCCTGGTAAATTCTAACTGTCCCACGTTGGGTGCAGTGGGTATAAAGAGGAGCTGTGCCCAATCTAGAAAACATAGAAGCCTTAGTAGATGTATAAGTCAGAAGTTATTCAATCAAGGTGACTTCTGTAAGTGCCACACCCTCTAGCAGTGTTTACATAGAAGAGAGATCTCATTAGAATGAACATTGGCTGGGATGTGATGAACATTGGCTGGGATGTAATGAACATTAAGCTGGGAGTGAGCAAAACAACAAAACTCCCAGATTAGCTAAACATGTCCTCCAACATCCCACCACCAACGTCCCCAGTTCCCTCCCCCTCCCCAGCCCAGCTCCATGGCAGGTTCTTTATTTCTTTCTGTTTCTCTCTCTTTCTCTTTTCCTTCCCCTCCAGACTATGGATTACAGATAATACAATAAAGGGTTCTCATGTGTATCTTTTTGCCTCTATTTAATGCTCAGTTCTAGGTTGGCATTAGTACCCTCGACAATTGTTAGCACACTGTTCCATTTTCTGTCTTACCTAACCTCTGACTCCCACACGTTTGTGATAATTTCCACCTTTGACAAAACCTCCTGATATATGTTTCACTTGACCTTGGATATTGGTATCTTAATATGTACATATATATTTATGCCATGCAAATAAATGCAGTCATTCTGTATCTGTCTCTCTCCTTCTGGCTAATTTCGCTCAACATAACCTTCTCCATGTCCATTCATTTATAGGCAAATTTTATAACTTCATTTTTCCTAGCAGCTGCATAGTATTCCATTGTGTAGATGTACCAAAGCTTCTTTATCCAGTCATCGATTTTCGGGCACTCTGGTTGCTTCCAGATTCTGGCTATTGTGAATAATGCTGCTATGAACATAAAAGTAGGGATGGTGTTTCCGCTGCGTATTTTTGGTTTCCCAGAGTAGATTCCCAGGAGTGGTATGGCTGGGTCAAATGGGAGTTCAATTTCTAGTCTTTGGAGGAAAGTCCATATTGTTTGAGGAAGGAGCGTTTACAGCCACCGCAGTGATGGCTGAAGCAACGGATGCAGGAAGTGTGATGTCACAAGGCCACACCCTCATAGCACCCTAAATGCACCCCTAAGTTTACGCCACGGTCTCAACCACGGGTGTCGAGGAAGCTTGTATCCCACCATGAGTCAGGTGGGCGTGATTTCAGCACTTGTCCTCAGCACATAGGCTGCACAACTTCCGGCCTCTGTGGCAGCCAGACTGCGGGGGTCTTTGGCCTCCGCCTCCCAGCTGCCCTCACGCGCACCAGGAGCGAAAGGGGCTGTGTCCACCAATCCGGGTCCTCATGGCAAATCCCCTAGTTCCGCTCTTCTGCCATACCAATGGGAGTGACTCACCAAGATGCGCTTTTTTCTTTCATGAAAACTTTTTCATTGGTTCAAGAGTGGTGGTTTACAGGACTGCTCGTGGTGGTCTTGTACATATAATTCCAACACCACACCCATCACCAGTTTCTGAGTCTTATTGTTTAATGGAAATAAGAACTACATGCAAAAGGCGAGAGCCAAATTAATAAGTGTGAATTGCACATTTTTTTCCTGATTGGGCTCCAGGTATAATCTTCCACCACTGATCTTGTCAGCACTGTCCGTGTCCCTCCACCAAAGCCCCTGGTTTCCTCTGATCCCAGCCTGCCTCTATGGAAGACAGTGTTTGCCGGTTGTAGTTTATAATGCTTCCATTGTTTTCTGTTTTGGGACCACACCGGCTAAGCTCAAGGCCTACTCCATGCTCTATACTCAGAGGTCACTCCTGGCAGATTCGGGAGCACCAGAGTCCAGGCTTACGTCTGCTTCTACTATCCCAAGATATTCCTCTCTCTTACTCAGCCAGCCACGGGGACGTGGCGTCTCCCTCACGGCGAGTTTCCTCTCTCTTACTCCGAGCAGCCTGCCACGGGGACTTGGCGTTTCCCTCACAGCCAGTTTCCTCTCTCTTACTCCGAGGTGAGTTTCCTCTCTCTTACTCCGAGCAGCCTGCCACGGGGACTTGGCGTTTTCCTTCACGGCGAGTTTCCTCTCTCTTACTCAGAGCAGCCTGCCACGGGGACGTGGCGTTTCCCTCACGGCGAATTTCCTCTGTCTTACTCCGAGCAGCCTGCCATGGGGACGTGGCATTTCCCTCACAGCCAGTTTCCTCTCTCTTACTCGAGGAGAGTTTCCTCTCTCTTACTCTGAGCAGCCTGCCACGGGGACTTGGCGTTTCCCTCCAGCCAGTTTCCTCTCTCTCTACTCCGAGCAGCCAGCCACGGGGATGTGGCATTTCCCTCACGGGAGAGTTTCCTCTCTCTTACTCCGAGCAGCCTGCCACGGGGACGTGGCGTTTCCCTCACGGCCAGTTTCCTCTCTCTTACTCCGAGCAGCCTGCCACGGGGGACTTGGCGTTTCCCTCACAGCCAGTTTCCTCTCTTTACCGGGTGAGTTTCCTCTCTCTTACTCCGAGCAGCCTGCCACAGGGACTTGGCTTTTCCCGTCAGCCAGTTTCCTCTCTCTTACTCAGAGCAGCCTGCCACGGGGGACATGGCATTTCCCTCACAGTGAGTTTCCTCTCTCTTACTCAGAGCAGCCAGCCACGGGGAGTTGGCTTTTTCCTCACAGCGAAGTTTCCTCTCTCTCTTACTCCGAGCAGCCTGCCACGGGGACTTAGCCTTTCCATCAGCCAGTTTCCTCTCTCTAGAGCAGCCTGCCATGGGGACGTGACATTTCCCCTCAGCCAGTTTCCTCTCTCTTACTCCGAGCAGCCTGCCACGGGGAGTTGGTGTTTTTCTCACGGCAAGTTTCCTCTCTCTCCTTACTCCGGAGCAGTCTGCCACGGGGACTTGGCGTTTCCTCACAGTGAGTTTCCTCTCTCTTACTCCGAACAGCCTGCCACGGGGGAGTTGGTGTTTTCTCATGGCGGAGTTTCCTCTCTCTTACTCCAAGCAGCCTGTCACGGGGGACCTGGTGTTTTCCTCACAGCGAGTTTCCTCTCTCTTACTCCGAGCAGCCTGCCACGGGGACGTGGCGTTTCCCCTCACGGCCAGTTTCCTCTCTCTTACTCCAAGGCGGGGTTTCCTCTCTCTTACTCCGAGCAGCCTGCCACGGGGGGCGTGGCTTTTCCCCTCACAGCCAGTTTCCTCTCTCTTTACTCCGAGGCGAAGTTTCCTCTCTCTCTTACTCCGAGCAGCCTGCCACGGGGACTTGGCGTTTCCCTCACAGTGAGTTTCCTCTCTCGTGCTCCAAGCAGCCTGCCACGGGGGCGTGGCGTTTCCCTCACAGCGAGGTTTCCTCTCTCTTACTCCGAGGCCAGTTTCCTCTCTCTTACTCCGAGCAGCCTGCCACGGGGCCGTGGCATTTCCCTCACGGCCAGTTTCCTCTCTCTTCGAGCAGCCTGCCACGGGGACTTGTCTTAATGAACACGGCGAGTTTCTCAAGTGAACACATCAGAGAGCAGGAGAGGCGGTTCCGGATAAGCACTCAGGGTTCTCTCCTGGAAGTGCTCCCGACGTTGTGTGTGCCGGGATCCAACCCAGGTCTCTGCAGGCAAGCCGAGGTGGACCTCGGTCCTTTGAGCTACCTTCCTGGCTGCTCAGGGCGCAGTTGCCCATGAAGGACAACGGCCAGCTCCCTGCCCACTTGAGCTCCTGCGAGCCGGAATTAAAAAGAAATCCTGCCGCCCATCCAGCGCCAAGACAGGAGAGGGGACGAGCAAATCACTGTCGATGTTCTGCAAAGTTCCTGGGCTGTAAGTGGCGACACGCGGACAGGCAGAGAGCCGGCGCAGACCACTCCCCTGCCCGAGCGCCCTGCGGACAGCCCCAGTCGCAGCTCACTGGCAGTGGGACAGAGCGCATTTCTGCGGGGAAGGTGAGGGAGGAAGGAGCCGAGAGCTGAGCAGGAGCTCTTCTGAGAGGGAGTCGCACTGGGCGCTGCCTCCTGGGCCCTGCATTGCGGCACACTCCAAAGGGACTCCTGCTGGCGGCGGCAAGATGCAGGACACAGGCGAGAGGGCACAGGGATGGTCCCCTTGAGAGCCGCGAGGGGCGGGTGGGGCAGCTGGGGCCTTCCACACGGCCCACCCTGCTTTGATCCCCAGCACCGCCTTGGGCCCCTGAGCACTACCAGGAGCACTGCTGGGTGTGGCCCAACCCCCAGCCACCAAGCCAGCCACGGGTTATAATATTACAACATGTAGATATAATACACTCTTAGACATAATACACTCTACATGCTTAATGTGTATAATTAGTATTTTTTTTAAACATGTATGTTCACCAGGGTGGAAAAAACCAGAGTTCCACCCTGCAGCAGTCTTTCTTAAATCCGGCTCAGGTATGCCTGTCCAGAGA